>CM022303.1:497116318-497613785 GCA_011799875.1 Thinopyrum elongatum
ACAGAGGGAGTAGTATATATGTCGTCCATCTTTCGTTTAACTACACACATTAATACATTGGTAGTACTACTACCATAGATGTACTGTTGGATGTAACATGATCAGAGAGCAACATGGCCATGCACAACGAATCTTGTCATGATCATCTCCTCACATCACATGCATGTCCATCACACTGATGCTCCGGTCTCAAACCCAAATCCACTTCGACGGCAGTACGCGGCAAACATGCATGAACGACGTACGCCTTGAAAACAACAGCGGGATTTGTTCCAGGAAGCGCCACAGCTCCTCGAAAGCTCAAGGCACCGTTGGTTTCCCAACACGTATGTACGCACGCATGTACACTGAGAGGGAAGCAGCTGTTCACTCTTGAAGTTTCTTGTACGAGCAGAAATGGACCGTGGGTCAATTTCTTTACGGCTTCGTGAAGGTTATAAGAGCATCTCTAGCGGACCCGTATAAATGGTCAAACCTGTAAAATAATATTTTTTACAGTTTTAGTCGTAAAAACGGACTTGAACAGACCTCTTAAAATCGTCCGACCCTTAAAAAATTTTACAGGGCCCTGCGAACACACGCTCGAGACCCGTGTATCTTCAGTTTCATAGGCAATTTTGCCAGGGCCCTGAATACGAGTCAACGCTAGCAGTTGGGGAATTTCAGCTCCCGCCAACGCCTTCCACCCATAGGCTCATCGGAGACCGGCCAAAATTTGCCTCGAAGCTTCATGTTGCTGCTGCCTGTGTAGCTGTGTGGACGCGATGACCAGCATCGACCTCACCTTGGCGCCCGCCGTGGCTTTCTCCGGCGGGCAGCTGGCCAACAGCGCCCGCAGCGACCGCACGGCCCGCGCCCGGCAGCCCAGCCCTGAGCGCCGCGCACGCCGCGCGGTACGCCTCGTCCGCGACTCGCGCGTCGTGGAAGGCGACGGCAGGGGGAGAAGGAGCCAGCGTGTGCGTGCGGCCATGGCGGGCGGGCAGACGTGGGCCTAGGGCGCCAGCTCGCGGCGGCGGTGCACGGGACTGCGGCGGAGAGCAGATGGGCGGCGGGGTATGGGCCAGCCGGAGGCGCAACCGAAGGGGCAAAGGATGGGTGGCGGCGGCAGGCAGAAGGGGCAGCGACGGGTCGGGCCTCGACCAGTCCGTGCATGAGGAGAAAGAAGAGAAGAAAAAATATGAAAAAAATGGGTCCCGCGCCTGTTTACAGGTTGATTTAAAGTTTCTATTGTGCCGTGCCTGTTTTCGGCCCTTATCCGAGACATGCCGTGAACTGTAAACGCAATTTTACAGTTCGCGATATAAGGGGTCTGTTAGAGATGCTCTAAGAGCATCTACAGTCGCGACTTGCAAATCCGAGCCCCAAGCGTCCGTGGGGATTGACCGTGCACTTCTCAAATCCTATCGTCCACATCCGTGTATCTCATATCCGGTACCTCATATCAATACTAAGCATGCAACATAGAAAATAACAACGTAGATCATCACACAAACATAGAATTTGACATAGAAATGCACATTCCGGTCACCAAAAGATCACCGACGGATGTCCAAAAGATCGCCAAAGTTCACATGATTCACATAAACGATAGACAAGTTTAAACTAGATCACTAAAAACTTGAAATTGTAGACGAAGACAGCGGAGCTTCACCACTTCCTCGCCGGCCCTTTGCCCTTCCAGTCGTCATCGGCTGGTGGCGGATTGTCCGAGTCATCGAACGAGGAGCCATGGTTGTCGTCGTCGTCGGAGGTGTCGGAGAGGATGAAGAGCCCTTTCAACCGCCGGACCTCCCTGTCCTGCTGCCGCTTCAGCTTCGCGAGCTGATCTGCCTCTGCCGCCTCGCGCTAGGACTGCTCAATGGCAATCCGGAGCGCCTTGGCGTTCTTCTGGCGGAGCCGCCGCGCGTCCGTATCCGCGATCGTAAGCGACCGGCGATAGACCCATTCAAGGAGTCGCGCGTCCTCGTCGGACTCCGCCTGCATCCCGCGGCAGCGGTGGCGCACGGACTGCTCCACCTCCTTCCTCTCCCTTTCCCGCTGCCTCTCGCGACGACTGGCGATAGACCCATTCAAGGAGTCGCGCGCCTGGGCATGTCCGGGCCATCCCATATCCGCCCCATATTTGAGCTGGATATGAGGGGTGACGGAGCGTTTGAGTCCGGTGTAGGACACCCAGCTGTAGATGCTCTAATTAAGGTCTGGACCGACGATGGTATTGTTTTTTCCATGTATATATAATCCTTATTTTTTTACTAGTTGGATGTACTCCTACCGTTCCTAAATATAAGTTCTTTTTTACAGGTTTCACTATAAACTATATACGAAGTAAAATAAGTGAATCTATACTCTGAAATATATCTATACTCTAAAATATGGCTATATACATCCGGTGTAGTTTGTAGTGAAACCTGTAAAAAAAAAAAAATTAAGAACCGAATGGAGTACGTTCCTTTCTAGGCACATGCATGTATGGGTGGGGAGGAGAAAATGGCACTGTGGGAACCTTGTTCCATGGAAAAAGTTGGCACCACCTTAACCCATGCCTACGACTATGGGGCAGTGCATCTCAGATAAGGTGCTTCCGTGCTGGGCCCACGTGTTGATACGTATGTTGCACATTCACACGGCGAACTTCTTGTGTTAGAAAGACACGGGAAGTAGAACCTGCGTACATGCATGCACAAAACATTGAGGGCATCTTTAAGGCGGCCCGCCAACCGTGCGCATCAGTTTGGATCATGCTGTCCGGACCGTGGAAGTTATCTAAAATACGAATTTCTATTGTTCTGTGGCGCGGTCTGGACGTACTTTCTCTTATAAACCGGAGACAAACGTAGGAAGCTTTACGGGAGTCCAGACATCAGACGCGTAGGACTCCGACACCTCTAGTCCA
This sequence comes from Thinopyrum elongatum, assembly GCA_011799875.1. Classification (NCBI taxonomy): domain Eukaryota; kingdom Viridiplantae; phylum Streptophyta; class Magnoliopsida; order Poales; family Poaceae; genus Thinopyrum; species Thinopyrum elongatum. Next base: position 497,119,212 of record CM022303.1, read on the forward strand.
CCTAAAAACCCTTCCTGGACCCCGCGCCCCCATCCTTCTCATTTTCTCTTCTTCCTTCCTTCTCTCTTGCCTTCGCCGCTGCCCCACCACCCCGGCCACCACGCCACACCCCTGGCAGAACTCTATGTCTCCGTCACCTCCAACGTTCTAGCAGGACTCCACCCCGCTTCTCCTCCGTCGCCGTTGAACCCCTGTCCTCTGACCATCCCGCCAGGTACCATCCGCTACTACTATACTCACCATGCCCGGCAACTGTTCGATGAATTGCAGGAGCTAAAAACAGTTTTCCCTTCTTTCTAGCAATGGATTCCGATTTGAAGTACATATACGAGCACTATGTTGAGTCGTCCGACGGCTCGTCCGACGAGGAGGAGTACTCGGATGAGACAGCGATGGTGCAGGAGGTCCTAGAAGACGCGGAGCGTGCGGAGGAACATGTTCTCAATTTCAAGGGCGGGATCAAGGGTCATCGAGTACTCATCCGCAAGAGGGCCCGTGGCCACTTGACACTGATGGCCAACTACTTTCCCCGGATGCACTCTACGCTGACCATTTTCGCCTGCGATTTTGAATGCGCAAGACTGTCTTCGATCGTTTGTACCATGGCGTCCGGTTCTATGATGACTAGTTCGTCTTGAAGAAGGACGATGTTGGAACGATTGGCTTGTCTGGTTACCAAAAGTGCACGGCCACACTATGGATGTTTGCATATGGCATGGCTGCTGATTCGTGGGATGAGTACCTACGGATGTCTGAGAGCACGTGCGGAGATGGCATGGTCAGGTTTGCAACTGTCATGGTCGAGGCGTTCAGACCTCAGTACCTGAGAGAACCAACTGTAGTAGACATTGAGAGGTTCTTGGCAATCAGAAGCAAGAAGGTGGCCTGGTTTGCTTGGATCTCTTGACTGCATGCATTGGAAATGAAAGAACTGCCCAAAGTCTTTACAAGGGCAATATCAGGGTCATGTTAAGAAGCCCGCCATAATTGTTGAAGCTGTTGCATCATATGATCTTTGGATTTGGTACGCTTTCTTTGGCGCCCGGGTCTCACAATGACATCAATGTGCTATAGCAATCAGCGTTTTTTACAAGGTTGGCTGAAGGAAAAACTCCTCCTTGCCACTATACTGTCAATGGACATGAGTACAACATGGGCTACTATCTGGTTGACGGTATCTATTCTCCGTGGGCTACCTTTGTCAGCACCATCTCTAACCCAGTTGGCTAGAAAAGGGCTCACTTTGCTCAAAGACAAGAAGCAGCTAGAAAGGATGTCGAGAGGTCATTTGGAGTTCTGCATGCCTGTTTTGCAGTTGTTCGTGGACCTGCTAAACAATGGGATCTGGAGACCTTGTGGGCAGTGATGACATGTTGTGTGACCATGCACAACATGATCGTCGAGAATGAGGGTGACGATGCTGCCGCAACTCTAGAATTTGAGAACATGGGTGATCCTATCCAAGAATCCAGCCACATTTGAAGAGTTTATTCAAATGCATCAACAAATTCAGCATCGACCAACACGAGCATCTGAAGGAAGATCTGATTGTGCATCAGCGTGCGGTTAAAGGGGACAACAATGCTGGGATGTAATATTTGAACTTTTTAAAATTTGAACTAGTGTTGCATGCGGCTATTTGAACATATGCACTCTATGTATGCAGCTATTTGATCGTGAGGACTTAAAAAAATGAGGGAGGCCGGATGTATATGGCTACGGTTGGATGGCGGCCTCCCGCATCCGTGTCCTCGGACTGCCACCCTGTCTGCGGACGGATGCAGGAGGAAATTTGGGGGTTGCCATGGGAGATGCCCTGAGGACGCGTTTGGTAGTCTCCATTAGGTCCAGCCAGACCCACGCGGGCAGTTCTTGGTCTGTTTGGTTGCTCGGATCACATCCAAAAGTTGGCCCGCACGGAATTTAAAGCACATCTGGGCCTGCATCCCGACGAACGGCCGAATCAACCGTTTTTACAGAGCTAGGCCCAAGCGGTACAACCCGAGGCATGTGGTCGTGGGCGATTGCACACCTTGATGCGGTCTCGAGACGTCGCATTGTTTCCCAAAGCCGCTTCATAAATTACCCTCACCTTCCTTCCCTCACCGCTCTCTCTCCTCTCTTCCCCACTCACACCGACGGCGGCGAGCACCGGAGCGACTGACTGCAAGACGATCCCAGGCGGCGGCGAGCACCGGACTGACCAGCACATCGGCAATGGCGGTAAGCCCTTACCCTGTCTCTTGATTTACTGCTTTTGAGTCGCATTAGATTTGATATGCGAACATGATTGGAGTGTTAGGGAGGGGATTGAACACATCAGGGGTGGGGGATTGGTCTAGGGGGAACACGGCCGATGAACCTCTCGAATCCAACGGTTCTGGAGTGGTGGATTTCTAGGGTTCTTACGGTCCTTTTTTTATTACATCGGGGGTGGGGATTAGGGTAAAACTAGTTTAAAGCACCTAATCCTAATCGCAGCGATCTTGGAGCCACTTCGAGTGGGCCGGGGGGGGGGGGGGGGGGTGGGTTAGCATCTTCTCTTTTCTTCCTCCACCGCTTCCACCACACCAGTTGCAATCTCGTCCTCATCATTTTTGTCAAGAACGATGGGTCTTGCATGTTTGCCTGCCGCTAGTGCCCTAACCACCATCTGCATCCCGTCATTCTTGTCCTCCAACGCCACCAACATGCTAGTCCAGAACGTTGTGACACCTTGGTCGGGAGGAGTCCTTTACTCCCTGTACTTGGCCCATCTTGCCCTCTGCCCGGCGTCGCCGAAGTCTGCCAGATTCATGGCCCAGCGGAGGATGTCCACTGACATAGCACCCTTCACTGGGTCAGGAATCAATGTCTTCATATCCTCCACGGTAGCCTTCTTTAACACAGCGTCTGCCTCCTTGTGCATGTCTTCGTGATACGCCTCTGTCGTATCTACTTTTCCTAACACTTTTGCTCTTGTTTTGGACTCTAATTTGCATGATTTGAATGGAACTAACCCGGAGTGACGCTGTTTTCAGCAGAATTGCTATGGTGTTGTTTTTGTGCAGAAATAAAAGTTCTCAGATTGAGATGAAAATTTACAGAGAACTATTTAGAATATATAAAAAATAATGGCGCAAGAAACTACCAGAGGAGGGCCACCAGGGTGCCACAAGCCCAGGGGGCGCGGCCACCCCTCTGGGGTGCGCACACTAGGCTTGTGGGCCCCTAGCAGCCCCCGCAACCCTAACTCCAACTCCATAAGTACCTATTCGCCAAGAAAAAAATCAGAGAGAAGGAATCATCGTGTTTCACGATACGGAGCCGCCGCCACCTCCTGTTCTTCATCGGGAGGACAAATCTGGAGTCCGTTCTGGGCTCCAGAGAGGGGGATTCGTCGCCATCGTCGTCACATACCCTTCTTCATCGCCAATTTCATGATGTCCATTATCGGGTGTAAGTAATTCTTTCGTAGGCTTGCTGGACGGTGATGGGTTGGATGAGATTTATCATGTAATCGAGTTAGTTTTGTTAGGGCTTGATCCCTAGTATCCACTATGTTCTAATATTGATGTTGCTATGACTTTGCTATGCTTAATGCTTGTCACTAGGGCCCGAGTGCCATGATTTTAGATCTGAACCCTTTATGTTTTCGCAAATATATTTGTGTTCTTTATCCTACCATGTAAGTTATACGCACCTATTGCGTGTTATGATTCGCATACCCAAGGTGACAATAATTGGGATTCTTTCCGGTGATTACCTTAGTGTGAGGAGTTCATGTATTCACTATGTGTTAATGCTTTGTTCCGGTTCTCTATTAAAAGGAGGCCTTACTATCCCTTCGTTTCCTTATGGACCCCGCTGCCTGATAACCCACAAGTATAGGGGATCGCAACAGTTTTCGAGGGTAGAGTATTCAACCCAAATTTATTGATTCGACACAAGGGGAGCTTCGACACAAGGGGAGCCAAAGAATATTAACGAGTATTAGCAGTTGAGTTGTCAATTCAACCACACCTGAAAGACTTAATATCTGCAGCAAAGTATTTAGTAGCAAAGTGGTATGATAGTAACGGTAACGGCGGCAAAAGTAACAGTAGCAGTTTTGTAGTGATTGTAACAGTAGCAGCAATGAAAGTAACTTAGCAAAGATCAATATGTGAAAAGCTCGTAGGCATTGGATAAACGATGGATAATTGTGTTGGATAATATTCATCTTGTAGCAGTCATAACCTAGGGCGACACAAAACTAGCTCCAATTCATCAATATAATGTAGGCATGTATTCCGTATATAGTCATACATGCTTATGGAAAAGAACTGGCATGACATCTTTTGTCCTACCCTCCCATGGCAGCGGGGTCCATAAGGAAACTAAGGGATATTAAGGCCTCCTTTTAATAGAGAACCGGAACAAAGCATTAGCACTTAGTGAATACATGAACTCCCCAAACTACGGCAATCACCGGAAAGAATCCCAATTATTGTCACCTTGGGGTATGCGGATCATAACTCGTAATAGGTGTCTACAACTTGCAAGATAGGATCAAGAACACAAATATATTCATGAAAACATAATAGGTTCAGATCTGAAATCATGGCACTCGGGCCCTAGTGACAAGCATTAAGCATAGCAAAGTCATAGCAACATCAATCTCAGAACATAGTGGATACTAGGGATCAAGCCCTAACAAAACTAACTCGATTACATGATGAATCTCATCCAACCCATCACCGTCCAGCAAGCCTACGAAGGAATTACTCACTCCCGGCGGTGAGCATCATGAAATTGGTGATCGAGGAAGGTTGATGATGACGATGGCGACGGATTCCACCCTCCGGAGCCTCGAACGGACTCCAGATCAACCCTCCCGATGAAGAACAGGAGGTGGCGGCAACTCCGTATTATAAAACACGATGAATCCTTCTCTCTGATTTTTTTTCTTCGCGAATAGGTATATATGGAGTTGGAGTTAGGGTCGTCGGAGCTCCAGGGGGCCCACAAGCCTGCAGGGCGCGCCCTGGGGGGGAGGGGGTAGGCATGCCCCCAGGGCTTGTGGCTCCTAGGTGGCCCCCCTCTGGTATCTTTTTCCGCCAATATTTTTTTATATATTCCAGAAATATTCTCTGTAAATTTCCAGGTCAATCCGAGAACTTTTATTTCTGCACAAAAATAACACCATGGCAATTCTGCTGAAAACAACGTCAGTCCGGGTTAGTTCCATTCAAATCATTCAAATTAGAGTCCAAAACAAGGGCAAAAGAGTTTGGAAAAGTAGATACGATGGAGACGTATCAACTCCCCCAAGCTTAACCCATTGCTTGTCCTCAAGCAATTCAGTTGACAAACTGAAAGTGACAAAGAAAAACTTTTACAAACTCTGTTTGATCTTGTTGTTGCAAATATGTCTAACCAATGTTCAGCTTTTCAGCAAAGATTATGAACTAACCATATTCACAATAACACTTAGGTCTCACATTTACTCATATCAATAGCATAACAAACTACCGAGTAATAATAAGATATCTCGAATGACAACACTTTTTTCAAAACAATCATGATACAATATGACAAAATGGTATCTCGCTAGCAATTTCTGAGACCGCTAAACATAAATGCAGAGCACCCCTGAAGATCAAGGACTGACTGGACATTGTAATTCATGGCAAAAGAGATCCAGTCATACTCAATATCTAATAAAAACAAAGCATATAAATGACAATAGTGCTCTCCAGCTGGTGCTTTAATAAGAAGATGATGACTCAACAATAAAAGTAAATAGATAGGCCCTTCGCAGAGGGAAGCAGGGATTTGCAGAGGTGCCAGAGCTTGAAGCTTTTCAAACAGAGATGAATATACTTTTGAGAGGTATGCTTTCATTGTCAACATAACAACCAAGAGATCTCACTATCTTCCATGCTAGACACATTATAGGCGGTTCCCAAACATAATGGTAAAGTTTTTACTCCCCTTCCACCAACAAACACAATCCACGGCTAGCCGAATCCACGAGTACCATCCATACCAACAACAATCCCGGGGAGTTTTGTTTCATTATTATATTTTGATTTTGATTTTGATCATGGAACTGGGCATTCCAATTACCAGCCACTTTCTCGTGAATGACAAGCGAATAAGCACTCATCGTGAGAATAACCCACCTAGCATGGAAGATACTAACAGCCCCCAGTCGCTACATGAGCGATTCGGGCATACAAAACATATTATTATTTGAAGGTTTAGAGTTTGGCACATGCAAATTTACTTGTAACGGGAGGTAAATACCGCATATAGGTAGGTATGGTGGACTCATATGGAACAACTTTGGGTTTAAGGAAGTGGATGCACAAGCAGTATTCCCGCTTAGTACAAGTGAAGGCTAGCAAAAGGATTGAGGAGCGACCAACTAGAGAGCGACAGTGGTCATAAACATGCATTGAGATTAATCAACATTGGGTACAAGCATGAGTAGGATATAAATCACCATGAACATAAATATCATGGAGGCTATGTTGTTTTTGATTCAACTACATGCGTGAGCATGTGCCAAGTCAAGCCACTTGAATCATTCAAAGGAGGATACCATCCTATTATACTACATCATAACCATTTTAAATGCATGTTGGCACACAAGATAAACCATTATCCACTCCTAGCTAATTAAGCATGACATGAGTTGTTGGGGAACGTAGTAATAATTCAAAAATTTCCTACGTGTCACCAAGATCAATCTAGGAGATGCTAGCAATGAGAGAGAGAGAGTGCATCTTCATACCCTTGAAGATCGCTAAGCGGAAGCGTTACAAGAACGCTGTTGATGGAGTCGTACTCGCGGCGATTCAAATCGCGGAAGATCCGATCCAAGCGCCGAACGGACGGCGCCTCCGCGTTCAACACACGTACAGCCCGGGGACGTCTCCTCCTTCTTGATCCAGCAAGGGGAGAGGAGAAGTTGAGGGAGAACTCCGGTAGCATGACGGCATAGTGGTGGTGGAGCACGTGGTTCTCCGGCAGGGCTTCGCCAAGCTCTACGGAGGAGGAGGATGAGTTGGAGGAGGGAGAGGGCTGCGCCAGGGTCAGGGTGCGGCTGCCCTCCCACCCCCTCACTATATATAGGGGGAAGGGGAGAGGGGGAGGTGCCCTAGGGTTTCCCCTAGGGGGCGGCGGCCAAGGCAGATTGGATCTCCCTAGGGAAACCCTAGGGAGACTTGCCCCCCAAGCCAAGCAGGTGGATGCTTGCCTCCGAAGTCAGGTGGAGGCGCCCCACCTCCCAAAGCAACATGGGAAAGGGTGTGGGGGTGCATAGCCCCTTAGTGGGCTGGTTTGCCCCCTCCCCTTGGCCCATGAGGCCCTGCAACACTTGCCGGGGCCCCCGAAACACCTTTCGGTCGTGCTGGCCATAGCCTGGTACCCCCGGAACACTTCCGGACTCCAATACCCTTCGTCCAATATATCGATCTGTGCCTCTGGACCATTCCGGAGTTCCTCGTCACGTCCGGGATCTCATCCGGGACTCCGAACAACCTTCGGTAACCACATACTATTCCCATAACAACTCTAGCGTCACCGAACCTTAAGTGTGTAGACCCTACGGGTTCGAGAACCATGCAGACATGACCGAGAAACCTCTCCGGCCAATAACCAACAACGGGATCTGGATACCCATGTTGGCTCCCACATGTTCCATGATGATCTCATCGGATGAACCACGATGTCGGGGATTCAATCAATCCCGTTTACAATTCCCTTTGTCCATCGGTATGTTACTTGCCCGAGATTCGATCGTCGGTATCCCTATATCTTGTTCAATCTCGTTAACGGCAAGTCTCTTTACTCGTTCCGTAACGCATGATCCTGTGGCTAACTCCTTAGTCACATTGAGCTCATTATGATGATGCATTACCGAGTGGGCCCAGAGATACCTCTCCGTCATACGGAGTGACAAATCCCAGTCTCGATTCGTGCCAACCCAACAGACACTTTCGGAGATACCTGTAGTGCACCTTTATAGTCACCCAGTTACGCTGTGACGTTTGATACACCCAAAGCATTCCTACGGTATCCGGGAGTTGCACAATCTCATGGTCTAAGGAAATGATACTTGACATTAGAAAAGCTCTAGCAAACGAACTACACGATCTTGTGCTATGCTTAGGCTTGGGTCTTGTCCATCACATCATTCTCCTAATGATGTGATCCCGTTATCAACGACATCCAATGTCCATGGTCAGGAAACCACAACCATCTATTGATCAACGAGCTAGTCAACTAGAGGCTCACTAGGGACATGTTGTGATCTATGTATTCACACATGTATTACGGTTTCTGTTTAATACAATTATAGCATGAACAATAGACAATTATCATGAATAAGGAAATATAATAATAACCATTTTATTATTGCCTCTAGGGCATATTTCCAACAGTCTCCCACTTGCACTAGAGTCAATAATCTAGTTACATTGTGATGAATTGAACACCCATAGAGTTCTGGTGCTGATCATGTTTTGCTCGTGGAAGAGGTTTAGTCAACGGATCTGCGACATTCAGATCCGTATGTACTTTACAAATATCTATATCTCCATCTTGAATATATTCACGAATGGAGTTGAAGCGGCGCTTGATGTGCTTGGTCTTCTTGTGAAACCTAGGCTCCTTGGCAATGGCAATAGCTCCAGTGTTGTCACAGAAGAGAGTCATCGGGCCCGACGCATTGAGAACCACTCCTAGGTCAGTGATAAACTCCTTCATCCAGATTTCTTCCTGCGCTGCTTCCGAAGCAGCTATGTACTCCGCTTCACATGTAGATCCCGCCACCACGCTTTGCTTGCAACTGCACCAGCTGACTGCCCCACCATTCAGAATATACACGTATCTGGTTTGTGACTTGGAGTCATCCAGATCTGTGTCAAAGCTAGCGTCGACGTAACCCTTTACGACGAGCTCTTCGGCACCTCCATAAACGAGAAACATATCCTTAGTCCTTTTCAGGTACTTTAGGATATTCTTGACCACTGTCCAGTGTTCCATACCGGTATCACTTTGGTACCTCCCTACCAAACTTATGGGAAGGTTCACATCAGGTCTGGTACACAGCATGGCATACATAATAGAGCCTATGGCCGAGGAATAGGGGATGACACTCATCTTTTCTCTTTCTACTGCCGAGATCGGGCGTTGAGCTGTGCTCAATCTCACACCTTGCAATACAGGCAAGAACCCCTTCTTAGACTGATCCATATTGAACTTCTTCAATATCTTGTCAAGGTATGTGCTTTGTGAAAGACCAATGAGGCGTCTCGATCTATCTCTATAGATCTTGATGCCTAATATGTAAGCAGCTTCTCCAAGGTCCTTCATTGAAAAACACTTATTCAAGTAGGCCTTTATGCTTTCCAAAAGTTCTATATCATTTCCCATCAATAGTATGTCATCCACATATAATATGAGAAATGCTGCAGAGCTCCCACTCACTTTCTTGTAAATACAGGCTTCTCCATAAGTCTGTATAAACCCAAACGCTTTGATCATTTCATCAAAGCGAATGTTCCAACTCCGAGATGCTTGCACCAGCCCATAGATGGAGCGCTGGAGCTTGCATACCTTGTCAGCATTCTTAGGATCGACAAATCCTTCCGGCTGCATCATATACAATTCTTCCTTAAGGAAAAACCGTTAAGGAATGCCGTTTTGACGTCCATTTGCCAGATTTCATAATCATAGAATGCGGCAATTGCTAACATGATTCGGACGGACTTCAGCTTTGCTACGGGTGAGAAGGTCTCATCGTAGTCAACTCCGTGAACTTGTCGGTAACCCTTAGCGACAAGCCTAGCCTTATAGACGATCACATTACCATCCGCGTCAGTCTTCTTCTTAAAGATCCACTTATTTTCTATGGCTCGCCGATCATCGGGCAAGTCCACCAAAGTCCATACTTTGTTCTTATACATGGATCCTATCTCGGATTTCATGGCTTCAAGCCATTTGTTGGAATCCGGGCTCGCCATCACTTCTTCATAGTTCAAAGGTTCACCGTTGTCTAACAACATGATTTCCAGGACAGGGTTGCCGTACCACTCTGGTGCGGAACGTGTCCTCGTGGGCCTACGAAGTTCAGCAGCAACTTGATCCGAAGTTTCATGATCATCATCATTAACTTCCTCTCTAGTCGGTGCAGGCACCACAGAAACATCTTCCTGAGCTGCGCTACTCTCCGGTTCAAGAGGGGGTACCTCATCAAGTTCTACTTTCCTCCCACTTACTTCTTTCGAGAGAAACTCTTTCTCCAGAAAGGATCCATTCTTGGCAACAAAGATCTTGCCTTCAGATCTGAGGTAGAAGGTATACCCAATAGTTTCCTTAGGGTATCCTATGAAGACGCATTTTTCCGATTTGGGTTCGAGCTTTTCAGGTTGAAGTTTCTTGACATAAGCATCGCATCCCCAAACTTTCAGAAACGACAGCTTAGGTTTCTTCCCAAACCATAATTCATACGGTGTCGTCTCAACGGATTTAGACGGTGCCCTATTTAAAGTGAATGCGGCTGTCTCTAAAGCATAACCCCAAAATGATAGTGGTAGATCGGTAAGAGACATCATAGATCGCACCATATCCAATAGAGTGCGATTACGACGTTCGGGCACACCATTTCGCTGAGGTGTTCCAAGCGGCGTGAGTTGTGAAACAATTCCACATTTCCTTAAGTGCGTGCCAAACTCGTGACTCAAATATTCTCCTCCATGATCTGATCGTAAGAACTTTATTTTCCTGTCACGTTGATTCTCTACCTCACTCTTAAATTCCTTGAACTTTTCAAAGGTCTCAGACTTGTGTTTCATCAAGTAGACATACCCATATCTACTTAAGTCATCAATGAGGGTGAGAACATAACGATAGCCACCGCGAGCCTCAACGCTCATTGGACCGCATACATCAGTATGTATTATTTCCAACAAGTTGGTTGCTCGCTCCATTGATTCGGAGAACGGAGTCTTGGTCATTTTGCCCATGAGGCATGGTTCGCACGTGTCAAATGATTCATAATCAAGAGACTCCAAAAGTCCATCTGCATGGAGTTTCTTCATGCGTTTAACACCAATATGACCAAGGCGGCAGTGCCACAAGTATGTGGGACTATCATTATCAACCTTACATCTTTTGGCATTCACACTATGAATATGTGTAACATCACGTTCGAGATTCAATAAAAATAAACCATTGACCAGCGGGGCATGACCATAAAACATATCTCTCATATAAATAGAACAACCATTATTCTCGGATTTAAATGAGTAGCCATCTCGCATTAAACGAGATCCAGATACAATGTTCATGCTCAAAGCTGGCACTAAATAACAATTATTGAGGTTTAAAACTAATCCCGAAGGTAGATGTAGAGGTAGCGTGCCGACGGCGATCACATCGACCTTGGAACCATTCCCAACGCGCATCGTCACCTCGTCCTTCGCCAGTCTCCGCTTATTCCGCAGCTCCTATTTTGAGTTACAAATGTGAGCAACCGCACTGGTATCAAATACCCAGGAGCTACTATGAGCGCTGGTAAGGTACACATCAATAACATGTATATCATATATACCTTTGGCGTTGCCGGCCTTCTTATCCGCTAAGTACTTGGGGCAGTTCCGCTTCCAGTGACCATTTCCCTTGCAATAAAAGCACTCAGTCACAGGCTTGGGTCCATTATTTGGCTTCTTCCCGGCAACTGACTTACCGGGCGCGGCTACTCCCTTGCCGTCCTTCTTGAAGTTCTTCTTACCCTTGCCTTTCTTGAAACTAGTGGTCTTATTCACCATCAACACTTGATGTTCCTTTTTGATCTCCACCTCCGCTGATTTCTGCATTGAATATAACTCAGGAATGGACTTCTCCATCCCTTGCATATTGTAGTTCATCACAAAGCTCTTGTAGCTAGGTGGACGCGACTGGAGGATTTTGTCAATGACCGAGTCATCTGGGAGGTTAACTCCCAGCTGAGACAAACGGTTGTGCAACCCAGACATTTTGAGTATATGCTCGCTGACAGAACTATTTTCCTCCATCTTACAACTGTAGAACTTGTCGGAGACTTCATATCTCTCGACCCGGGCATGAGCTTGGAAAACCATTTTCAGCTCTTGGAACATCTCATATGCTTCGTGTTGCTCAAAACGCTTTTGGAGCCCCGATTCTAAGCTGTAAAGCATGCCGCACTGAACCAGAGAGTAATCATCACTACGCGACTGTCAGGCGTTCATAATGTCTTGAGTTGTTGGGAAAATGGGTGCAACACCTAGCGGTGCTTCAAGGACATATGCTTTCTTGGCAGCTATGAGGATGATCCTCAAGTTACGGACCCAGTCCGTATAGTTGCTTCCATCGTCTTTCAGCTTGGTTTTCTCTAGGAACGCGCTGAAGTTGAGGGCAACATTAGCGTGGGCCATTGGATCTACAGGATAGATTGTAAAGACAATTTTAGACTAAGTTCAAGATAATTAAGTTCATCTAATCAAATTATTTAATGAAGTCCCACTCAGATAGACATCCCTCTAGTCATCTAAGTGATACATGATCCGAATCCACTAGGCCGTGTCCGATCATCACGTGAGACGGACTAGTCATCAACGGTGAACATCTCCATGTTGATCGCATCTTCCATACGACTCATGTTCGACCTTTGGGTCTCTCGTGTTCCGAGGCCATGTCTGTACATGCTAGGCTCGTCAAGTCAACCTAAGTGTTTCGCATGTGTAAATTTGGCTTACACCTGTTGTATGCGAACGTTAGAATCTATCACACCCGATTATCACGTGGTGCTTCAAAACAACGAACCTTCGCAACGGTGCACAGTTAGGGGGAACACATTTCTTGAAATTTTAGTGAGGGATCATCTTATTTATGCTACCGTCGTTCTAAGCAAATAAGATGTAAACATGATAAACATCACATGCAAATCATAAAGTGACATGATATGGCCAATATCATCTTGCGCCTTTGATCTCCATCTTCGAGGCGCGGCATGATCACCATCATCACCGGCATGACACCATGATCTCCATCATCGTGTCTTCATGAAGTTGTCTCGCCAACTATTACTTCTACTACTATGGCTAACGGTTAGCAATAAAGTAAAGTAATTACATGGCGTTTACATTGACACGCAGGTCATACAATAAATTAAGACAACACCTATGGCTCCTGCCGGTTGTCATACTCATCGACATGCAAGTCGTGATTCCTATTACAAGAACATGATCAATCTCATACATCACATATATAATTCATCACATCCTTTTGGCCATATCACATCACATAGCATACCCTGCAAAAACAAGTTAGACGTCCTCTAATTGTTGTTACATGTTTTACGTGGCTGCTATGGGTTTCTAGCAAGAATGTTTCTTACCTACGCAAAAGCCACAACGGTGATATGCCAATTGCTATTTACCCTTCATAAGGACCCTCTTCATCGAATCTGATCCGACTAAAGTGGGAGAGACAGACACCCGCTAGCCACCTTATGCAACAAGTGCATGTCAGTCGGTGGAACCTGTCTCACGTAAGCGTACGTGTAAGGTCGGTCCGGGCCGCTTCATCCCACAATGCCGCCGAATCAAGATAGGACTAGTAACGGTAAGCAAATTGAACAAATCATCGCCCACAACTACTTGTGTTCTACTCGTGCATAGAATCTGCGCATAGACCTAGCTCATGATGCCACTATTGGGGAACGTAGTAATAATTCAAAATTTTCCTACGTGTCACCAAGATCAATCTAGGAGATGCTAGCAACAAGAGAGAGGGAGTGCATATTCATACCCTTGAAGATCGCTAAGCGGAAGCATTACAAGAACGCGGTTGATGGAGTCGTACTCGCGGCGATTCAAATCGCGGAAGATCCGATCCAAGCGCCGAACGGACGGCGCCTCCGCGTTCAACACACGTACAGCCCGGGGACATCTCCTCCTTCTTGATCCAACAAGGGGAGAGGAGAAGTTGAGGGAGAACTCCGGCAGCACGACGGCGTAGTGGTGGTGGAGCACGTGGTTCTCCGGCAGGGCTTCGCCAAGCTCTACGGAGGAGGAGGATGAGTTGGAGGAGGGAGAGGGCTGCGCCAGGGTCAGGGTGCGGCTGCCCTCCCACCCCCTCACTATATATAGGGGGAAGGGGAGAGGGGGAGGCGCCCTAGGGTTTCCCCTAGGGGGCGGCGGCCAAGGCAGATTGGATCTCCCTAGGGAAACCAAAGGGAGACTTGCCCCCCAAGCCAAGCAGGTGGAGGCTTGCCTCCCAAGTTAGGTGGAGGCGCCCCACCTCCCAAAGCAATGTGGGAAAGGGTGTGGGGGTGCACAGCCCCTTAGTGGGCTGGTTTGCCCCCTCCCCTTGGCCCATGAGGCCCTGCAACACTTGCCGGGGCCCCCGAAACACCTTTCGGTCGTGCTGGCCATAGCCTGGTACCCCCGGAACACTTCCGGACTCCAATACCCTTCATCCAATATATCGATCTTTGCCTCCGGACCATTCCAAAGTTCCTCGTCACGTCCGGGATCTCATCCGGGACTCTGAACAACCTTCGGTAACCACATACTATTCCCATAACAACTCTAGCGTCACCGAACCTTAAGTGTGTAGACCCTACGGGTTCGGGAACCATGCAGACATGACCGAGAAACCTCTCCGGCCAATAACCAACAGCGGGATCTGGATACCCATGTTGGCTCCCACATGTTCCACGATGATCTCATCGGATGAACCACGATGTCGGGGATTCAATCAATCCCGTATACAATTCCCTTTGTCCATCGGTATGTTACTTGCCTGAGATTCGATCGTCGGTATCCCTATACCTTGTTCAATCTCGTTATCGGCAAGTCTCTTTACTCGTTCCGTAACGCATGATCTCGTGGCTAACTCCTTAGTCACATTGAGCTCATTATGATGATGCACCGAGTGGGCCCAGAGATACCTCTCCGTCATACAGAGTGACAAATCCCAGTCTCGATTCGTGCCAACCCAACAGACACTTTCGGAGATACCTGTAGTGCACCTTTATAGTCACCCAGTTACGCTGTGACGTTTGATACACCCAAAGCATTCCTATGGTATCCGGGAGTTGCACAATCTCATGGTCTAAGGAAATGATACTTGACATTAGAAAAGCTCTAGCAAACGAACTACACGATCTTGTGCTATGCTTAGGATTGGGTCTTGCCCATCACATCATTCTCCTAATGATGTGATCCCGTTATCAACGACATCCAATGTCCATGGTCAGGAAACCACAACCATCTATTGATCAACGAGCTAGTCAACTAGAGGCTCACTAGGGACATGTTGTGATCTATGTATTCACACATGTATTACGGTTTCCGTTTAATACAATTATAGCATGAACAATAGACAATTATCATGAACAAGGAAATATAATAATAACCATTTTATTATTGCCTCTAGGGCATATTTCCAACATGAGTAACTATAATCTCTAATTGTCATTGCAAACATGTTTCATTCATAATAGGTTGAATCGGGAACAATGAGCTAATCATATTTACAAAAACAAAATAGGTCGAGTTCATACTAGCTTTTCTTCACCTCAATCATTTCATCATAGATCGTCATTATTGCCTTTCACTTGCACGACCAAACGATGTGAATAATAAATAAGAGTGCACGTGCATTGGACTAAGCTGGAATGTGCAAACATTTATTCAAAGGAGAAGACAAGGTAATATGGGCTCTTTGTTAGATCAACAATAATGCATATGAGAGCCACTCAACATGTTCATCGTGGTCTTCTCCTTACGACCCAAAGAAATGAAAAGAATTTCAGAGAAACACATTGAAATATTTTTGGAGTTTTTGTTTTTCTGAAGCAAGTAAAACGAAAACGAGAAAAACTATTTAAACGGGAAAGCTCCCAACAAGTAAAAGAAGAATAAGAAATCTTTTTGGGTTTTCTTTTAATGCTACAACTAATTAAACTAGAAAGAGAAACTAAAAAGAAGCGAGAAATATTTTTGGATTTTATCAAAGTTTTTCAAACACACAAGAAGAAAGCAATAAAAATAAACTAAAATGGATTATATAATGAAAAAGGATGAACAGCAACAACTGGAATGAATGTGTGATGCATGAATGTAATGTCGGTGAGAGATACGTACTCCCCCAAGCTTATGCTTTTGGCCTAAGTTGGTCTATGGCCACGGCTGGAAATAACCCTCTTCTGGATACTGTGGAGGGTCCTGAGGGTTCCACTAGTTGGCGAGCTCATGTGGCTCCCACTGATAAACATGCTCCTGATATGGCTTAGGTGCTGGTACTGGCTCAGATGCTGGGGGTTGTGCCAGACCCCATTGTGCATAAATGTCCTCCGGCATAATAATATACATGCCTGAATAAATATCGAACAAAGAGGGTGCATGCAAAAGTAATAACCTCACGAGTGCCCTGGCTGAATACTAAGTTGTAGAGAAGTCGCTTTTGCTTATCTTTGTCAATAAAATTGTGCGCTACCATACTAGCATAGTCTAAATATTTAGTGGGTAGCGGCATCTCCTCCTTCTCATCATGCCTAATAGGAATCTCAAAATGTGCTGCGAGGCGGGAGGCATAGATGATGACCCACAAGTATAGGGGATCAATCGTAGTCCTTTCGATTAGTAAGAGTGTCGAACCAAACGAGGAGCAGAAGGAAATGACAAGTGGTTTTTAGCAAGGTATTTTCTGCAAGCACTGAAATAGTCGGTAACAGGTAGTTTGATACAAGATAATTTGTAATGGACAAGTAACGGTAACGGTAAATAAAGTGCAGTAAGGTAGCCCAATCCTTTTGTAGGCCAAAATGGTATCTTATGATAAGCAAAGCGTTCTTGAGGGTACACGGGAATTTCACCATGTCACTTTCATCATGTTGGTTTGATTCGTGTTCGCTACTTTGATAATTTAATATGTGGGTGGACCGGTGCTTAGGTGCTGTTCTTACTTGAAAAAACCTCCTACTTATGATTAACCCCCACGCAAGCATCCGCAACTACGATAAAAGTATTAAGATAAAATCTAACCATAGCATTAAACTTTTGGATCCAAATCGGTCCCTTATGAAGTAGCGCATAAACTAGGGATTAAGCTTCTGTCACTCTAGTAACCCATCATCTAATAACTACTCCACAATGCATTCCCTTAGGCCCAAATATGGTGAAGTGCCATGTAGTCGATGTTCACATGACACCACTAAGGGAATAACAACATACATATCATCAAAATATCGAACACATATTAAGTTCACATGATTACTTGCAACATGACTTCTCCCGTGACCTCAAGAACAAAAGTAACTACTCACAAATGATAATCATGCTCAAGATTAAAGGGGTATTAAGTAGCATAATGGATCTGAACATATAATCTTCCACCAAATAAACCATATAGTAATCAACTACAAGATGTAATCAACACTACTAGTCACCCACAAGTACCAATCTGAGGTTCTGGTACAAAGATTGAACACAGATGAACTAGGGTTTGAGAGGTGACCCTCCCTTTTTGATGTCTTGAATCTGCGTCAGTATTTTCCCCAAAGAGTAAGGGATGATGCAGTACAGCTAAGGTAGGTAGATCCCTCAGTTATGAAACCAAGGTTATCGAACCAGTAGGAGAACCAAGCAACACTATGTAAACGGTACCTGCACAAAAAGAACAAATACTTGCAACCCGACGCGAAAGAGGCAAATAAAATTCAGCGAGGTATTTTTGGGTTTTTGGTAATATAGATCTGAATATAAAAGATGCAAATAAATAAAAAGGCAAATAGGAATATAGATCTGAAAATATATGATGAGAAAATAGACCCGGGGGCCTTAGATTTCACTAGTGGCTTCTCTCGAGAAAATAGCATACGGTGGGTAAAAAATTACTGTTGGGCAATTGATAGAACCTCAAATATTTATGACGATATCTAGGCAATGATCATTATATAGGCATCATGTCCAAAATTAGTAGACCGACTCCTGCCTGCATCTACTACTATTACTCCACACATCGACCGCTATCCAGCATGCATCTAGTGTATTAAGTTCATGGAGAAACAGAGTAATGCATTAAGAGCGATGACATGATGTAGACGAGATCTATTCATGTAGGAATAGCCCCCATCTTGTTATCCTTAATAGCAACGATACATACGTGTCTCGCTGCCCCTTCTGTCACTGGGAAAGAACACCGTACGATCGAACCCATCACAAAGCACCTCTTCCCATGGCAAGAAAAATCGATCTAGTCGGCCTAACTAAACCAAAGATTCGAACAAGAAATACGAGGCTATAAGTAATCATGCATATAAGAGATCAAAGAAACTCAAATAACTTTCATGGATATAAAGATCTAATCATAAACTCAAAGTTCATCGGATCCCAACAAACACACCGTAAAAAGAGTTACATCAAATAGATCTCCAAGAGACCATTGTATTGAGAATCAAAAAGAGAGAAGAAGCCATCTAGCTACTGCCTACGGCCCGTAGGTCTACAATGAACTACTCACGCATCATCGGAGAGGCACCAATGAGGATGATGAACCCCTGCATGATGGTGTCTAGATTGGATCTGATGGGTCTGGAACTTGCGGCGGCTGGAATTGTGTTTCGTCGACTCCCCTAGGGTTTTTGGAATATTGGGGTATTTATAGAGTAAAGAGGCGGTGCGGGAGGCCACCGAGGTGGGCATAACCCACCAGGGCGTGCTCAGACGGGTTGTGCCCACCTCGGTGACCAACCGCACCGCCTCTTCGCCCTATAAATTCCCAAATATTCCAGAAACACTAGGGGAGTCGATGAAACACAATTCCAGCCGTTGCAAGTTCCAGAACCACGAGATCCAATCTAGACACCATCACGGAGGGGTTCATCATCCTCATTGGTGCCTCTCCGATGATGAGTGAGTAGTTCACCATAGACCTAAGGGTCCGTAGGTAGTAGTTAGATGGCTTCCTGTCTCTCTTTTGATTCTCAATACAATGGTCTCTTGGAGATCTATTTGATGTAACTCTTTTTTGCGGTGTGTTTGTTGGGATCCGATGAACTTTGAGTTTATGATCAGATCTATATCCATGAATATTATTTGAGTTTTCTTTGATCTCTTTTATGATTATTTATAGCCTTGTATTTCTTCTTCGAATCTTTGGTTTAGTTACGCCAACTAGATCGATTTTTCTTGCCATGGGAAGAGGTGCTTTGTGATGGGTTCGATCTTGCGGTGTTCTTTCCCAGTCACAGAAGGGGCAGCAACACACGCATGTATCGTTGCTATTAAGGATAACAAGATGGGGGCTATTCCTACATGAATAGATCTCGTCTACATCATGTCATCGTTCTTATTGCATTACTCCGTTTCTCCATTAACTTAATACACTAGATGCATGCTGGATAGTGGTCGATGTATGGAGTAATAGTAGTAGATGCAGGCAGGAGTCGGTCTACTAATCTTGGACATGATGCCTATATATTGATCATTGCCTTGGATATCGTCATAATTATTAGATCTTCTATTAATGGCCCAACAGTAATTTGTTTACCCATCGTATGCTATTTTCTCGAGAGAAGCCACTAGTGAAATCTACGGCCCTCGGGTCTATTGTTTATCATATTTGCTTTGAGATCTATTTTTATTCACTTTTATTTTCAGATCTATTATTCCAAAAACCCAAAAATACCTTGCTGCACTTTTTATTACTTACTACTGGAATCAGCTGCTTTGCCGTCTGCCATAGCAGACGGCAAAGGCATGTTTGGCGGACGGCAAAGCCTTTTCCATCTGCCAGCAGATGGCAAACACTCCGGCTGAACTGCTGCCGGTAAAGGCCGCTTTGCCATCTGCTAGCAGACGGCAAAGAAGGAAAGTTCTTTGCCGTCTGCTAGCAAACGGCAAAGCTTGTGGACGGCACAAAAAAGGTGATAGCCCCGTAAGGGGGCTAACGGCGCTCTTTGCCGTCTGCCAGCAGACGGCAAAGACCTTGCTTCTTTGCCGTCTGCCAGCAGATGGCAAAGAACTTTGCTTCTTTGCCGTCTGCTGGCAGATGGCAAAGACCTTGCTTCTTTGCCGTCTGCCAGCAGATGGCAAAGACCTTTTCTTCTTTGCCGTCTGCTAGCAGACGGCAAAGAGGCCAAATAGGCCAGCCCAGGTTGAACAGGCTGCTGCCACGTGGCCTATTTGCCGTCTGTTAGCAGACGACAAATTGGCTATATAGCCCCTGTTTTTTCTTAAATTCAATCAATTTCACAGATATATATATATATATATATATATTCATTTCAAAATATTTCAACAAGTACATATAGCCAACATATCCCTGCCATATGGATCATCCAACATATCCAACACATATATCATCATCCAACACATATATACACCAAATGAAAATTCCAACATATCCAACAATTAAGCAAAAGGTCCATATACAATATAGCCACCATCCATCCATATATATATACGTAGCAAGTTTCAAATTGTTCATCCTACAAAATCAAAACAAAAAGGAAGGACAAGGAGAAGAGTAGACTCCAACGCAAGCTTCCGTGATCTGAAGCAAATCTGCAAAATGGGAAAGAAGAAAGCTAGAAGAAGAAGAAGACTAGAAGACTAGAAGAAGAAGAAGAAGAAGAAAAAGAAGCAGAATTTTTCTTCTCTTTCTTTTTCTTCTTCTTATTGCTTACTTGTGTCATTTTAGAGCTAACCTAGTTAAATAGGCCATTTTTGACCTAAATAGGCTAAGTATGTCATAAATGAACTAAATAGGTCATTTTAGAGCTAACCTAGTTAAATAGGTCATTTTGGAGCATATTAAGTCATTTTGGAGCTAAATAGGTCATTTTGGAGCTAAATAGGTCATTTAGGAGCATATTAAGCCATTTTCGAGCTAAATAGGTCATTTTGGAGCATATTAAGTCATTTTGGAGCTAAATAGATCATTTTGGAGCTAAATAGGTCATTTTGGAGCATATTAAGTCATTTTGAAGCTACATAGGTCATTTTGGAGCATATTAAGTCATTTTGGAGCATATTAAGTCATTTTGGAGGAATAAATGCTAAGTATAGGTCATTTTAGAGCTATCCTAGGTTAAATAGGTCATTTTAGAGCTAATTAAGCTTATTATGTCATTTTTGAGCTAGCTAAGCATATTGAGTCATTTTGGAGGAAAAAATGCTAAGTATATGATTATGTCGCTAGTATCCATATGGCAGAGAACCCGGGCCGACATGACTAGTCATAGAACCAAGGTGGCACAAACGTACAGGGATAGGCATACATGACCCAGCAATGCACGTGTCGGTCATCAGCGAGTGCAACCAAGTCGTAGCAAGCTACAAGGACTTCAGTGATACACCGTGTGACATTTCCCCGTAGGGACAGACATAGGAGCAAAGAAGGACACATGCTGGTCAATCCATGTGTTCCGGAGCATTAGCGAACTACCATGGCTCAGTGGAAGCACTAGGAGGCATTTCCCTGTATGGAAGGCTACCAAAGGCACACGACTAGGTCATTTCTTAAGCTAAGTATGTATTTGTTAAGCTAAACACTTGGGAAAACTTACCGTCATCAAGGAGGTGTAGCTGTAGGACCGGTCGCGCCAGTGGCAGATGGAGAAGCATCGGTCGATGCTTGTCGGGAGTTATGCTGCACCAAAGATCATTTCCAATGTATCGTTAGCATGATGCAACTCAAATGTGAAGACTAGTAACTAATGACCATTCAAATGAAACTCACCGTGCCCGCCGGAACAATGTCTGGCACCGCCGGAGGAGTCGTGCCGGTCTTCTCGCACATGGTCTGCACATTTGGTTTTGACGAGTCAGTCATATTAGATACTAATGTAAGGAACATGACGTTCATGATTTGGCTAACATGCAAAAGAAAATTACCGCGAACATCTCGTATAGGGCCCGGGTAGCCATCATGTTCCGGTTCCTTGCCTCCTCCAACAGCTTGGCCGTCTGCCAGTCACTCTCCGTTAGAAGCACCTGCGTGTTCGCTCTCTCTTCCTCAATAGCAGCCTGGGTCTTCGCTCTCTCTGCCTCAATAGCAGCCTGCAACACCACTCGTTAGCATTGTAATAATCGACGGCCGCACACACAATGTAATGAAGGAAAGGTATCTGATTCCGTATAACTAACCTTGAATTGGAGCTCCACTGGCCGTGCACGAGGCAATATCTCAGGATCGGAGCTGGTTTGGCGCTTCTTGATCTGCGAGAGAGTGCTACTACAACGTATCAGTCCATTCCCAATGGCTAACGAGCCATGGGACCTCCCGCCACCAGATATCATCACCAGCTCTGGATCAAGAGGTTGGCTCGGGTTAAAGTCCGGCCCTTTCCTCGCCTTCCCCTGGTCTCTGTACATCACAAGCTTGTGGTGGGAGGTGGGGTTGGTGAATTTCTCTGGATCATCGAGGTCAGACTCAGAGAATGCCTTGGCCTTCTTGTACGAGGCAGTATTGGACATGGCATAGAGGTCGAACAGCTCTGGCACTGGAGCCTTGTTGTGTCGCGCCTAAAAGAGAGGAACAGAGTATTAGTTAAGGGCTCAAGCTAGCATGAAGAATGAATTTGCATGAATCATGAAGCAAACCACATACCCAGTTTTCCCCGAACTGACGTAGGTTGACGCTGCCTAGATGGTGTGGGACACCTTTCATTTGGGCACGCTTGTTCTTTGCAGTGTCGTGGACGGAGCGCCATTCGGGAGTGCACCACTCTTCCACCAATGCCTCCCAACAGTCCATCCTATCCGCACACCATCTCGGGGGCACCTAAGTTAAGCAAGAGAAATTTGAGCGCTATGCCTACGAATCAAATCAAGGAAACTAAGTACAAGGCCTTAAGAATAGGTAATTACCTTCATGTACTTCTCCTTACTCAGATACTCGACGCGGCACTTCTCTTTTTTCCTCCTAATACCAGCCGAGGCGAAGTAGTCTCGAACAGCCTGCATCCGAGCCTCGTGCCGAAAGTTTTGAAGTAGGCGCCTGCACTCGGTGTCGATAACCCGAGCCGCGGCCTCCTCCTGTCCCTCAGCACACCTGTAGAAGGTCTGCAATCAAACAAGAAAACACGGATTAGTACATACACTAGGGTTGCCAATCAAAGAAGAAAACACAACGTAGATGGCAAAGGAGAAATTACCCAAAACGTCTGGATCACAATGTCGGCGACCGTGTGGCACTCGACATCGCCGATCCTATGCCCCGGCGGGGCCGGGGCAGCCAAGTAGTGCTCCCAGGTCATTCCTAGCTCTCGAACCCGGCCCTCACAGGGCAACGTGACCCACCCCGGGAAGCTCTGGCGACAAATCACACCAAGGACACTGTTGGGCTTGCGGACATTCGGCTCATGTGTCCAAGACCTGCAGTATGTGACAAGGCCAACGCATTAGATATTCGAAGAAACGTGAAGACAAAAGGTTAAAAAAGAGTAAATGCACTTACTTCTCCCCGCTAGGCGCAATCAACCACCTCTAGTCGGGGGTCGTCGGGGTGTCAGGGAGCTTTGTACCACCACGCTGGTAGACTTTGCGCCCCTCAACCCACTCACCCTCGCTATAGCTATCAGAGCTATAGCCACCCTCAGCACGGCCACTCGACTCCGGCGAGTCCTCCAAAGGGTTCTGCTGCGACTCAGCGTGATCCATGCTGAGCTCCGGAGTCTCGTGGGACGGAGTCTCACGGGACGAAGGCTCGGCGGCCCGAGGCTCGTGGACCGGAGTCCGAGACGGCTCCACCTCAGGCGGCTCCATCTCAGACGGAGCACTCCTGTGGTCGGGTGAATCAGCTGGGGGTGGCGGCGAGGAAGGTGTAGCAGCAGCCTTCCTACCTCGCCCGCCGCCACGTCCACCTCTAGCAGCCTTCTTCCCCTCGACCTCTCCCGGCCGAAGAAGAAGCGACCGCCGGTGGTGTCTGCATACCGAGATCCAGCGCTCTCCGGAGGCTCTGGGGTGGAATGGAACTACCCCTCCCACCACGCGCCGAGGAAGGAGCCTCGGAGCGCTCTCGACCCGCGCCCACCATCTGTCAACACCTGCAATGACAAAGAGTAAACGAAATTAGTACAACATAAAAAGAATGAATACCTGACATGAATAATATGTATATAATTTTAGTGTATCATCATCATGAACTAATTAATAATATATATGTACATAATAATAATTGAATACCTGACATGAACTGTAATATTAATCTTCATCGTCATCATTAATAAATGCATCATCATCATTGTCTATATATGCTTCGGGGTCAATAAATGCATCATCATCATCACTATCAGTAATGACGTGCTCATCATCATCAATAAATGCATCAACATGTGGAAGGCCTCCTGTACGTAATTGGTCAATCATTGACAGGTCATCCGCAGCAGTAACCGTTCCGGCTCAGGCTCGGATTCACTGCCGCTGTCTACTTCAATGTTCTGGGGTGAAGTAGAGCGGTTCTTGAAACGTTTTTTGGAAAGACGTGTTTCTTGGAAGAATTCTCCTTCATATGTGTCTGGGTTAATGTGAGGTTCATAATCCTCTTTATTAGGGGGGAGGTGGTCTAACATGTGGCGGCACTTCATAAAAGACATCCCAACCTTTGAGATTTGGATCACTTTGGCAGGCCCACGGTAGATAGAAAACTTGGGTCGCCTGTTGAGCCGTAATATAGACATCGGGAACATTCAAATGGGTGCTTTGTTTGATTTCGACTAGCCCTAGATGTTCATGAGTCCTTCTAGTCTCCTTCGGCTGGAACCAATAACATTTGAAGACTACAACGTTCGGTGGGTTGGCACCATAGAATAGAAGTTTATAAATTGCTTCAACTCTTCCATAATACTCGGTATCTCCTTCGCCGATAGCAGAGACACAACAATTTGTAGACTTTCGGTCGGCCATAGATAGCTCTTTGCCATAGTACGAAAGCGATACCCGTTGATGTCGTATTTGTCAAATGAACGGACCTTATAGTCAAAACCATTAGCGACTTGTCTCAATTCAGCGTCCATAGACTCTGAACTAGCCTACAAGTTTAATACGAAAGGATTGTTGCATTAGCCGGAAATTAGAAGAAGAAATGAAATGGTCTAATGGAAATTACCATTTGTTTGAACCAAGAGATGAAACCGGGATAGCCGCCTCCATACATTGCCAGAAGCTCATACTCTTCGACGGAATCCTTTTGGATCACCGCTCCATACAAGAATTTGGCGACGTATCGACTGTATCAAATATCCAGGAATAAGAGTAGTTCAAAGGAATTAGAGGTTGCGAAACAATGTACCGAGAACTTACTCGATGTACGGCCGCACTTCCGTTAGGTTGTTCAAGATATACAACGTAATGGTCCGCCATTCGTCGACATCCAATGATAAGGGAGTATAAGCACCGGCTGCTGCGAGCTTCACTTTGAATAGGCTGAGGTTGGATCCACCCTTTTTAGGGTTGCCAGCATTGTACCGAGGCGTCGGATTAGGCAAATGACGATTTTTGGCTTCGTAGTGTGCTGTCATGAAGTTTGCCGCCTCCTCAGTAATGAATGCCTCGGCCATCGATGCTTCAATTCGACGTTTATTTTTACATTTTTCTCGAAGCGTCTTCTGCATCCTCTCAGTTGCGTAGCACCAACGATTCTGCACGGGCCCCCCCCCCAATCGTGCCTCGGTCGGGAGATGCAAAATCAAATGCTGCATTGGATTAAAGAAGCCCGGTGGAAAGATCCTCTCTAACTTGCAGATCAACTCCGGCGCCAACTCTTCCAGTTCTTCTAGCAAGCCCGGCGATAGTTCTTTCGCACAAAGAACACGGAAGAAATAGCTCAGCTCTGCCAGTACTAGCCATTCATCCTCAGGGATAAAGCCACGCAACATCACCGGCATTACCCGCTCAAGCCATATGTGCCAATCATGACTCTTGAGACCAAATATTTTCAATTTTTCAAGGCTCGCTCCCCTCTTTAGATTCGCTGCATACCCATCGGGGAACATTAACTCCTTTTTCACCCACAGGAGTATTTCCCTCATAACTGGCCTTCCAAGATTGAACCATGCCTTTGGTTTCGTGCAGTTCTTCTTTCCTTTCGGTTGTCGCATGTTTTGTAGCGGTCTATCACATAGAGCCTGCTGATCGACTCTAGCCTTAGGATTATCCTTTGTTTTCCCCTCTATGCCGAACAACGTACCAAAGAGGGCCTCGCCGACATTCTTTTCAGTGTGCATCACGTCGATGTTGTGTGGGCAAAGGAGGTCTTTGAAGTAAGGCAGATCCCACAAGCATGTCTTGTGAGTCCAGGCGTGTTTCGAATTATACCCCTTGAAATACCCTGGACGCTCCGGATCCGGCTCGAGAGAGTTTAACTGATCTAGGGTCTGTTGGCCTGTCAACGCAGGTGGTGCAGAGTTTTTGACAACTCTACCTTTGATGAAGTTCTTCTTGTCTTTTCTGAACTTATGGCGAGGATCCAGGAATTGTCTATGCATGTCGAAGCAAGAAAACTTGCCACCCGCCTGCAGCCGATGAAACTCAAGAGCTGCCTTGCATGTGGGGCATGGGAACCTTCCATGCACACACCAGCCAACGAATAGCGCATACGCCGGCAAGTCATGCATCGAGTACATGTACCACGCACGCATTAGGAAGTTTTCTTTTGTAGCGGCATCGTATGTCTTGATCCCATTATCCCAAGCTTCTTGCAGTTCATCCTTAAGCGGCTGCATGTACACATTCATATTCTTCCCCGGATAGTTGGGCCCCGGAATTATCAACGTCAGGAAAATGTTCTTTCTTTGCATAATCTGTCCGGGGGGGGGGGAGATTGAGTGGAATGACAAATAAAGGCCAACAACTATATTGGGCTGCCATCATACCAAACACATTGAACCCATCCGTGCTTATGGCGATTCGAGGATGCCTTGGATCTGCCGCTTTAGCATGATGTATTGCATCGAAGCGCTTCCACGCAAAAGCGTCCGATGTGTGTACCAACATCGGCTCCCCATCTGCATCTAGTTCGGTTCTTTTGCCCAATTTGTGCCATGTCATCTGTCTGGCCGTCTCTTCGACCATGAAAAGACGTTGAAGTCTTGGTATGATTGGCATATACCGAAGAACATTAACTGGGATTTTTGTCTGACTCTTCTCACCCATACCGTTGTCTACCTTAACATACCTGGAAGACTGGCAAACGGGACAATACTTCAAGTCCGCATACTCAAGCTTAATAAGGCAGATCCTTTCTCACAGGCATCTATCTTCTCATAGGGCATCTTAAGTACACGGAGGATTTTGTCCGACTGGTACAGGTTTGCAGGCATTACATGGCCTTTGGGTAGAAAGCGTCCAAATAGTGTCATCATCGCGTCGTAGCATTCTCTGCCCAAGTTGAATTGAGCCTTCAGAGCCATTACTTGTGCGATGGTATCCAGCTGACAAAGCTCGGTGTGCTCGTGGAGAGGACGCTTCGAAGACTCCAACATATCATTGAAGGCCTTTGCAGATTCCTCCATCTCATCGTCCGAATCCCGAGCATCATCAAAGTCTTCCACCATGTCTTCCATCCCGGTACCATGCTTGTCGGTGCGACGACGGCCCTCCTCAGCTCTGGCACGTTGGGCAGACTCACCATGAAATGTCCAGACCATATAATTAGGCGTAAAACCCAACTTCTGCAGGTGTTTGATCATTTCAAACTCTGACTTCTTATTAAAGTTGTCGCAGTCGACACAGGGGCACCAGGTTGTTTCCTGTCCATTTGCAAATGCGGCTCTCACAAACCCCTTGGTTTTTCTCATCCATTCATGGGTCATGTCTTTCTGACTTGTGACCGGTGTACATCCACGCACGATCACTCATCTTGCCTAGCTACTGGACACACAAGAAATACATACATAATTCAGCAAACCATATTCATCAGTTAATAGAGTTTGTCAGTTTTATTACGTCCATGCAACCTAGACGCTAGTAGGTTAAGATAGGTCCTAATCCCACCCGAGTATGTGAAGATTGGGTTCATTTTCCCATGCTCTGCTCCGGATTCGATGCAAAATTTCGGCAGCACCTCCCCGCTGTTCTCCTGATACACGTCTCGGCAATAAGCAGAGAGGATGTGTATCCGGAGAACAACAGGAAGGCACTGACAAAATTCTACATCGGATCCGGAGCAGAGCATATGGGAAAACGAACCCAATCTACACATACTCGGGCTGTCCATGGATAACGTTGGACATTTCGAAAGAATCACGGTTATAAATATGCAAATGAATGCATATTTATAGATGTAACCCTTTCGAACGTGAGACGCATAGTGGTCACGCATACTGATGATTGACACCTATAGCTAGCAAGTTTCATCGGCACGAAGACCGGAACAGAGCAAATGAAGGGGGAGGAGGAGATGTCATTTGTGCTCACCCAGGAACGCAGGGGCGGAGCTTGTCGAACGCACGGGGAGGTCGTCGAACATCAGACCCTCGCAGCAACGAAAGAATTGCACATTTAAATCCACCCGATCAACACAAATATATATGATGTTTTTCTTAACTAAATCGGGAAATATACTTCCTAACTCATAATTCACAAATATATGACCCCGTCGGCCTCTGGAAGGCCAAAGAGCACCTTTTCGGTCAACAGGAGGCCGAAGAGGTGTCGGGGGTCGGGGGTGTCGTGTCGGGTGTCGTGGTGTCGGGGTGGTCGGGTTGTCCGTGTGTCGGGGTGTCTTGGTGTCTGGTGTTTCGGGGTGTATTTCGGGGTGTCCGGGTGGTCGTGTCGGGGTTGGGGTGTCGGGGTCGGGGTGTCGTGTCGGGTGTCGGGGTGCCGGGGGTGTCGTGTCTGGGTGTCGGGGTGTCGTGGTGTCGGGGTGTCATCCCTCGACCACTCGACCCCTCGACCCCTCGACGACCCTCAACCCTCGACCCCTCAGAGATTCTTCTTCTTCTTCTTCTCCTCTTCTTCTCTGCCATGAGAAGCACGACGGCAGCGCCCCTCCCCCAGTGACGGCAGCCGCGTCCCTCGCGCAGCCGAGCCATGGCGGGTGCGCCCCCCTTCCCTAGCCATGGTGGCCCACGGCTGCCGCGCCCCTCCCTAGCCACGGCGGCCGCGCCCCTCTCCCACCCATGACAGCCATGGCACCCAGCGGCGCCCTATCTCTCTCCCCTCTCTATTTCTGCTCGGATCCGAGAAAAACAAGGAGGAAGGAACGAACCTCGTCCAGCGACGGCGGCGGCGTGGTGGCGGGGCGGGCGGCGGTGCTGCGGTGGTGGGGCGGGCGGCGGTGCTACGGCGGCGGCGTGGTGCGGGCGGGAGGCGGTGCTGGGTGCGGGGCGGGCGTGTGGCTGGGGTGGCGGGCGGGCGCGGTGCTGGGGTGGCGGGCGGGCGGCGGTGCTGCGGTGGTGGGGCGGGCACCGGGGCTGGGGTGGCGGGGCTGCGGTGGAGGGGCGGGCGCCGGGGCTGGGCGGCGTCTGGGAACGGCGGGGCTGGGGTCGTGGTGGGTTGGTGAGGTGGGGGGAGAGAAAGAGGGGTAGGGTCGGGCTGCAGGGAGAGATAGGTGAGAGAGAGAGGGGTGGGGCCGGGCTGCAGGGAGAGATAGGGGAGAGAGAGAGGGGTGGGGCCGGGCTGGGCTTTGCCATCAGCCAGCGGATGGCAAAGAACCCACCTCTTTGCCGTCCCCTGGCAGATGGCAAAGAGGGGGCGAAAATTAAGACACCCTCTTTGCCGTCTGCTGGCAGACGACAAAGAATTCTTTGCCGTCCGCCAGCAGACGGCAAAGAGGGTGACCGTTAGCACGCCCACGCCGTGACACTGTGGGCCCCCCCTTACCTCTTTGCCGTCTGCTGGCAGATGGCAAAGAAATCTTTGCCGTCTGCCAGCAGACGGCAAAGAAGTGGCCCGTGTGACCTAGGCAGTAAGTACCCCCGTGGGGCCCACTTTGGTGTTTGCCGTCTGCTGGCAGATGGCAAAGACCCTCTTTGCCATCAGCTGGTTCTTTGCCGTCTGCTTTGACAAGACACGCGGCAAACAGCCTCTTTGCCATCAGCTGGCAGATGGCAAAGACCCTGATTCCAGTAGTGTTATTTTATTTCACGTTTTATCGAGAGCTATTTATCCAATCTACCACAAATTTATCTATCTTTTTACCGTGGAGGGATTGACAACCCCTCTTACGTGTCGGGTTGCAAGTATTTGTTCTTTGTGTGCAGGTACCGTTTACATAGTGTTGCTTGGTTCTCCTACTGGATTAATACCTTGGTTTCATAACTGAGGGAAATACCTACCGTAGCTGTGCTGCATCATCCATTCCTCTTTGGGGAAATGCCGACGTAGTTCAAGCAACATCAAAAGGAATTTCTGTCGCCGTTGCCGGGGAGACATCATCAACATCTATCAGGTTCCTAATCACAAATCTCATCTCCTTGCAATTTACATTATTTGTCATTTGCCTCTCGTTTTCATCTCCCTCACTTCAGAAAAATTTGTCGTTTTATTCGCACTCTTTTTCGTTCGCCTTTTTCTCGTCAGATCTATCTTTTTGTTTGCAATCTTGTTTGCCTACTTTGTCGTTATGGCTAGTTCTTCCTCTATTGCGTGTATCCCCGAGAACGAGGTTCTTAATTTCAAACAAAGGGGAGGGGAGAATCTAAAAGATTCTTGGTATAGTATTTGCAATGCTCATAATAGATCTGTTCGTAAGCAATCCACCGTTGTTCTTCTTCGCAGCTTTTATGTGGGCATCACCACTTGGTATAGATTCGTCCTTGATATGATTACCGGTGGAAATTTCTTGATGTGCCCATCTTTGGATGTTTTTAATGCCATGAGAGATCTAGTAGGTGCACCGCCTATCATTATTAATGAAACAATCTTAACTCTTGAGCATGTTATGCAAAGATTAGATGCTATTGAAAAGAAGATGGTCACCTTAGAGCAGATTGAAAACTTAGATACAAAGATGCAGAATCTTGCCAATAAATTTGGGTCAAAAGCGGGCGATGTTTTCAAATTACTAAGGGAAAAGGAAACCAAAACTAACAAAGAATTGGAGAGAGTCCTTCTCGGATTGATAAGTTGGAAGATTTTTTTAGTAATTTAAGCTCGGCCTTTGCTTCTACTAAAA
This sequence comes from Thinopyrum elongatum, assembly GCA_011799875.1. Taxonomy (NCBI): domain Eukaryota; kingdom Viridiplantae; phylum Streptophyta; class Magnoliopsida; order Poales; family Poaceae; genus Thinopyrum; species Thinopyrum elongatum. The sequence continues at coordinate 497,150,334 of CM022303.1, forward strand.
CTATTGAAAAAAAAACCCGTAAAAATTGGCAAGACTACTCAAGTCACTAAGAACAAGGGTGCAACTTCTAATAATAACAAAGAAGGTCTTAAGATTATTAGTATTCACCCTGACTTTGTTGAAGTAGTAAGAAACCCTACTTGCAAGAATGAATTCTTCAATCTTATTCCTAGAAGTATTATTATCGAAAATATGCATGCTAAGTCTTTGAAGAATATTGGTTGTGTGACTGAGGAATTGGAAACTAAAGATGACAATACTTGAATCCATGCGTTACGCCTAGCTAGGGGCATAAAACGATAGCGCTTGTTGGGAGGTAATCCAATGAATAAAATTTATTTTTGTCTTTTTATTTCTATTCTTGAGTGTTTGCACAATTATGCCTCTGTTATGATTGTTTTTTTGTTTTAATTAGTTTTTGTGCCAAGTAAAGCCTTTGGGATCATGTTGGGTGATAGTTGATTTGATCTTGTTAGAAAATAGAAACTTTTGCATCTAGTAACAGAATTTTTTAAATTCACTAAAGCAGCGAAAAATTCTGAAGTTTTTACAAAAGATTTATACAGAAATTTCCTATGTTGTCCTAATTTTTCAGAATTTTTGGAGTTACATAACTATAAGAAAAATTCGCATCTTTACACACTGTTCTTTTTTTGACAGATTCTGTTTTCTTTGCATTGTGTGCTTATTTTGATGAAACCTAGGGATTTGTATCGGGGGGGGGGGGGGGGGTATAATCCATGGCAAAGTTAGAATACAGTAGATATAATGCAATAACAAAATTTGAATGGGTTTGCCACAATACTTAAAGTAAAGATTGGTTTTCTTATACTAATGGATCTCAAGAAGGTTTTGTTAAGTTTTGTGTGATTGAAGTTTTCAAGTTTTGGGTGAGATCGCGATGGACGAAGGTATAAGGAGTGAAAAGAGCCTAAGCTTGGGGATGCCCCATGGCACCCCAAGTTAATATTCAAGGAGTACCAAGCTACTAAGCTTGGGGATGCCCCAGAAGGCATCCTCTCTTTCTTCTAACGAGCATCGGTATTTTACTTAGAGCTATATTTTTATTCGTCACATATCATGAGTTTTGCTTGGAGCGTCTTGTATTATATGAGTCTTTGCTTCTTTTGCTTTTTAGTTTGTCACAAGTATCCTTGCTGGACACACCAATTTGAGAGAGCCAAAATTATGCTATGATTTGTTAGAATTGTTCTTTATGCTTCACTTAAATCTTTTCGAGCTATGGAATTGCTCTAGTGCTTCACTTATATCTTTTTGAGCATGGTGTGCTTTAATATTTTTGAAGAAATTCTCTCATGCTTCACTTATATTATTTTGAGAGAGAAAAAAATGTATGCTCATGTTCTTCACTTAAATTTATTTGAGGTTGTCAAAAGCAATTGCTATATATGAAACTAGTCCCAAAGTGATAGATATCCAAGAGGGATAAAATAAAAACTTTCATGAAGATCATTGGACAAAATAAACTTGATTCTTTGTAATAGTTTTGAGGTATGATGATAGTGATATGTGAGTCATGTTGGTGAGTAATTATGCTTTAGTAAGAATATTGGTGTTAAGGTTTGTGATTCCCTATGCAATCACGAAAGTCAATAGTTATGCAATGAAATTACATCCTACTTGTGGTGCATTATTCGGTGTTAGTTATGCTTAATGCTCGCTTATGTGATTTTTCGTTTCTTAGTTGGTTGCTTCTCAATCTTTTTGCTAGCCTCCACTTGTACTAAGTAGAAATACTACTTGTGCATCCAAAATCTTTAAACCTAGTTTTGCCATATGAGTCCACCATACCTACCTATATGCGGTATTTCCATGCCGTTCTAAGCAAATTTGTATGTGCCATCTCTAATTTTCAAATTGAATTTCTTTTTTGTGTGCCCGTACCACTCATGAAGCGGCTGGGGATGGCCAATATTTTCCATGCTAGATGAGGTATTCTCAAGATGAGTGTTTATTCACTTGTCATTGCACGAGAGTACGGCAGTAATAGGGATGCCCAATGCCAAAATGAAAAAGAAATTTACTTTATGTTGTCAAATAATAAATTCCTTGGAAAGTGTTGGTATGGACGGTACCCGTGGATACGGCTAGCCGTGGAGTGTGAAAGTATGGTGGAAAAAGGAATAAACTTTATTTTCCGTTTGGGAACCGCCTATGATATATCTAGCATGGAAAGTGTTGGGAATTACTCGGTCGTTTTCGTTGATGGGAAAAGTATCCTTCTCAAAAATATTTATCTCTCAATTTAAGCTTTGAGCTCTGGCACCTCTACAAATCCCTACTTCCCTCTGCGAAGGGCCTATCTATTTACTTCATGCAATTTTTATTTTTATTTGAGTCTCCATCTTCTCTTATAAAGCACCAACTAGGGAGCACTATGATCATACTTGAGCATTGGATGTAGCTAATATGCGAGTGTGTTTCATGAATGGATCAATGATTGAGCATGATGGGCTAGGGATAACTTTCTTTAGTGTTGATATTTTGAAAGACATGGTTGCTTGTTGATATGCTTGAGTATTGAAATCTTCATGTCAAAACTAGACTATTGCTTTGAACCATATAAAAGTCCAAATGTCCATGCTACAAAAGAAAAGAATATGTGATGAATATGTTAGGCAACATTCCACATCAAAAATTCTGTTTTTATCATTTACCTACTCGAGGCGAGTAGGAATTAAGCTTTGGGGATGCTGATACATCTCCAACGTATCTATATGTTTTGCTTGTTCCATGTTGTTATATTTTCATTCTTGGATGTTTTACAATCATTTTATAGCAACTTTATATCATTTTTTGGGACTAACCTATTGACATAGAGCCCAGTGCCAGTGCCAGTTGCTGTTTTTTGCTTGTTTTTTACTTCACAGAATATCAGTACCAAGCGGAGTCCAAATGCAGCGAAACTTTTTGGCGATTTTTTCTGGACCAGAAGACACCCAGTGGGCCAAAGAAGTACCAGAGGGGAGGCCCGAGGTGAGCACAAGACACCTGGGCGCGCCAGGAGGCCCAGGCGTGCCCAGGTGGGTTGTGCCCACCTCGGTGACCTCCCGCACCGCCTCTTCACCCTATAAATTCCCAAATATTCCAAAAACCCTAGGGGAGTCGACGAAACACAATTCCAGCCGCCGCAAGTTCCAGAAGCACGAGATCCAATCTAGACACCATCACGGAGGGGTTCATCATCCGCATTGGTGCCTCTCCGATGATGCGTGAGTAGTTCACCATAGACCTAAGGGTCCGTGGGCAGTAGCTAGATGGCTTCCTCTCTCTCTTTTGATTGTCAATACAATGGTCTCTTGGAGATCTATTTGATGTAACACTTTTTTGCGGTGTGTTTGTTGGGATCCGATGAACTTTGAGTTTATGATCAGATCTATATCCATGAATATTATTTGAGTTTTCTTTGATCTCTTATATGCATGATTATTTATAGCCTCGTATTTCTTGTTCGAATCTTTGGTTTAGTTAGGCCAACTAGATCGATTTTTCTTGCCATGGGAAGAGGTGCTCTATGATTGGTTCGATCTTGCGGTGTTCTTTCCCAGTGACAGAAGGGGCAGTAAGACACGCATGTATCGTTGCTATTAAGGATAACAAGATGGGGGCTATTCCTACATGAATAGATCTCATCTACATCATGTCATCGTTCTTATTGCATTACTCCATTTCCCCATGAACTTAATACACTAGATGCATGCTGAATAGTGGTCGATGTGTGGAGTAATAGTAGTAGATGCAGGCAAGAGTCGGTCTACTAATCTTGGACATGATGCCTATATATTGATCATTGCCTTTGATATCATCATAATTATTCGATCTTCTATCAATTGCCCAACAGTAATTTGTTTACCCACCATATGCTATTTTCTCGAGAGAAGCCACTAGTGAAATCTACGGCCCCCGGTCTATTGTTTATCATATTTGCTTTGAGATCTATTTTTATTCGCTTTTATTTTCAGATATATTATTCCAAAAAGCCGAAAATGCCTTGCTGCACTTTTTTATTACTTATCTTATTTCGCGTTTTATCGAGAGCTATTTATCCAATCTACCACAAATTTATCTATCTTTTTACCGTGGAGGGATTGACAACCCCTCTTATGCGTCGGGTTGCAAGTATTTGTTCTTTGTGTGCATGTACCATTTACATAGTGTTGCTTGGTTCTCCTACTGGATTGATACCTTGGTTTCATAACTTAGGGAAATACCTACCGTAGCTGTGCTGCATCATCCCTTCCTCTTTGGGGAAATACTGACGTAGTTCAAGCGACATCAATGGGCACCGGAGGTGGGCTGGGCTGAGCACAACCCACCAGGGCGCGCCTGGGGGGGCTGGCGCGCCCTAGTGTGTTGTGCTCACCAGGTGGCCCCCTCCGGTAGTTATTTGCTCTAGTATTTTTTATATATTCCAAAATAATTCTCCGTAAATTTTCAGCTCATTTGGAGATGTGCAGAATAGGTAACTCTAACGTAGCTTTTTCAGGTCCAGAATTCCAGCTGCCGGCATTCTCCCTCTTTGTGTAAACCTTGCATATTATGAGAGAAAAGGCATTAGAATTACTCCATAAAGCATTATTATGCATAAAAACATTATAAATAATAGTATGAAATCATGATGCAAAATGGACGTATCAACTCCCCCAAGCTTAGACCTCGCTTGTCCTCAAGCGAAAACCGATATCGAAAAACATGTCCAGATGCTTAGAGAGAGAGAGAGCGAGAGGTGTCGATAAAAATAATACGAACATAGAAGCATCATGCTTAGCTTATTCAGAGAACTGTAACATAAAACTTTATCACACAACTTTTATCATATAACTTCTCATGAACAAGTAACAATTCATCACAACATTGAAGTATAAAGCATAAACTCTATTGAAAACCGACAAACTATGTTCTCAATCAACTTTGCAACTACAATTCATCATATTTTCAGGAAGGGTCACGTATCAGAGCCTTTTGGCAAGTTCACATACTCAACCATCATTTAACCTTCTATGATTGCTAACACCCATAGCATACCCGTGAGCAAAAAGTTTCAACCGGACACATAGAAAGATAGGGGCTTATAGTTTTGCCTCCCAACATATTCACCTCAAGGGTGATGTCAACAATAATGACTCATGCTCACTCATATCCAACTGGATATATGTGCCTAGATCTTTCCTCACCACATGATGCTTGCAAAAAGAGAAAATAAAAAGGAATAGGGAAGAATACTTTGACCCTTGCATAAAAGTAAATACATAAAAGTAAAAGATAGGCCCTTCATTGAGGGAAGCAGAGGTTACCATGTGCTTTTTGTTTGTATGCCAAATCCCTTAATGCAAAAGAACGTCACGTTATATTGCCCCTTATGATAGCAACCTTTATTATGCAGTTCGTCGCTTTTATTACTTTGCCATCGCAAGTTCGTACAACGCTCAATTTTCTCCTACACTAAATGATCCAACACATTTAGAAGCAATTTTTATTGCCTTATTGCACCGATGACAACTTACTTGAAGGATCTTACTCAATCCATAGGTAGGTATGGTGGACTCTCAAAATAAGATCTTGGGTTTAAGGGTTTTTGGATGCACAAGTACTATCTCTACTTAGTGCGGAGTTTTTGGCTAGCAAAGATATTGAGCAAGCACCACATGTTGAAGGATCTATGACAATATAACTTCTATGTGAATATAAACAAACATAAATCATTACATTGTCTTCCTTGTCCAACGTCAACAATTTTGGCATATAATATTTAATGGGGGCTCACAATCATAAAAGATATCCAAGATAGTATATTTGCATGTGAATCTTCTCTTCCCTTATTAATTCTTTCATGAATTGCATCATTGACCAATTCTATGTTTGTCAATCTCCTATAAATTTTACCACTTATACTTTTCCTTATGTGATGTCATTACTTACCATAAGATTAGCATATGATCTTTTCATTTATTTTCCTTTCTTTTTATTGAAACATAAGAGTAAAGAAACAAAACTCAAACTACTCTTTACTATATAGCTCGCACAGAGTACATAGATAGATAGATCACTAAGCAAGCACACAAAAATAGATCGAACTAAACTTTTTATTCAACTAAATCATAGGATAACTAAAGATCGAGCTAAAATAGATAAAGGCAAAGAAAGTGTGGTGATACGATACCGGGGCACCTCCCCCAAGCTTGGCACAAGTCAAGGGGAGTGCCCATACCATGTACTCAAGTCTCCTTTGGTGGGGAAGATGATGATGGTGGTGGTGATAAAGTCATGTCACACTTCAGGCTCAGGACGTACTCCAATCTATGAATGATGCTCCGGAGGGCGATGATTTGCTCTTGCAACAGAATATTTTCACGAGTGAGATATTTATTTTGCACCCGAATCGTTTCAATGGTCCTAAAAGCTTCAATTTCTGTAGGGGTAAGATGATCGTAGTATGGTTGAAGGATGTCTTCTTCTTCTTCTGCTGCTGGAACGGCTTGCCCTACTGCTGGAGCTTGATCTCCCACAACTGTCTTGACCTTATCACCCTTGATGGTTTCCTATGGTTCCTCTCTCTTTAGTTCTATCTTCATCAACCAAGCATCCTCTTCTACTTTGTTGGAGAAGGGAGAAGATATGATGCCTGGCTTGACAGATCTAACAGAAAACAACAAGAAAGAAGAACAGAAGACTTTTCCGTGATACGGTGGTCAATACGTTCGGGGGGGTGGGTATATAAAGATTTTTTTATCTTGGGAAACAAGCAAACGAGAGGAAAACGGAGTTGGGAAGGTTCCCGAGGTGGGCACAACCCACCTGGCATTGTGCCCTCCTCGGTTGCCTTCCTGGTTGTTTCTTATTTTCCTAATTTTTGTAATATTCCAAAACTGACAGAAAATATTTTTACGGATTTTTTGGAGTCCGTTTACTTACCGTATCATGTACCTCCTCTTTTTCAGGATTCTGGAGTGTTCCGGAAGGTTTCTTTTATGTGTTCCTCCGGTGTCATGGTTTGAATTATATTGCTTTCAACATTAATAGGCGTACCTGAGATATAGTGCTTAATTCTTTGCCCATTGACCACCTTCGGGTTAGTACCTTTGGCATTATTAATCTTGATAGCTCCAGAGCGATAGACCTCCTCGATAATATATGGTCCTTCCCATTTAGAGAGAAGTTTTCCTGCAAAGAATCTAAAACGAGAGTTGTACAAAAGAACATATTCCCCAACTTTGAATTCCCGCTTTTGGATTCTTTTGTAATGCCATCTTTTAACTTTTTCTTTAAATAATTTTGCATTTTCATAAGCTTGGGTTCTCCATTCATCTAATGAGCTAATATCAAATAACGTCTTTTCACCAGCAAGTTTAAAATCATAGTTGAGTTCTTTAATTGGCCAATATGCTTTATGTTCTAACTCAAGAGGCAAATGACATGCTTTTCCATAAACCATTTTATAGGGAGACATACCCATAGGATTTTTATATGTTCTGTAGGCCCAAAGTGCACCATCCAATTTCTTACACCAATTCTTTCAGGACCTATTAACAGTTTTTTGTAATATTAGTTTTATTTCTCTATTGCTAAGTTCAACTTGGCCACTAGATTGAGAATGATAGGGTGATGCAATTCTATGGTTAACATCATATTTAGCAAGCATTTTACGGAAAGCATCGTGAATAAAGTGTGAACCACCATCAGTCATTAAATATCTAGGGACTCCAAACCTTGGGAACATAACTTCTTTAAGCATTTTAATGGAAGTGTTATGATCAACACTATTAGTTGGAATAGCTTCTACCCACTTAGTAACAGAATCAACAGCAACCAAAATATGTGTATACCCATTAGAGGAAGGAAATGGTCCCATATAATCAAAACCCCAAACATCAAATGGTTCAATAGCAAGTGAATAATTCATAGGCATTTCGTGACACTTACCGATATTACCAATTCTTTGACATTCATCACAAGATAAAACAAACTTACGGGCATCCTTGAAGAGACTAGGGCAATAAGAACAAGATTGCAATACCTTGTGAGCAGTTCTATCTCCCGCATGATGCCCTCCATAAGCTTCGGAGTGACATTTCCGTAGGATTTGTTCATGTTCATGCTCAGGTACACAATGTCTAATAATACCATCTACTCCTTCTTTATAAAGATGTAGGTCATCCCAAAAGTAATGCCTTATAAATCATAGAAGAATTTTTCTTTTATTGATATGTAAAACTAGGTGGTATGTATTTAGCAAAAATATAATTAGCATAGTCAGCATACCAAGGAGTATTATGAGAAATATTTATTGCAGCTAGTTGGTCATCAGGAAAGCTATCATCAATAGGTAGTGGGTCATCAAGAATATTCTCTAACCTAGGCAAGTTAACAACTACGGGGTTCTCAACTCCTTTTCTATCAGTAATATGTAAATCAAATTCTTGTAGCAAGAGAACCCACGTAATGAGTCTAGGGTTAGCATCTTTCTTTTCCATAAGATATTTTATAACAGCATGATCAGTGTGAACAATTACTTTAGAATAAAAAATATAAGATCTGAATTTGTCACAAGCAAACACAACTGCTAAAAATTCTTTTTCAGTAGTAGCATAATTTCTTTGGGCACTGTCTAGAGTTTTGCTAGCATAATGAATAACATTCAATTTCTTATCAACTCTCTGTCCTAGAATAGCACCAACATCATAATCACTAGCATCACATATAATTTCAAAAGGCAAGTTCCAATCAGGTTGCTGAACAATAGGTGCAGAAGTTAAGGCTTTCTTAAGTGTTTCAAAGGCTTCTACACAATCATCATCAAAAAATGGAACATCCTTTTGTAAAAGATTTGTAAGAGGCCTAGAAATTTTAGAGAAGTCTTTAATAAATCTCCTATAGAAACCAGCATGACCAAGGAAACTACGAATACCTTTAATATCTTTAGGACATGTCATTTTGTCAATTGCAGTAACTTTAGCTTTATCCACCTCAATACCTCGTTCGGAAATTTGATGCCCCAAGACAATACCTTCATTAAACATAAAGTGGCACTTCTCCCAATTCAAGACAAGATTAGTTTGCTCACATCTCTGCAAAACTCGATCAAGGTTGCTTAAGCAATCATCAAAAGAAGTTCCATAAACAGAAAAATCATCCATGAAAACCTCAACAATCTTTTCACAAAAATCAGAGAATATAGCAGTCATACATCTTTGAAAGGTAGCAGGTGCATTGCATAAACCAAAAGGCATATGTCTATAAGCATAAGTTCCAAAAGGTCAAGTAAAGGTAGTTTTCTTTTGATCAGGTTGTGATTCACAGGTATTTGAGAAAACTAGAATATCCATCAAGAAAACAAAAGTGTGTGTGCTTAGATAATCTTTCGAGCATTTGATCAATAAAAGGCAGAGGGTAATGATCTTTCCTAGTTGCTTTATTTAATTTTCTAAAATCAATTACCATTCTATGACCAGTAACAATTCTTTGTGGAATAAGTTCATTTTTATCATTAGGAACAACAGTAATACCTCCCTTCTTAGGGACACAATGAACGGGACTTACCCATCTACTATTAGCTATGGGATAGATTATACCTGCTTCCAGAAGCTTTAGTATTTCAGTTCCTACCACTTCTTTCATCTTAGGATTCAAACGTCGTTGATGATCAACAACGGGTTTAGCATCAGGTTCCATATTAATCTTGTGTTGACTGAGAGTGGGACTAATGCCCTTAAGATCATCATGAGTATATCCAATAGCAACACGGTGCTTCTTCAGAAATTTCAATAATCTTTCTTCTTCATGTTCTGAAAGGTTAGCACTAATAATAACAGGATATATATTTTTCTCATCGAGATAAGCATATTTCAAAGTGTCAGGCAATTGTTCTAATTAAAACACAGGATCAGCTTTAGGTGGAGGACCTCCTAGAGTTTCAATAGGCAAATTATGTTTGAGCAGAGGTCGTTGTTCAAAGAAATTTTTATCTATTTCATTCCTTTCATGCATATGCATATCATTTTCATGGTCTAGCAAATATTGTTCTAGTGGATCAGTAGGAGCCACGACAATAGAAGCAAGACCAATTATTTCATCCTTACTAGGTAATTCTTCCTTACGAGGTTGTCTAGTAAACTTGGAGAAATTGAATTCATGAGACTCATCACCAAAGCTAACACCGACAGTTTGTTTTTCACAATCTATTTTAGCATTAACGGTGTTCAAGAAAGGTCTACCAAAGATAATGGGACAAAAATCATCTTGTGGGGAACCAAGAACTAGAAAATCAGTAGGGTATTTTATTTTCCCACACAAGACTTCAACATCTCTAACAATCCGAAGTGGTGTGATGGTGTCTCTATTAGCAAGTTTAATAGTAACATCTATATCTTCTATTTCAGCGGGTGCTATGTCATCCATAATTTCTTGGTATAAGGTAAAAGGAATAGCACTCACGCTAGCACCTAAGTCACATAAACCATGATAACAATGATCTCCTATTTTAACTGAGACAACAGGCATGCCAACAATAGGTCTATGTTTATCTTTTTCATCGGGTTTGGCAATTCTAGCAGCTTCATCACAGAAGTAAATAACATGCCCATCAATATTTTCTACCAGGAGATCTTTAACCATAGCAACACTAGGTTCCACTTTAATTTGCTCAGAAGGTTTAGGTACTTTAATATTACTTTTGCGAACCACAGTTGAAACCTTAGCATGTTCCTTTATCCTAACAGGGAAAGGTGGTTTTTCAATATAAGCAGTAGGCACAACTGGATCAACATTGTAAATAATAGTTTCATCTTTGACTATGACCGGTTCTTTAATTTCTTATTTAATAGGGGGATAATATTTAAACCACTTCTCCTTAGGGAGATCAACTTGAGTAGCAAATGATTCACAAAAAGAAGCTACTATCTCAGAGTCAAGTCCATATTTAATGCTAAACTTATGAAAAGCATCGGTATTCATAAAAGATTTAACACAATCAAACTTAAGCTTAATACCTGACTCTTTACCTTCATCGAGTTCCCAATCTTCAGAGTTGCATTTAATTCTTTCTAAAAGATCCCACCTGAATTCAATAGTCTTCGTCATAAAAGAACCAATACAAGAAGTATCCAGCATGGATCGATCATCATGAGAAAGCCGAGCATAAAAATCCTGAATAATAATTTCTCTAGAGAGCTCATGCTTGGGGCATGAATATAACATTGACTTAAGCCTCCCCAAGCTAGAGCGATACTTTCTCCTTCACGAGGCCAAAAATTATATATATAATTCCGATCACGATGAACTAGATGCATAGGATAATTTTTTTGGTGAAATTCCAATTTCAATCGATTCCAGTTCCAAGATCCAATATCATCGCATAGCCTATACCATGCCAATGCTTTTGCCTCAAAGCTAAAGGGAAAATCTTCTTCTTAGCTTCATCTTCGGATAAACCTGCAAGCTTAAATAATCCACAAATTTCATCCACATATATCAAGTGCATATCAGGATGTTCGGTTCCATCTCCTGCATAAGGATTAGCTAGTAGTTGTTCTATCATAACCGAAGGGATTTCATAACCAATATTTTCAGTAGGTGCAGTAGGTTGTGGGGCAACTAATTCTGCTTCCAGTCAAGGCGATGATACCCCGAACAAACCCCTCAAAGGATGGTTCTCCATAGTAACAAGTGACAATAAATTTCAGCACGTAGTAATAATTTTTCCTTACCAATTTCCACTTACCAAGAGCGCTTCACTCCCCGGCAATGGCGCCAGAAAAGAGTCTTGATGACCCACAAGTATAGGGGATCAATCTTAGTCCTTTCGATAAGTAAGAGTGTCGAACCCAACGAGGAGCAGAAGGAAATGACAAGTGGATTTCACCAAGGTATTTTCTGCAAGCACTGAAATAGTCGGTAATAGGTAATTTGATAGCAAGATAATTTGTAACAGACAAGTAACAGTAACGGTAAATAAAGTGCAGCAAGGTATCCCAATCTTTTTGTGGCAAAGGACATGCCAAAACGGTCTCTTATTATAAGCAAAGCGTTCTTGAGGGTACACGGGAATTTCACCATGTCACTTTCATCATGTTGGTTTGATTCGTGTTCGCTACTTTGATAATTTGATATGTGGGTGGACCGGTGCTTAGGTGCTATTCTTACTTGAACAAACCTCCTACTTATGATTAGCCCCCTCGCAAGCATCCGCAACTACGAGAAAAGTATTAAGATAAAATCTAACCATAGCATTAAACTTTTGGATCCAAATCGGTCCCTTACGAAGTAGCGCATAAACTAGGGTTTAAGCTTCTGTCACTCTAGCAACCCATCATCTAATAACTACTCCACAATGCATTCCCTTAGGCCCAAATATGGTGAAGTGCCATGTAGTCGACGTTCACATGACACCACTAAGGGAATAACAACATACATATCATCAAAATATCGAACACATATACGGTTCACATGATTACTTGCAACATGATGCAACTTCTTGAGCTTGCGTTGGTTTTTCCCTTGAAGAGGAAAGGGTGATGCAACAACGTAGAGATAAGTATTTCCCTCAGTTAAGAACCAAGGTATCAATCCAGTAGGAGATACACACAAGTCTCCAGTAGGAGATCTAAAAGAGATAGATATAAAAGCCTACTAAAACGTAAAACAAAATAAAAGTAAATAAATTGCAGCAAGGTATTTTTGGGTTTTTTGGTTTATAGATCTGAAAATATATGATGGAAAATAGACCCGGGGGCCATAGGTTTCACTAGAGGCTTCTCTCTTGAAGGCAAATAATACGGTGGGTGAACAAATTACTGTCGAGCAATTGATAGAAAAGCGCAAAGCTATGATGATATCCAAGGCAATGATTATGAATATAGGCATCACGTCCATGTCAAGTAGACCAAAACGATTCTGCATCTACTACTATTACTCCACACATCGACCGCTATCCAGCATGCATCTAGAGTATTAAGTTCATAAGAATGGAGTAACGCCTTAAGTAAGATGACATGATGTAGAGGGATAAACTCAAGCAATATGATGAAAACCCCATCTTTTTACCCTTGATGGCAACTATACAATACGTGCCTCGCTACCCCTACTTTGTCACTGGGTGAGGACATCGCAAGATTGAACCCAAAACTAAGCACCTCTCCCATTGCAAGAAGAACCAATCTAGTTGGCCAAACCAAACCGATAATTCGAAGAGAAATACAAAGATATCAAATCATGCATATAAGAATTCAGAGAAGATTCAAATAATATTCATAGATAAACTGATCATAAATCCACAATTCATCGGATCTCGACAAACACACCGCAAAAGAATATTACATCGAATAGATCTCCAAGAACAACGAGGAGAACATGGTATTGAGGATCAAAGAGAGAGAAGAAGCCATCTAGCAACTAGCTATGGACCCGTAGGTCTGTGGTAAACTACTCACGCTTCATCGGAAGGGCAATAGAGTTGATGTGGAAGCCCTCCGTGATTGAATCCCCCTCCGGCAGGATGCCGGAAAAGGCCCCAAGATGGGATCTCACGGGAACAGAAGGTTACGGCGGCCGAAAAGTATTTTGGTGGACGCTTCTAGTGGTTTGGGAATATTTCTGAATTTATAGGCGAAAGATTAGGGTTGGAGGACTCCCGTGGGGCCCACAAGCCAGGCGGGCCACTGGTACAACGAGGTGCTATACAAACAGTTTTTAACCCCTTTCCGCGACGGCATTTGGAACCGTCGCCAAGTGAGTGACTGCGATAGGGGGGGGGGTCCTTCCCACACGACCCAAAAACCGTCGGTGATAGGGGCTCCATCCTTGCAACTCATTTGTGCTCGCATTGCCATCGTAGTCGGTTTTCTGTGGTGCTACGTTTACGATGCGCGGCCCATCACAAATGGTTCACGATTATAGAACGTGTACGATAAGCAGACAATCACACACATTCACTTTTCCCGAACTATATGCGATAACTAATTAAGAAGATTAGCTAATCGTCGTACGAGTGTCGAATAGGATTACAAAACGTCAGACCATCGTAACATCATCGTGCATGACAACTATCGCACACGCTATTCTGTGGTGCAACATTTACGATGCGTAACACATTAGAAACAATTCATGGTTGCAAATCATGTACGATAAGGTAACTATCACAAATATTTAGTTTGCCCGCACGGTTTGTGATATTGTCTAACATCGCACACACTTTGCAAACAACAATTGTGTGCATGCTTGCACACGTTTCCTCTCTGTGAACCGTGTCGGATTATGGTGTATATCACAAACGATTGTGTTTTACCGACTGTGTGCGCTGTAACGACCTGCAGAGCGTAATTTCACCGTAATTTAATTGCTGCTATTTCAAATTGTACCGGATTTTAATTTGAAAGTATGCTATAGCTTTATTCATATCCATCGGGTTCAAACAACCAATGCATTATTCGATTCATAGGTACATATGTTCAAGAATTACATAAGCACCAAATAAAGAATGATGAACCACAGTTGAATCCTTGTACTATTATAGACGGTAAAGAAAGAGGCGAAATACATTCTGGTTGCTGAAAAAGGTGAAGCGAAATGCCCATATTGTGCCCTCCTCCATGCAGAAGGCACGCACGACTCTAGTCCAACCCCTTGTGATGGCCGACCGCCCATCCTTCATGGTCTTCATGAAAACATCTAGATAATCATCGTGTTCTGGTAGAAATACTTTAACCTTTGCATGCCCACCAATCATGTAGTTTGAGAGGTAATCTTGAGTAAACTGCTTTGGGAACCACTGCAAAGGAAAAAGATTCAGACATTGTCATCTAACACAACTCATTATGGGCAATAAAAAGAAGGCTGCAGAGTTCTTACTTACCATCCTTCAGTTCGCTATTGTCTTGGATAAAGTGTAAACAAATAGTTTAATTGCCATCTTTTGACCCATTTTACTAACAATCTTTATCAGCTTCCTCACTTGATGCTGGTTCATCGATATCTCATTGCCCCATATGCAGAAAGGTTCGAAGCGCGGATCTTTACCAATGACATATGTACCTAAAATCACCAAGTTAATATTAGAAGCTAAACAGCAATTGCACAATGATGTAGTACAACACTCTTTTATAATATCTTATAACATCCAATATACTCATATATTAGATGTATTAACATCTTATATTATGGGCCGGAGGGAGTTTATTGCATTTTTACAAATTATCGGCTGGTTAACTGCTGCTGTATCCATGGGTTAGAGTTAGTTTGAGCTAGTTTGGGCTCAAATAGCCCTAAAGTATATCCAAACATGAGGGCCAGTTTGAGCTTGTTGCATCTAACCCACCCAAAAAAACTATCCCACCCAAGAGGTGCTAATTGGAGCTAGTTCTCCTAGTGCATTTATTGTCAATCTAACCCTGTCATCCAAACACCTCTTTGGCTAGAGTTAGTTCAGGGTTAGTCATGAGCTAGAAACTAACTCTAACCTCTAGCTAAGTTGAGTATCCAAACAGGGCTGTGTTGTTGTTGTTGCTGCTGCTACTCTTGTACGTATATCTAGACATCATCAGAACATTAAGGTAACACTCTTCCTTGTTGCTATGTAGCCTAGGATTACATATTTAGACATTAAGTACAGTGCATGTTGCTATGTAGCCTCAGATATATTACATATGGCCCTAGTTAACCTAACGATAAATGGGTTACAGATATATTCAGTTAAAAGTCCGATTCACCGATTAGTCCTTTATCAGCCCCCGGCCTATATGGTACCAGCTACCGATATCCTGAACAGTGAGTATATATAAGCCATGGGATGAAACTAACCTCGATGGAAAACAGCAGTCGTTCCCAAAATTGTCATGTGTAAGTACATCGAGAGGCATGTTAAGCACAACAGGCTAAACATCAACCAAATATATCCATGGCAGACAAAATAATCTCCAAAAGATAGCTTTCGTGTGCAGGTTTAAGCACGCTAGTAAAGCAAAACAAGTGGAAAGATGTGTTAACTGCAACAGGCATAACATTTAACAACAAGCAAACATAGTCATTCAAACTGGTATTGTGCCGGTCTAAGTACACTGGTTATTGTTAAATAAAAATGGAAAGGCGTGTTAACTACAAGATGCAGCAACCAAATGTAGTCATTCATAATGGTATTGTTGAAACTGGTATTGATGAAATTGAACTACACAGTTCATACTTGCACATATAGAACATCACGTTGTGAATAACTGGAATAAACAAGGCATACTACAAACAACCAAAGATAGCATTTGAAACTGGACATATGCTAACTACAAACAACCGAACAATCAAAAACTTTAAAAGAGGCATATGCTAGCTATAACAGGCTTAACAACAAGCAAATATGTGCATTCCTATCGGTATGTTTAAAACTGGTCTGATGAAAATGTACTGCACAGTAAATAGTTGCACATATAGAGCATCACATTGTGAACAACTAAAATAAACAAGGCATACTGCAAACAACCAAATATAGCAATTAAAACTGGACATATTCTCACTACACTACAAAAGGGACTCGACAAAACAAATCATGGGTTCCCCCCTGTGAAGAGGCATGGCAAAACAAATCATGGGTTTCCTCACTTGTCACGGATGGGCTCGTTCCCGTGGGAAGAGCACGGATCCTGGATGCGCTCCATGTTGTCGAAGATGGGCTCCTTACCCTTGGAAGAGCACGGCTGTAGGGTGCCCTCCCTGATGTCGCAGACGGGATCTTTCCCCTTGGAAGAGCAGATGCACTCTTTCCCCTTGGAAGAGCTGGAGAGGGTGCCCTCCTCGTGGTCGCCATCGATGAGGTCTGAGTTGGAAGCTGTGGATCCCAAGCCAGCGCCGCAGAACGTGTCCTTCAGAAATGACAAAAGGGGCTCGATGGCGATGTAGGATGGCAAAGTCTTGACAGCGAGCCAGAGGAGATCAGCGGCGGGGCCATGGATGAGATCGACGGCGGTTGAACCCGAGGGGTTGGGGGTGGGCCAATTAACCTGTGACATAGCCCGCGTCAGGTCGTCGCTGTCGACGACCTCGATGTCGTAGCCGGTGTCCACGACATACCCACATACTCTAGCCCGCTGATTGAGTGCCTGTGGCCAGTAATGGTCATCAGCTTCCTCGGCATCCACCTCGGCGACGTCGGGCGAAGAGACCGCGATACACCTCTTTTGGGCCAGTCGCTCCTCGAGCTCCGCGGGAAGCGTAGCCGGGCTTAGGCTGCGATGCTCTGGAGTGGGGGGTGGGGATGGGGATCTGTGGGAAAGGGGGCGTTTGGCAGGCGTCATCTAAGAAACTCAGGGCGGCCTGGGTATGGAGATCGGTGGGTAAGCTGCACGGGCAAACCAGCAGATGTTGACAATGGAGGCCTTGCGGCGGCGGCGGCGACCTTGCTAGGGTTTCGAGCGAGGGAGGGGTTGTGGTGGGGGTGTGTGTGTGTGTGTGGAGGGGGGCAGGGGTGTGTTTGAGGAAATGACGCGGCTACTGAAAATTTTACTACGCGAGAGTCAAACGCGGGAGTGAAATGCCGGGGCTATTGAAAATTTGGATGATGGTGCATCGCACACGGTCCGGAAATAACAACCATGTGTTATGAAACAGAAAAACCCTCGAGGCGGGCAGATATTTTTGAGGGATGCAGGCGGGAGCGGAAACAACAAACATCACACACGGTCGAAACATAATAATCGTGTGTTATCAAACAGAAAAAACCTGCAGGCGGGTAGATATTTTTGAGAGGGGAAGCCTCGTGGAGCCCAATGTACTGTATGAAAAGGGTGGTTTGATGTTCAAATACCAAATGCAACTTCGATGTGGCACCTATCTCGCAAAGCGCACGGTATTGCTTGCCCCCCCTCGTTTCGGCAGGAGGGGAATCCTAAGCTATGAACGCATGCCCCCCCCCATGGAGGTTCACCTAGCAAAGTGCGAAGTAGCAGCCCCCCATCACACCACACACACACACACACCACACACCACACCACAACACACACACACACACACACACAAACACAAACACACACACACACACACTTTCAGTCAGCGGGCCGGAGAGGGCATCTCACCAAGATGTATAGTAAAACGGACCAAGAATAATCCACCTTGGTCGTACAGCCTCTCTCTTGTTGTTGGTCAAAGTGATGGCTGTCCATGCGACCCCAGAGATGGGCTAGCTCACCAATAATCACGTAAGTAGATAGTCCCCGAAGACAACCACTGCCTGCGCGTGGCCCAAACATATGTATGGAGAGGTGTTGATGTTTGAATACACAATGGAACAACTTTGATGTGGCACCGTGCTTTCGAACCAGAAATCCCCACACGGAGCGAGGGTTAGTTGACGATGCATATGTATGTCACACCACACTTCGAGCCGATGACGGGGATTCATGCATGCATGCGTGCATAGTATGCGCTCAAATTTAATTAGGTCTGAATCTCACCATGACCTATACTACGATAACACGAACCAAAGGAAGAATCCGCCATGGTAACCAATCTTGTTGTCGGTCAAAGTGATCATGGATGTCCACGCAGGCCCACGAATATATAGGCTTGTCACCGATAACCACGCGAGGGAGTGTACCGTTCGAAGACAACCACTACATGCATATGTATGGAGGTGATGCGTGCATGCATGTTTGAATACCATTCACAACATTGATGTGGCGTGTGCGTTGAAAATCGTACAGTCCCCACACAGAGTGAGATCGGTTCATGACGTGTCGTGGTACTAGCCACTTCGACTCGATGGGAGGGCCGGATTCATGCGTACACATGCATGTGTGTGCTCCAATTGTATCATGTCATCCCAGAGCATGACCTATATATATACCATATTACAAACAAAAAAATAATCCCCTCCTAAGTCAAATTAACCTCTCTCATTGTCAGGCAAAGTAGTGATGGACCAAGCGGGCCCACAGATGGAAAGCATCGATATCGCTGATAACCGCGTGAGTGGGTGCGAGAGGACAACCACCATCGTTTTGCATGTGGGCCAAACATATGTTGAATACCCAAAATGCACAACTTTGATGTGGCACATGCCTCGAAAACCATAAAGTCCCCACACAGAGCGAGGTTCATGAAGCGTACTACATATGATGGTCCCCTTCCCCCTCTTCGACGCATACTATATGATCCTACCGTAATACAACCCAAAAAGAATCCTCCTTGATGGTGAAATTAATTAACCTCTCCCGATGTAGGTCAAAGTGATGCATGCATCGACGATGACCTCGCGAGCCCACAGATGGAAGCATCACACGTGAGTGTCCTAGGATAACCACCGCCAGCATGCATGTGGCCCAAAGAGGTGTTGTGTGATGTTTGAATAGCCAATTCACAACTTTGATGTGGCACGTGCCTCGGAAACCGAAAAGTCCCGACACTGAGTGAGGTGTACCTGTTCACGGACGCGTACATATAGTATATATGCTAGTCCCCTCCCACCTCTTCAACACGTACTATATACTCCCACCATAACACAAACAAAAAATATTCTACCTTGCTGGTCAAATTAACCTCTCTACCGACTGTTGGTCAAAGTGATGGACGACGACCTCGCGGACCCGCAGAATGCGTCACACACGAGTGAGTGTCGTGTAGGACAACCACCGATTGCATGTGGCCAGAACATGTATGTATGAAAGGGTTGTGTAATGTTTTAAATAACTAATTCACGACTCTGTTGTGGCACCTGCCTCACAAAACGGCCACACGGTGGCTCACGACTCGTAGTGTACTGCCAGCCACCCCCACCCCAAGACGCACACACACACACACACACACCACGCATCCACCGCAACTACGATGCATGTTAAATTTTCCCGCGGTGAACATATGTTACCAAAGGAGGGACGTTTTAATTTTGAAAAAAAAAACAGAGATCATTAAGATGTTTTAGTACATTGATTGATTTTCTAGGGGTATAATGTGTAAAAATCAAATTTGAGCTACATGCACACGTGACAGTGCACCTAAATGGATTGGAAAAACACATGTGTCTCACTGGGTGCATGTTTACTCCCCGTGCAAGAAATTTCAAACATTGAGAATCTTGATTTTTAAATTCTAGTACATCCAAAACTTATTTGAAATTCATGAAACTTATCGTGTTGTCATATGGACACCAATACAAAGTGGCATTGTACTTTTTTTTGTCAAATTTGAGACCAGTTTTGATGTAATCTTTATCTTCTTACAAACGGGAGATTATTAATAATTGGGAACCAATATCGCAAACGGATTATTTATTCGAACCGTGGGCGTTAGACCAACAATGGATACGTGCCATGCTTCGGTTAAGCAATAAAGCGGCAGCATTAATCATCAAAATAGAAAAATAATATACGTGCCGCCACACGACCCCTGTGTCGTGCGAGCAGGCGTGAGTTGACGGGACGCATGCGACCAGTCTGCCACGCAGGCAGACCGGGAGGCGTGCGTGCAGGAGTGTGAATTGACGGGAGGCGTGCTCGCTGTGCAGTGTCATCGGGAGGCATGCGAGTAGCTATGTGAAATGACGGTAGGCGTGCCAGCAGTCCGGTGCGCAGGCTCACCGGGAGGCAAGCCAGCGATTTGACCGCCGCCCGCCTCTCTCCCACTACTCCATATTAATCGCACGCCCGAGCGGCCACACCCCCCATCTTCGCCGCACAAACAATCCTCTCTCTCCGCCTGCATCCTCGACTCCGCTCTCAGTCCTCACCATCGTCTGTGTATGAGGATGCCGCCGAAGCGCCCCATCAGAGGGAGTGCCGACGCCGGCATTGCGGAAGCACGGTGTGAAGATGGAGACAGAGGTTGCCGTCGCCGCTGCCAAGGTCTCGTTGTACCCTGACGGCGTCGTGCTTCCACAGCCGGAGCCAGAGGTCCACATCGACTCTGGCAACGACCCCGGTGACGACTCCGGCGACGACTCTGACGACCACTCCGGCGATGACTCCGACGACGACTGACAACCGGTTAGTCATCTATACCCATTTATGTGTCAAATACATCCTAGGGTTTCTCTGGTTACTCCTGCCTCCCCCTTTTTGAAATAGAAATCCTATGGTTATGTTCTCTCAATCCATGAAATCTAAGTAAGTTTCGTTAGATCCGTGTAGTGTATTGATTATTTGAATGGTCGAAATGATAAGTGATTAGTTGTTTCATCTGTACAAATGATTTTTGCTAATAATCTGACTAGGGTTAGTGTTTTGTGCTAATAATTCCTAGCCAGGGCTTGACAATTGATTTTTGAATGACCTAAATATATGTTTGTGCTATTTTTCTTCAAGATTGGTCTGTACATAGACGATTGTGCTTAAAAATCGAACCATAATCTTTGGATATGTCTAAAAAATAGCCATAAAACCCATAAATTCCTAATCCTACTTTACGGCATGTAAACATTGATTTGATGCCAAATGTTCGCTAGAGATTAGTTTGTAAACATTAATTTGACGCCACATTTTTTTACTATATGTATAGGTGCTGTCTGACGATGTCGACAGCGAGGATGATGATGGCCAGAGGAGGTACAAGAGGCAAATCCTCAGTGAGCTTTATGCGGGAATGCATAACAGGTGTATTAGGACCTGGGACGGCGGCTATCGATGCCCATTTTGCAACCAAAAGCTTCATGACGCGTATCAAAGTGTTCTGGTGCATGCAAGAGGACGAGCCATTGGCTCCTTCAGGCAGAAGTATTCTCGCAGGGTGGCGCATGCCGCGTACGCCGAGTACCTGGAGAAGCTTCAGGATCGTGCCAGCACATGAGATGAGATGTGGGATCGAACTATGTACACTTGAGTATGCTTAATGACGGTTGAACTATGCTTGTCTACGCTTATTATCTATGTCTGAGTATGTTTAATCTATGTTTACTTATGTCTAAATGTGGGATATGGATGCAATCAGTTCGGTTGATGGAATCTACCTCCGTCCTGGTTTATTGGTCCCCTTGGTAATTTGTGTTAAATTTTGACCAAAGATTTAACTGACAAAATGTTAGTGCAGGTCAGCCAAAATTATATCGTTGGATGCGTATTTGAACATAGTGTTCAATGATATAATTTTTGGTGACATGCATAAACATTTGTTAGTTAAATCTTTGGTCATAATTTGGCACAAATTACAAAGAGGACCAATAAACCAGGATGGAGGTAGTACGTCAATCACACACGGTTCCCAAAATTGAAACCGTGTGCAGTGACTTTCATTTTCCCTGTTACGTCAATCACACACGGTTGGCTCTAGCAAACCGTTGCCTCCGAAACTCTTTGTGCGACAGAAAACCCTCACCACCCAATTCAAAAAAGAAAAAAGAAAACCCTCACCATCCCCACGTCACAAAAACCCTCACCCTGCCCGCCACCCCCTCCGGTCCCCATTGACACCTGCACAAGCTCCTCCGCGTCTATGCATGGCACCGCCTATCGCAGCGGCAACCACTTAGCTCGACGCCTATCACCGCCGCCAGGCTGCCGGCAAACCCCACCACATTTCGCCACTTCCGCTTGCCGCTGCCTATCGCCATCGACTTTCTCGACGCTGCTCGCGGCCGACCCAGCTCCGCCCGGTTGGGGAATCGCCGTATTGAGGGTTTTTTCTCATGGACAACAAGGTAACTAATTTAATGAGATATTATCTCATCTCTTATCCCAGTTCATCTGCCTACTTTAATCACCCGGCCGAAATCGCCCAGAATTCATTTTTATTCGAACTGATTTGAGGATTTTCTTTCATTCATAGGGTGTACAATGCACGGACACATCAGGACTTTGCAGCCTCGGCCAGACATCCATGGAGTTCCATCTCACCGTACCAGATGACCTGAGGATGCGCGCGGTATGTTCAATCTCACCCTAAATCGGTTGGCATGGCCTACTTTCCTGAACATATACTATATATTGCTGCATTTGGATAAAAGGTGCCACATGCAGCATATACGTCAAAGGGGATTTTTTTCCTCTTCTTTCTATATTAGGCAAATTAATGATGTATTGTTCTTTCGATTACTCTCATATTTCCATGACATCCTGGTTACCCTATCTGTTTAATTATAGATTTTTGTCCTTTGATTTCAACTGCTGTACAGTTCTTTGAATTTCGCTCATATTTGCATGTTACCATATTCTTTAACAACCCTACCATTTTCTGCAGCGCGTCCCTTGCTATGCAATAGAATCTGTAGTACACAATCTTTCCCTTTACATAAATCAAGACTGCAGGGATGTCATACTGAACACAAACCATGGATTTACAATCGTTGCTTCTGTAAGACTTGATGAATGTGGTCACTCCTATTTTGCCAAGGGCCTTTGGACAGAAATTTCTAAGTTTTATGTACTGAAAGCTGGCACTAAAATTGCACTGCACATAAAAGAGCCTGGTCATGAGATATATGCTAACTTCCCCGATGATATCATCCGTCCAGACTTTGTTCGAAGTAAGTGTTCTTTTCAAGTATCTGCATGTTGACTTACCCAGCAATATCAAAGGAATTGTGTAGTATTTAAGCAACCAATTGTTATTCCATTTTCTTACTCTATTCCTACCTACTAACTTCTAGTTACCAATACACTTTTCTATTGCCCTGTTTTAACTAAATATTCCCTGTACTCCCACTTCTATCAGAAAGCGCCGCTGATGAGGAGACTCTGGAGGTGGAGAACGGGGCGGCCAACAACTGGAGGCGGGTCGAGCAAGAACCTCAAGCGACTCCAGCAGGCCTAGATTTCATCAGCAACCTCCCCGATGATATGTTGACAGTCATAATCTCCCTCCTCCCAATCAAATATGGGGCGCGGACAACCGTCCTTTCCCGGCGGTGGCGCCCCCTATGGAACTCCACCCCTCTCGACCTCATCGACACCCACGAGCTCTGCCATGGCTATCGCAAAAGCTTGGATGTGTTCTCCCAGATCCTCGGCAGTCACCCTGGCCCAACCAGAGGCCTTAGGATGGGCAAGTTCCGTTCCAATGGCAAGGACCGAGCCAAGCTTGACGACTGGTTCCGATCCCCCGCCCTAGATCAGCTCAAGGAGCTCACTTTTGATGATGGGCATACGTGCTCGCTGCCAATGTCCGCGCTCCACCTCGCGCCCAGGCTACGCGTCGCCAAGTTCAGGAAATGCCATCCCCCCCCCCCTTAATGACGCGCCCGCTCTTATTCTACCATGACTGATGCACCTCGAGCTCGTCGTCGTCTGCCTCCCAAACGGTGACATGGAGCACCTGCTCCGTGGCTGTACTCCACTCGAGTACCTTCGTCTTCAGACGATCAATGGGTTGAGTAGCTTCCACATCACCTCCATGACTCTCCGGACTATTTATGTGTGTTGCTGGTGCTGCAAGAAGACATCACAAGATGTGTACCACGGTATGGTCATTGAGGACACACCTTCACTTGAGAGATTACTTGTAGTTGATCAAGAAGGTCCAACAAGAATCAATGTTATTTCTGCACCGAAATTGACAGTGGTGGGCTACTCATCTGACAAATACTCCGAACTTTTTATTGGATCCACACCCGTTCAGGTACAACAGCCGCCTTCTACCTCTCCTTCTAGAAATTAACATTATTTCTAATTTTCAAGATGTATGTTCATCTGTCATCTAGAAAATGATTTTGACAAACTTGACCCCGAAACTGCGCACAGTGAAGGTCTTGGCACTAGAATCTATTGGCCCCAACCTGGACCAAGTTGTCAGTTTCCTGAGATGCTTTCCGTGCCTGGAGAAGCTACATATCGAGGTGATGTTCCTTTCCTGTTAAATGTTAACCATAAGGGATTTTAATTTGTGACACCTTTTTCCAAGTTTACAATGACAATGCACTACGATTTCTGAAGGATTTTTGGAGGATTTCAGTACATACATGTTCCCCCCCCCCCATATTGGTTGCTTGATTCATATGGTTACAATCCATAAGCATTTCTCCTTTGGATTCATCTGTACTACTTTTCTTAGGGAACTTTTCATCCACTCCAACCTCTTGTGAAGAAGGCTACATTTTTCTAGATTGTAATCAAATGCCCATGTTAATCATGTCGGATCGAAGATGGCACGTTAGTGCATTTTACAAATCCTGCAAACCAAATAGGCCTGTAGTAGTGTTCAAAACTGCATGTAGGCACTAACACATTTTCTTCTTTTGCAGATAAGATTACGCCTGGTGGTGGATAATGTGATACTCCCTCCGTTCCTTGATATAAGGTGTATAAATTTTTGAGAAAAAATCCAAAATATAAGGTGTATTGCGTTGCACCACTCGTTTGGATAATTTTTTTAGGGATTTGATTACATTTCCTTATATCAGCCAAGCTCCTCTATTTTCTCATGTCAATTAGTCAGGTGTAGTCTCGCCCAAAACTTGTGAAATTTACCCTCCATGTGCGTTATTTAATTTCCGTGCCAAAAACTATACACCCTATATTTAGGAACGGAGGGAGTACAATATAACAATCACATCGAATGCCTAGATCTGCATCTCTCAGAAATTACTTTGAACTCCTACCGAGGGACCTTACCGGAGATTATATTCGCCAGGTTCTTTGTTGTCAGAGCAAGGGTGCTGAAGGTAATAAGGTTTGCCCTACATTTATTTCGCAAAAATGAATGGTTTGTTGATCAGCGCCGGCGGCAGCGGCAGAATGGAATAGGCTCCAAAAATGCTGAATTTCATTTTGGAACTTCAGATGACAGAGTAATCGGAAGTCATCGTATCAACCCCATACATGACTTCTCAGTGGCTGACCCATTTGCAAAAATTATGAGGTTTCGAAACCAGCCTTACAAGTGGTAATATTAGTTTGAACCTCTCTTATATCCATGTTCAGTGGATCAGCGTGAGCGTTTGCAGCTGATGAGCTGAATTTCATTTCTAATATCAGTTTGAACCTTGTAATCTTTGAATTTGAGCAATATAACTCTGGAATTCGAACCTTGTAATATTTCGAGCTTTTGTGGTACAATCGTTGAAATGGCATCGTATGAGACTTATATATTGGTAGCACTATTTTGACCTTAATATGCCTTGTACTTAGATTTTATTAACCATTCTCGAACATGTTTACCTTGTCGATCTCATAGCACATGATCTGTATAGCTAACTCGACTACGATCTTTGACATTATTGCACACATTTGGTTTCTTCAACCGTGTGCCCTGTATAGCGCAGAATTAATTATCGCACTCGAGTGTCCATCATCGCCCTTCTGTGTAACTTTTGACTTCATCACCCACAGGTAAACTTATGACCGAAGTCATTCCACACACTTCGTTTTTACAAAGCTTTTTGGCAATAAACGCCCATGATTTGTCCCTCTTCTAGCCGACGCGTGGCCAAACTAGACGGGCGGGAAGCTTGCGCGGTAAACTGCGTGGTAGCGCGGGAACAGGCTCATCGACGATACATTTGGCGCCTCTTCGAGCCCACGCGTGTCGATGCAACAAACCCTGGGTCTGTTGCCTAGACTATGCACAGGCACGGGGTCGAGATTGAAGCACCAACCCAAGTCAGAATACGAGAGACCAAGAAGTTCAAAGGACTAACATGCAGATCAGAGGGACCAAGATCAAGCCAGAAAAGCAAGGCACCATCAAGAGAAGGGCCTCCTTTGCCGGGCAGGCGAGCTCGGCAAGGGGCGAGGCCACCCCCGGAAGACGACGTCCAAGACGTCCCGGCAGGGCCTGCCGGGGCACACGGAGGCAAAACCACCTCACCAACTACTCCACCATGACTCACGTCGTCAATCAGTACGGTGTCGAACCGCGGAGTGACTAAGTGGCAGCCATTCGCCACATGGCAGCCTCTCCCTACAGGAAACACATGCAGATGACACCCGTCCTACGATGTGTCAAGCGAGCAGGCGTGGAGCTTGTGAGATAGCCCGGCAAGCCTTGCCGGGCAACCAACGATGTGACGATGAGCGGTGCATTTAATGCACCCTGTCAGCCCACAGAGTTAGGTATGATAGCACTGTTTGCTATCTTATCAGTGCCTAATGACTGTTTTGCCATTGTGGCGACCCCTTAATCTATAAAAGGAGGCCCATGGCGACCGTAGAGGAGGTTAGAAGGTTGGGTAACTCAGACCCCCATACGCGCGTAGCCACTGCCGCCCTGAGGCAACCCTTGCCGGGCAAGTGTACCACGCTCCACCACCACCTTTCCACCATCAATCCACCAAAGCAGGAGTAAGGTTTTACACCTCACGGCGGCCTGAACCTGGGTAAAAATGCATGTGTGATCTCTGTCGTGCTTCCACAGGCTCGTCTGCTCTTTGTGCAACGCGACGCCCCCCTGCCGAACCAGCAAGGGGCCTCCTGGTCCCATAGGTGGCCGCGGTTTCCCATGACATCTTTGGCGCGCCAGGTAGGGGGACCGCTTGCGCGAACCTGAAGGCGTGTGTAACGCGTCACCTTCATCACCATCAGCATCATCGATGACTCCATTGACCATGGCGCCCAAGAAGAAACCCAGTTCTTCGGCTCATCCTTCCACCATGAAGGCTCCGCCGCCCGCGGCCTCTAACGCTGCGGGGGGTGCAGAGACACGCGAGGACGCTGCTGGGGATGTGGTCGGGGTAGGCGGCACTGTCACCACTTCCCCCGCGGCCGACGCAGGAGCAGGAGACATCGGAGGAGAGTGGCATCAGCAACATACCGACGGGCACAGCCGCAGCAACGACGCTTGTGCCGGGGCGAATCGCCGCCCTCCGACCGCTTCCACCACGGGTGCGGTCGCAGCGCTTGCACCTCCCTCGGGACGGGTCGACCAAGCTGCTGCGCCTGACGGAGCCACAGGCCCTCGAGGGGCTTCGCCGCACCACCCTGCCATCCAGGTGGTCGCCCCACAGCAGCGGGGGCGCAGTGCTGCCGCCACTGGCACCGTCAGGAGCCGAGTGATGGTGCGATCGACTTCATCATCACCCATGCCAAGTACAGCCTCGGAGGCCATGGCGCAGGCTTAGCTACTGCTGAGGTTTCCGCCAGCGGCCAAGCAAATGGACGAATGGCATGCCACCATCCAAAGTCTGCTCGGTTTCGCCGAAGCTGGGGGCTCACGACGAGCTGGCCCGCCACAGCCGCCCCAAGCGACAGCGACGGCTCATACTGCTGATCGTACAGAAGGGGTCGTACCCACGGTGCAGTCCCCACCATGGCAGCCAACGCGAGCGCAATGGAATCAAGACCCCGACGACGTCTCGATGGCCTCTTCTGACCCTCAAGCGCATCCAGGCCAACGAGGACCCCCGGAGGATAGGCAGAGAGGAGACACGCACGCCGTTGTCGAGCAACGCCACGACGACCTCCGCCGGACCGATGGGTGCGACGGCCCCAGCGTCGATGAGCCCATGCTCGGTATTGGCGGGTGCCTACCTTTCGAGGTTGGCTGCCCTGCCTTTACCCGTGAGCTGCGGCAAGTCCGTTGGCTGTCCGTTCGCACGTTCAAGCCAGAGATACCTGAGAAGTACGATGGGAGGCTGAACCTGGTAGAGTTCCTGAGCATCTACACCATCGCTGTTCAGGCTGCCGGGGGAAGAGATAAGAAGGTGTTCGCCAACTACTTTCCTTTGGCCCTCAAGTCCAATGTGAGGTCTTGGCTGATGCACCTGGCGGAGAACTCCATTTTGTCATGGGCAGACCAGTGCCATGAGTTCATCAGTGCCTTCACTGGTGGCCACCAAGAGCCGGGCCGACCCAGCGACTTGCAGCTTCTCCAGCAAAAGGAAGGAGAGACCCTTCGTAAGTATTTACAGAGATTCAGCAAAGTTCATAGAAATACCCAAAATATCCATCCGGTAGCCGTGATAGCCTCCTTCCAGTCCAATGTGCGCAACCACCGGATTCGTTCCAAGATGAACGTACGGTTCCCCAAAATTGTGATGGAGCTCTACACGTTGGTGGATAAGTGTGCTCGGATGGAGGAGGGAAGAAAGTTGCCCGGAGAGGAAGATTGCACCAATATTGATTCAGAGGATGAGGATGAATCAACCAGTCAGAAGAAGAGCAAGAAGCACAGTAAGAAGCGAAGGGATAAGGCAGTGATGACGGTTGAAGGATCGGGTACGCCTAGTACCGGCAAGAAGGCCAAAGCTGAGGCCCCCGGCAAGGAAGCTGCCGTGCGCGCTGACTGCTGGGAAGCCGCTGCTGCTGAGAAAGCCGGGAAAGGTGATGGGCCGTATTGCTAGATTCATCGGACCAAGGGCCACGACCTTCAAGAGTGTTATCAGGTTGAGCAGTTTGTCAAAAGACAGAAAGTAGAGTATGAGAAGCGTGACAAGGAAAAGGGTCAGAATGTTGCTGGTGGCAAGGGCCGAGGTGGTGAAGTAAATCGCCCTGGGAAACCCTTTCGGAACCAAGGAAAACCCGCCAGAGGTCGAGAGAAGGAAGCCTGTGGTGATGAGAGTGATGGAGGGGATGAAGAGGAAACCAGTGAGCAAGAGTTTCAGAAGGCCACCGATGCCCTGTGCATTGACGGGGGTGTATCTGTGCACACCTCTCACCACCAACTCAAGCGGTGGGCGCGAGAAGTCAATGCCGTGGAGCCAGCGCCCGAGGCCCGGAAGCCGCTCAAGTGGTCCCGTACGCCCATCATCTTTGACGAGGAGGATCATCCTAGCCGTACCACTGCGGTAGGGTGTTTTCCATTGTTGGTCTCCCCAACAATCCGCAACCTCAAGGTCACGAAGATGTTGGTGGACGGCGGGGCCGGGTTGAATCTGATTTCCCCAGCAGTTATCAGCAAGCTTCAGATAGCAGAGGAAGAGCTGGAGGTTACCGGCACATTTCAAGGAGTTAATCCCGGCAGGAGCCGTCCTAAGGGAAAGATCACGTTGCCGGTAACGTTTGGGGGAGAACTGAACTACCAGACTGAGAGGATTGTGTTTGATGTGGTTGATCTCCCCCTACCATACAATGGGATTCTTGGATGCCCGGCCCTGGCTAAGTTCATGCCAACATCTCACTATGTCTACAACACCTTGAAGATGCCTGGGCCACTGGGAGTCATCACCATCCCATCAGACGAGAAGGATGCAATCATTTGTGTGGACAAGATGTACCGAGATGCGGTTGTCGGTGTCAAAACCAGCAGATCTCGGGGTAGGGGGTCCCGAGCTGTGGATTCTCGGATCAATGGTAACAGGACAATGAACATGGTGTTTTACCTAGGTTCGGGCCCTCTTGATGGAGGTAAAACCCTACGTCCTGCTCTTGTTTATATTGATGGAGTATCCAGTACAGAGTTGATCTACCTCGAGATCATATGTTGTGGTCTAAACCCTAGGGGTATGATGAGTAATGTCATCATCTATCTATCAACGAGCCTGGTCTCGGTTTATATAATGTACCGGAGGCCTAGGATAACAAGAGTCCTAGTCGGCTACGTCGGTGGAGAGGAGTCCTTGTCGTGATCACCAAGTCTTGTGGAATCTTCCTCGTATATGTCATCGGCTGTCTGAACTGGCCCATTAGTGAACCGCCATGGGGGTCCTCGGCCCGACCCACTGGTCGGGAGACGACATGGTGAGTACCCCCTAGTCCAGGACACCGTCAGTAGCCCCCTGAACCGGTCTTCAAGTTGGGGACGCTCCTCGGTTCTTCCGAACTGTTCTTCGTCTTCGGTCGTCGGTCTTGAAAACTGGTTCAACAAATCTTCCCATCTCCGATCTTGAGGATTGCCGAGGTATATCCGAAAAGTTCATACGTCGGGTATCCGAGGAGTCTTTTAAGTTCTCGGCCTTTATCAATGCCTTGTTATCTTTTACGCCACATGTCGGGTTCGAAGTGTTTCCCATGCGGCAGTGTCCTCTTGCATCCGAGGTATCTCTTGCAGCCGAGCTCCAACGCTAGCCTGTATCCGAGCTCCAACGCCAGTCTATATCCAAGCTCCAACACTGGTCCGTATCCGAACTCCAGCGACGGACTGCATCCGAGCTTCAACGCTGAAAAAGGTTCTTTTATGGAGCCAGCCACTAGCAGCCGAGCTTTATGCCGGACTGCTTCCGAGGTGTCCTCTCACAGCCGAGCACCAACGCTAGACTACATCAGAGGTGTCATCTCGCAGCCGGGCACCAACGCCGGACTGTATCCGAGATGTCATAGATTACCTCGGTCTTGAAAAAGTTAAAAGGGTTAAACCGAGCTTAATGCCGAGATGCCCTCTATGGAGCTAACCACTTGCATCCGAGCTTTCTGCCGGACTGCTCCCGCGGTGGTGCACCACCTCGGCTGTGGGTTGATTTTTGTGAATTTAATTCCGATTTGTGCAATTTATTATCTGCCGAGGTATAAAGCCAGTAGCCCTCAAGGTGTGTGTCCGCTCAATGTCCGGCATGCACCTGAAGGATGGCATAAAACCGGTGATCCCAGTAGCCCCTGAGACTCAGGTCGATTCACAAAATCGGCCTGAAGATCAACTCCTAGCTCTGTAGCATACTTAGGAATAGAAATGTGGTGTGCATATTCCCCGAGACTCAGGTTGGGTGTGGCCGACCAACCTGAGGATCATAATCTCCTCGGGAACTATTTCGCACTTTGTAAGCTGTCTGCATTGAATCGTCGATGTAGTAGCCCCCAAGCCAATGGTCGGGTGGCAACACCAGATTAGGGGATCGATGTACCCCTTTAATATTTTTAAATGAGAAGCGCGAAGCCCAGTAGCCCTCGAGCCTTAATGTGGGCACGGGTGGCCGAATTAAGGATCAATGTCCAGAGTATATCACAATTTATGTGTAATGATTCTATGTATCCAAGTACTTTACATCACTAATGCTCGGATCCGCATTGTACAAAACTTTGTTGACTAACCATCGGCTTCAACCTCCTCGGCCAGTAGCCGAAGAGTGTTCGTCCTACTTTATAAAGCCTTTATAAGGGCAAAGATTTACGACAAACAAGGCAATCCGGCCATACGGTTTTATAAACAAAGGTACACAGAGAGATATGTTATAAAACATCTTCTGGGAAAAATAGTTCCATTACAGGCTCCTTTTCCTAGGCTGTCATGTTGATCATGATCATGAAACCTCAACTCCAATCAATGTGGGAGGAAAATATTGAGGATTTAGTTGGGAGAAAGTTCCCGAACTCTGTGGTCCATAATGAACCAAAATTTTCACTTCCATCGTTGCCGACCATTTATATTCTTTAAGATGGCTAGCTTTCGGCTTCACCCAGTCTGAGGTACTAACCCGGACGACCCGGTAGTAACAATCACAGAGGTGCTCCCTTTACCGCCTAGCTGAACAATCGGAAATGTAGGGGTAAACACAGGAGCCAGGCAACCCAGCTTGGCCAAAATCTTAAGTCAAATTGATGCATATTTATAGCTTTATTACGATAATTATGGAAGGCAAATTCTCCATTGAGACTGTTTATAACCTAAAAGTGGCCCATCGTTGGCTTCCACCCCTTTGTAGATGCTACACAGGGTGTTTCCGTACTAACAATGCAACCCTTAGCCGACGTCTCGGTGCCCGGAGGCGGTTGTGTTAGCGGAAACGAGGCAATCAGATATGCATGCTTTATAACTTTCACTTAGTCATAGGAGTTTAAAGTTCGGGGCCAGTTACTAGCCCCTGGTTAGTGTTCGGCGTCAACCGAGGTCAAACCAGTAACACTTCCGCCAAAATTATGAAAGGCCCATCGTTTAACACGGGGTGATCTCTATCGATCTGTAGTTTGACACAGTCATTGGATCACAGACCAGTTTACGCTTATTGTGACAGTCAGTTTTCGGCTTTCTCCACGGAGGCGCTTAACCATTCGAGCTGGAAGCACAATCGCAGTGGTTCTCCCTTTGCGCTCCTAGCCGAACAAAGCGGAACATAGGAGGCAATCACAGGCGCCGGGCAACCCAACTATTGACCGAAGACACAATTCAAAACCGATCCATATAAGGCAATATCCGAGAATGTTTTGCCGAGAACTCCATGACTTACCTTGGCTTTCGGTGGGTTCGGCTCTAGTTGCAGCCCACTGTTGATATTGCCGAATCCGTAAAGGTGTCCGGCGTTGCACTGCGAAAGTTATGCTGGAAACACACAAATAGGTTAAAAGTGCCATAGGCTTGGAAAACCAAAAAACTTCAGTAAAAACCTTACGCCCGAACTAAATCAAGTTTTTGGTGCCAATCCGAAACCTTCCGTCGTGCTTTAGCATGATACATCCGATCTCCAGACTTCAAGTGGGTCAGCCTTCGGCTTCAACCTCCTATCCCGAAGGCGGAGTGTTTCTCAGGCCAGTTTAGAGAACTAAATGCGAGCGGCTTTAGAGAGAAAACAGGCTATCCGGCTATTGACCACACACTCTTGTCAAAAAAAAGGAGTAGTGGAAAAATACTTTGCAATGACTTAGAAGAAAGAAAAAATATTTATTATAGAATGGCTCATATAAATTTTAAGAGCCCCCAGTTAACATGGGTAGAGGGAGTTTCTTTTAACAAACAACGTATGTGAGCATGGTCAAACCGAACACAAATTAAAAATTTAAAAGCTTTGAGCATGAAAGCGACTTAGTTGGTTAATGTGTTCGTCGTTGATGACGTGGGCCGAGCTTGCAGCGGGTTGAGATCCCAGCCCCCAAGCCGGTTCTCAGGTGCCCGAGCGAAGAACTCGGCTTGATGAAGTGGCGATGCCGCTCGGTCGATGCAGCGAGGCAAAGCCCCTGGTCCAGCCGAGGTCACAAAGCTGGTCGGCTGGTGACGCCGAAGTCCCCGGGTAGGTCGATAAAGCGATGGCAAAGCCCCCGGTCCAGCCGAGGTGTTGGAGCAGACGCCGCAGACCAGTCGACGTCGATTTACCTATGCAAATAAAAAAACATGCAAACCAAAAGTAATAACAAATAAAGATAATGATATATTAAAAAAAATTCTTCTACTTAATTAACTTAAGTGAAGTAAATAATTAAAGAAATATGGCCTGAGTGCCGATGTCAGTCCGGTGGAGTGGTCATCGTCTGGATCCGATATAGCATCTCGTTTAGGAGGGCGAGGTTTAACCGGATTGGTATCTGAGATTTCTTCAGAGTCGTCCTCCGGTACGATGGTGCGAGGGGCGAGTCCGGCCAGGGCTGACTCCTGGTGTTCGGACGCCGAAGTCGCGTCCAGGCTTGGAGCTAGATCCGGGATAAGAGAGGCGAGTCCGGCCGGAATTCACTTCCGATCTTCGGACGCAGACGCCGCATCCAGTGTTGAAGCCGGATGCGAGATAAGAGCCGACCCCGGGATCGGGTCGGAGAGAGATCCCTAAGTCAAAGTTTTAGGGTTGTTCAAGTTAGGGTTTCATGATGCCGATCTCATGCTCGGCTTCACGATGCCAAACTCTTGTTCAGCTCGCCAAGGTTATGATCCGAGGAGGTGTCGTCGGCTTGATGGAGCGACGGCGCAGTCGATGCTGGCACAGGTCGGCAGCCGTCGAGCAACGTTGTCGGGCCAGTTTGACATCGGCACGATGGTGAAAATTGCCTCGGGAAAGACTAAAAATTTGTAGGCACGTGTTTGAGAACAACACACAATACCCTAGAAAAGGTTTCTTTCAAAAAGGATGTTCAATATCCCGTTCATGAAGAAAGATGAATTCGGGTCGGATTCGTTTTCGCGCAGAAAATTGATCTGAAAATTGACGCACTCCTCGGGCTTTTCCTAGAGTTTAAACGGTCGGATCGAGCTGAAACTTTGAGGGGTGGTAGATATAGGAATTACGCAGCCGATCAACGGTTGGATCTTCCAAAGGACGTACGAACTGGACGCTGGACTCCACGTCCTAAACTCATCCTGATTCCCATCCAGATTTGACAGGGCTCCGGTATATCATAGATCGCCCGAGATTCCTATATCGGAACGCGATGAAATTTTCAGGATTGTTATATACACAATTTCACACTATTCCACCAAAGCAATCGTCAAAGCGACACCCGAGGAAGCGGCGACGGCGAACACAAATTTACTGTATAAAAAAACAGCACGGGCGCCCGAGGACAATGTTGAAGTTGAGCCCCCGAGCTATATGGATGATTCCTCCACGATCTTGATAGAGATCGGAGTTGATGTTGATGAAGGCCCTCGTCCGATCATGATGATCTGAGGTGGAGCGCAGTCCTCGGTCGAGCCAAGGTGACTAGTCGAGCCAGCGACAAATATGCCGACGTCGAAGTTGATCTGCAGGCGAGCCATTGATCCATTGCCGATCACACAGCAGAACTCTCAATGGAAGCACCATTGTCGGTGTCAAAACCGGTAGATCTCGGGGTAGGGGGTCCCGAGCTATGGGTTCTCGGATCAATGGTAACAGGACGATGAACACGGTGTTTTACCCAGGTTCGGGCCCTCTTGATGGAGGTAAAACCCTACGTCCTGCTCTTGTTTATATTGATGGAGTATCTAGTACAGAGTTGATCTACCTCAAGATCATATGTTGTGGTCTAAACCCTAGGGGTATGATGAGTAATGTCATCATCTATCTATCAACGAGCCTGGCCTCGGTTTATATAATGTACCGGAGGCCTAGGATAACAAGAGTCCTAGTCGGCTATGTCGGTGGAGAGGAGTCCTTGTCTTGATCACCAAGTCTTGTGGAATCTTCCTTGTATATGTCATCGGCTGTCTGAACTGGCCCATTAGTGAACCGCCATGGGGGTCCTCGGCCTGACCCACTAGTCGGGAGACGACATGGTGAGTACCCCCTAGTCCAGGACACCGTCAGCGGTCACAGCAGAGGCAGCGGCAGCGGCAGTTCCCGTTAAGGAAAGCAAAGGAAAGAAGTGGGATTGCAGGGACTCCGGCCAAGAGTCCAGGAGGCGTGCCCCCACCGAGTGCATGGCACCCGTTGACGACATGCCGGAGTGTTCCAATGGCAAGATATCCAAGGTCACTGCACCCCAAGTGAAGAAGGTCTCGGCAGGGCTGGCTGGCGTTGATGGTACTTTTACTATCAGCGCCACCCTCGATGACAAATAGGAAAGCGCGATCGTTGCCTTCCTGCGGGCGAATATCGATGTGTTTGCCTGGCAACCATCTGATATCCCCGGTGTTCCCAGGGAGGTAATCGAGCACCACCTTGCTGTCTGCCGACATGCCCGACCTGGCAAGCAGAAAGTCCGGAAGCAGGCCTTGGAGAGGCAGCAGTTCATTACAGAAGAGATCAAGAGACTAGAGGCAGCTGGATTGGTCAGAGGAGTACTGCATCCCACGTGGTTGGCAAACCCAGTGGTAGTTCGGAAGGCTAACGGGAAGTGGAGGATTTGCATAGATTTCACAGATCTCAACAAGGCTTGCCCGAAGGACCCGTTTCCCTTGCCGCGTATCGATCAGATTGTGGATTCCACTTCAGGTTGTGATTTGCTCTCCTTTCTGGATGCATATTCTGGGTATCACCAGATCTTCATGTCCAAGGAAGATGAAGAGAAGACATCGTTCATCACTCCATGTGGTACGTACTGTTTTGTTCGCATGCCATTCGGATTAAAGAGTGCCGGGTCCACTTTTGCAAGGGCAGTCCAGATTGGTTTTGAGACACAGTTGCACAGGAACATAGAAGCCTATATGGATGATATTGTGGTCAAGACCAAGGATAGGGCCACCATTATTCAAGATTTGGAGGAGACGTTTGCTAATCTGCGCAAAATCAATTTGAAGCTCAACCCGGAAAAGTGTGTATTTGGTGTTCCCTCCGGCAAGTTGCTTGGGTTCTTTGTATCCCATCGTGGGATCGAAGCCAATCCTGACAAGATCAAGGCTATCGAGTAGATCCAAGCACCAAGGGCAGTTAAGGATGTGAGGCGTTTGATAGGATGCGTTGCCGCGCTAAGCAGATTCATCTCCAAGTCTGCCAAGCGCGCCCTGCCGTTCTTCAAAATTTTGAAGAAGGCAGGACCCATGAAGTGGACCCCGGAAGCAGATGCAGCTTTGCAAGAGTTGAAGGCCTACTTGTCCTCCGTGCCTACCTTGGTCGCTCCCAAACCCCAGGAGCCGTTGCTGCTGTACTTAGCGGCAACCAACCAAGTAGTCAGTGTAGCTTTGGTAGCGCAGCGAGAAGTGGATGAGGCAGAGAGTGAGCAGAGACCGGCAGAGTCAGAGAAGGATCAGGACTGCAATGAGCACGGCAACGAGAGCAACCCCAAGGACACGGCAAGGAAGAAAGTGGTGCAGCGCCCAGTGTACTTCATCAGCTCCTTATTACAGGGGGCTAGATCGAGGTACTCTGGCGTGCAAAAGTTGTTTTTTGGTCTCATTATGGCCTCAAGGAAACTGCGCCACTACTTCCAAGCCCATGAGATCACGGTTGTCACTCGTTTCCCGTTGCAACAGATACTCCGAAACCCTGAGGCTACCGGCAGAATAGTGGAGTGGGCTTTGGAGTTATCCAGTTTTGGTTTGAAGTTTGAAAGCACGTCAACTATTCAGAGCAAGGCATTGGCAGAGTTTATTGCAGAATGGACGCCAACCCCTGATGAGGAAGTGACGGAAACAGGTATCCCCGGCAAGGAATCGCCCCAAGAATGGATTATGTATTTTGATGGTGCTTTTTCCCTACAAGGTGCCGGAGCTGGTGTGCTTCTTGTTGCCCCCTCCGGGGAGCACTTGAGGTACGTCGTCCAAATGCATTTTGCCTGGGAAGAAGCAACCAACAATACAGCAGAATATGAAGGGCTCCTTGCCGAGCTCAGGATTGTAGCTGAATTGGGAATTAAGAAGTTGATCATTCGAGGAGATTCACAGCTTGTGGTGAGACAAGTTAACAAGGATTACCAAAGTCCATTGATGGAGGCATACGTCGAGGAAGTGAGGAGATTGGAGGAGCACTTTGATGGATTGCAAACAGAGCACGTACCCCATGCGGAAAATAGCATAGCTGATCATCTGCCAAAGTGTGCTGCGCAGAAGCTCCCTATGGAACCAGGGACTTTTGTTCTCCATCTCACTCAGCCCTCCGTATCCCCAGCAACAATGGCCTGGAAAAGGAGAAAGTTGGACTCCGGTAAGCCTCTCCCGGTAGAGCCGTCCGCTCCTGGCAGAGACCCTGCCAGAAACAACTCCTCGCAGTCTGCCGGACCACCACCTCCAGCCGGGCCCATGGACCCCACGAACGAGGCATGTGCTCCCGCAGCAGAGGAGGTGCCGCTAGTCCTCGTTGCCAAGCCCCAGGCTCCAACTTAGGCAAGGCACATTGTCCACTTCCTCCAAACCGGAGAGCTTCCCGGCAACCAAGACGAAGCTGAAAAAGTAGCTCGGAGGGCCAGTATGTATCAGTTTGTCGATGACACTCTGTACAGAAGGAGGCCCAACGGTGTGAAATTAAAGTGTGTCTGCCGGGAAGAAGGAAAGGAACTGCTGGCTGAGATACACAAAAGCATGTGCGGCTCCCACATTGGATCAAGGGCACTAGTTGGGAAAGCATTCCGGCAAGGATTCTATTGGCCCATAGCCCTCCAAGATGCGGTCGAGCTAGTCACCAAGTGTGAAGCCTGCCAGTTCCATTCCAAGAAAACCCACCTGCCTGCCCAAGCTCTTCAAACAATCCCTCTATCATGGCCATTTTCGGTCTGGGGGCTCGATATCCTCGGCCCCTTCCCCCGAGCAATCGGGGGCTTTGAATTCTTGTTTGTTGCTATCGACAAGTTTTCAAAGTGGCCGGAAGTGAGTGCCGTGAGAAAGGTGACTGCTCAGTCAGCTATCAAGTTCTTGAAAGAATTGGTGTGTCGTTTTGGAGTTCCGGCAAGGATCATTACCGACAACGGCACCCAGTTCACGAGCCGCGCCTTCATGCAATATGTTCATGCCCTCGGATGCAAAATCTCATTTGCCTCTGTGGCACACCAACGGAGCAATGGGCAAGCTGAGAGGGCGAACGCTGAAGTGCTGCGCGGACTCAAGATGAGAACCTTTGATATGCTGCAGAAGCGCGGCAGGCGGTGGATCGAGGAGCTGCCGGTAGTTCTCTGGTCCCTCAAAACGACACCAAGCCGAGCTACCGGGCAGACTACCTTCTCCCTGGTCTACGGGGCAAAAGCAGTTATCCCCACGGAACTCATTTACGGGTCGCCTCGAGTGCTTGCCTACGATGAAGTAGCGCAAGATCAGCACCGGCGTGACGACGCTGTGCTACTCAAGGAGAACCGTCTCCGGGCTGCTATGCGTGATGCACGCTATCAGCAAGCCCTGCGTCGCTATCATAGCCGCAGGGTTCACGCCCGGTGTTTTGAGGAAGGTGACCTTGTCCTTAGGCGCGTTCAGTCCGCCAAGGGTACAAACAAGTTGTCACCAAAGTGGGAAGGCCCTTACCGGGTAGTACGAGTCACCAGACCTGGCGCAGTCCGTCTGGAGACCGGAGATGGCATTCAGTTGCAAAACTCATGGAATATTGAGTATCTCTACAAGTTCTACCCGTAAGGCGCGGCTGTCGGGCCCTGCTCGGCAGCCACCCTTTTGTACAGGCCTTGCCTCAGCTGCATGTAACGCCTTGTACAAAGCCAGGGCGATGACCCTGTGCAAGAGAAAATTAAGAAGCGCTGTAGGGGGCCCCCGACCTAGATTGCATGCATGCATGAGCATTCCAAGATCACTGCATAACTATTTCATGAGCATCTGCATATGCATATAGATCGGATCGCATCCTGCATTCATTCTCATCTGCATGAAGCTGCAGGTTCCTGTCGTGAACTTGGCTTTGACGAGGAGTTGAGAAGTTTGCCCGGCACTGCGATCCCCAGCAAGCCAAATAGATAAGTTCTACCTCCTGTCCATTAGTGTTCTGTAAGTTATAACTTGTGCATAAGAAAACCCCGCCACTCTTTTGAGACTTAGGTGCTCCCATCCCTGACTCGGACGTTGCTTCGGACAGGATGGTCGTAGTGGCCTCTGGTAAAAATAAGTTGGCGGGGGGCTGGCCCCTTTGCCTGTTGCCCGGTAGACACAGCTCTCCGGCAGACAGAAGCAGGATAGCCTGCCTGGGGAAACTCGTTTATTTACACTAAAGAGGCATCTCGCCTCTGCATGGACATACACATGCACGGGTTCCCGGCAAGGTTCATTTTTTTCATTAATATGCTGATACAAGTGCAAGCATTACAGAACACAAACATGGACTCGAGAGATTACATTATTTGAATTAAAATTTGGCAAGTGCCTGCAGGTTTAAGATTGAAAAAAGATAAGTGTCCCGTAATGCCTTTGCCCCTGTCCATCTCCTACAGGAAGAGGTCGAAGAGGCCGGAGACGGGCGCAGCTGGGATTCGGCGCCTCCCCAGGATCAGGACGGCACCGCTCCCCAGCAAGGAGGCAGAAAGCGGAGGAGAAGAAGAATGCAAGGGTGGAGGACTCCGCCCTCCTCCACCCCTCCTTTTATAGGCAGATCGGGGAGGGGAGCTGCTCCCTCAACAGGCGGCCACCGTCCTCCTCCGCCAACTCAAGACGACCGGGCCCTCGCCTTGACGCTCTCCCACGCCACGCGCCTTCGTTACCTACCCCGCGCGATGCATGCAGCATACATGGTTAAGGATAAGGGCGTGGTGGGAAGAGTGAATTGGCGGTTTCTCCCCCGTGCGTTAAACTCATTCATGAGCCATCACTGGAGTGGCCCCACCACCATTGGCCTTACACGACACGCGGAGAAACCGGAAACTGGCCCGGAATCAAGGCTAATGAAGAAGCAAAGAAGACCTCAAGAGACCAGCCTCTTCAGCGACCCCGCCTATGCACTTATTAGGCCCTACCCCGACGACGCTCGGCAGCACGTTCGGGGCAGGCCCGGGGGCTTCTGTCGGTGCAACAAACCCTAGGTCTATTGCCCAGCCTGTGCACAGGCAAGGGGACAAGATTGAAGCACCAACCCAAGTCAGAATACGAGAGACCAAGAAGTTCAAAGGACTAACATGCAGATCAGAGGGACCAGGATCAAGCCAGAAAAGCAAGGCACCATCAGGAGAAGGGCCTCCTTTGCCGGGCAAGCGAGCTCGGCAAGGGGCGAGGCCACCCCCGGAAGATGACGTCCAAGACATCCCGGTAGGGCCTGCTGGGTCACACGGAGGCAAAACCACCACACCAACTACTCCACCACGACCCACATCGTCAAACAGTGCGGTGTCGAACCGCGGAGTGACTAAGTGGCAGCCATTCGCCACATGGTAGCCTCTCCCTACAAGAAACACCTGCATATGACACCCGTCCTGCGACGTGTCAAGCGAGCAGGCGTGGAGCTGGCGAGATAGCCCGGCAAGCCTTGCCGGGCAACCAACGATGTGACGATGAGCGGTGCATTTAATGCGCCCTGTCAGCCCATAGAGTTAGGTATGATAGCACTGTTTGCTATCTTATCAGTGCCTAATGACTGTTTTTCCATTGTGGTGACCCCTTAATCTATAAAAGGAGGCCCATGGCGACCGTAGAGGAGGTTAGAAGGTTGGGTAACTCAGACACCCATACGCGCGTAGCCACTGCCGCCCTGAGGCAACCCTTGCCGGGCAAGTGTACCACGCTCCACCACCACCTTTCCACCATTAATCCACCAAAGCAGGAGTAGGGTTTTACGCCTCACGGCGACCCGAACCTGAGTAAAAATGCGGTGTGATCTCTGCCATGCTGCCACACGCTCGTCTGCTCTTTGTGCAACACGACGCCCCCCTGCCGAACCAGCAAGGGGCCTCCTGGTCCCATAGGTGGCCGCGGTTTCCCGCGACAACACGTGGTCAAACGGAACGCGTGCGGTGTTGTCAAGCATGCACTGGAATCCTCCGCTATGAACGTGGTGACAAGACGTGACGATTACAGGCCGGCCGGCCCCAATTTATTACAGCGACCATTTAACCCTTGTGTCTCTTCAACCTTTTGATCGCGCACCACCATTGCAAGAAGCACACCCACCACAACAAATTCTTAGAGGGTATCCTGCGCGGCTCCAATGGCATTCCGAGCGGCTGCCAACGACGAGCAGTAGTTCACCATGCATGCCATGGTGGACACCCACAGAAGGTTCACGGAGCTCTCGGTGGTGTACACCAACAACCCGGTCTGGGTGGAGCACTCCATCCACATCATGGAGCTGTTGCTTGCTGAGGAGAAGTACAAGGTGGTCGGGTTCGACCTCGAGTACACCCGCGCTTGTGCCAGGTCTCGTCCCAAGGTCGCCGTCGCCCAGATGTGCGTGCGCAATCACGTCCTCATCTACCACTACTGCCTTGCCACAAGGCCTTGCGAGCGTTTCACCAGGTTTGTCAACAGCCCCCACTACATGTTCGCTACGGTGGACATCACCAACGATGTAAAGGTGCTCAAGAATTCAGGCATCACCTGCCAGAATCTTGTCGACATCCAGGGCCAATACAAGATCTGGGGCAGCAACGAGCATGAGAAGGACTCACTAGTTCACCTCGCCGAGGCCATCATCGATCCCTACTACAGAGACATGAAGGATTCCTGCAACAAGGACAAGCGTGCCTGGCACTCGGCCTGGATGGAGAAACTCGACAAAGTTCACGTCGTGTACGTGGCCAAGGAGGCGTACACGAGCTACGAGATGTACAAGCGGATCGTTGACATGAGGAAGTGCCTCCTTCCCCAAAACGGCCAGGGATCCAGCCGGAAGCAGAGCAATGGCAAGCGTCGTCGCAACAAGAAGAAGATGATTAGATCCTCGTTTCTCCTAGTTTAGTATGCATGTAATTGCTTACTTTGGTGTGTGGAAATTTTATGTTTGTAGTCACTTGTGTAATTGTATGCTTAATTTGGTTATGCAATGCTGTCTTTTTAAATATATGTGTTGATGCTCTGTAGATAGAGCGTTGATGTTGTGCGGACAAAGCAAATCACATCGCACACAGACTAAACAATGGAACCCGTCGATGATGATTTCATCAATCACTGACAATTGTATACTAACAATCGTTTGCTCACAACACACACGGCTTGT
This sequence comes from Thinopyrum elongatum, assembly GCA_011799875.1. Classification (NCBI taxonomy): domain Eukaryota; kingdom Viridiplantae; phylum Streptophyta; class Magnoliopsida; order Poales; family Poaceae; genus Thinopyrum; species Thinopyrum elongatum. The sequence continues at coordinate 497,193,238 of CM022303.1, forward strand.
TAACAGGAATCGTCCGTGTTTTATCGGTCTTCCCACACATTTCCGATTACAGACCTGTTTGCCGCGTATCACACACATCTTGTTAAGTTGAACCTTTCTATTCTCTTGGCTCAACGCAAAAAGTTCATTTGAGTGAATTGTATGCCATATATCGCACACACCTTCACCTGGCTGACTGTTTCTTTTGTGTTGCCTAATCACAAACAGTTCATCTGAGTGAACTGTGTGCTGTATATCGCACACACCTTCATCTGGCTGCCCGTTTCTGTTCTTCTGCCTCATCACAAACAGTTTATTGGACTGAACCGTATGCCCAGCGTCGCACACACAACTAAAATCTGAACTATGTTTGATTCATCCGCCATCGCAAACGTTTTGCATCTTTTTTGACGGTTTTTTACATCACCGTTTGCGATTAATGCATCGCACACAGTTTCGTCAAAGGGTCTCTGATCGTAGTATCACATTAGCAGCATCCTGCAGTAGTGGGCGCCCCCCCTAGGGCGCGCCCTGAGGGCTTGTGGAGCCCTCGAGACTCTTCTGCCTTCCTCTCCATGTCCTACGTGTGTGTCTTCTGGTCCAAGAAAAATCATCACGAAAGTTTTATTCCGTTTGGACTCCATTTGGTATTCCTTTTCTGCAAAACTCAAAAACAAGGAAAAAACAGAAACTGGCACTGGGCTCTAGGTTTATAAGTTAGTCCAAAAAATAATATAAAATAGCATATTAATGCATATAAAACATCCAAAACAGATAATATAATAGCATGGAACAATCAAAAATTATAGATACGTTGGAGACGTATCACATGACTTCTCCCGTGACCTCAAGAACAAAAGTAACTACTCACAAATGATAATCATGCTCAAGATCAGAGGGGTATTAAGTAGCATAAGGGATCTGAACATATAATCTTCCACCAAATAAACCATATAGTATTCAACTACAAGATGTAATCAACACTACTAGTCACCCATAGGTACCAATCTGAGGTTCCGGTACAAAGATTGAACACAAGAGATGGACTAGGGTTTGAGAGGAGATGGTGCTCTTGAAGATGCTGATGGGGATTGGCCTCCCAAAGATGAAAGGGTTGTTGGTGATGACGATGTCTTCGATTTCCCCCTCCGGGAGGGAAGTTCCCCCGGCGGAATCGCTCCACCGGAGGGCAAAAGTGCTCCTGCCCAAGTTCCGCCTCGAGACGGCGACGCTTTGTCCCGAAAGTCCTATCCTTATTTTTTCTAGGTCAAAATGACCTATATACCAGAAGATGGGTACCAAAGGTGGGCTGGGCTGAGCACAACCCACCAGGGCGCGCCTGGGGGGCCTGGCGCGCCCTGGTGTCTTGTGCTCACCAGGTGGCCCCCCTCTGGTAGTTATTTGCTCCAGTATTTTTTATATATTCCAAAATAATTCTTCGTAAATTTTCAGCTCATTTGGAGATGTGCAGAATAGGTAACTCTGACGTAGCTTTTTCAGGTCCAGAATTCCAGCTGCCGGCATTCTCCCTCTTTGTGTAAACCTTGCATATTATGAGAGAAAAGCCACTAGAATTACTCCATAAAGCATTATTATGCATAAAAACATTATAAATAACAGTATGAAATCATGATGCAAAATGGACCTATCAATAGACACCTCCAAAAATACTTCCCTTCGAACGGTTTGTGTGTAACCGCCGAGCAACCATGGCACCCAAACTAAAAGTTCTACCAACAAATAAAGCATGGCGCAAAATAGCGAGGTCAGGTGCACTAAGGCCTCCACTCTCCCCACGACCTATCAGACATCTCCCAGCAAATAATGCATATTAACATAAAACAGGAAAAATGTAAACTAGCAACTCTAGCTTCTGACACTCCTCTATCTTCCCCCACAGTAGTTTCAAAAATGAAATCCTCCATGTCCCTAGGATGTGGCTCACTGATGCTGCACTCATAGGGTATTTTGCAAACATTGCAAAAATCATATAGTGTCATTTCCTTAGGCACATCATACAAGTGAAAATCTACCATGGGTGGTTCCTTCTTAGGATAAAAATGAAAAATTTGCACGAAGGTATTGGTGAGTAGGAGGTATTGGTCACACTTATCTTGGAGGAAGGAAATGATGCCAGCCTTATCCGCCAAATAATAGAAATCCTCACAAATTCCCGCCTCCTTCAAGAATATGTCACTTGGCCACTTGCACGGCCGAACTTCCGCCGCACGTGGAAGATTGTATTTGGGCTTTTTCTTCAGAGTTTCCTCCGAATCTCGACTAGATGAGCCCCTTAGCCACCTCCTCATGGTTCTCTTTTTCTCTGAAAAATTCTGAAATTTTTAGTGACTCAAAATAAAAGTGAACCAAATTCAACAAAACTAATAACAACTACTCCTACAAGTGTCTAGAGGCTATATCATGAAACAAAAATACTTTGGACCATATAAATTTGACATGCAAGCTCAAGAACATGGTCACCATAGCAGCAAAATTTTGCAATAAATAAAGCACTATAGCAAAAACTAATTGGACGAACGAAGGAGTCACATACCGATGAACAATCCCCTAAAATAGTTTCGAAAATGGAGCTCCGAGCAAAAAGATCGAAAATGGCAGCAAGATGAGCAAGAACACGGGTTTGAGCAAGTTTGTGATTTTTTCTGGAGGAAGAAGAAGTGAATGGGTGGCTGGCATAAGTGAGGGGGCCTACATGGGCCCCACAAGCCTGCATGGCGCGCCCAGCGGGTGGGCACGCTCTATGAGCTTGTGGCTCACAGGTGCACCCCCCTGAGGTGTGTTCAGTGCCAAAAATTCTTAAATATTGTAGAAAAAATCATACTAAATTTTCAGGGCATTTGGAGAACTTTTATTTTTTGGTCATTTTTTATTGCATGGAAAATTCAGAAAACAATAAAATAATAGCATTTCTACTTTATTAATTCTAAATAACAAAAAGTAAAGGATGGGTACAGAAGGTTGTGTTTACTAAATTCATCCATCTCATGCCCGTCAAAAGGAATCCATTAATAAGGTTGATCAAGTCTTATTAACAAACTTCTTTCGAATGGCATGAAACTGGAGAATCTTCGTATAGCACTAGGTTACCTCAACGGGGACATGCATGTCCCCAATAATAAGAATATCATATTTCTTCTTGACACTAGGAATAGGGAATTCAAAACCTCCAATAGTAATTGTTGAAATTTTTCCAATATAATTGATACTATTCACTTGAGGTTGTTTCTTCGAAAAGTGTACCGTATGCTCATTACCATTAACATGAAAAGTGACATTGCCTTTATTGAATTCAATAACAGCCCCTGCAGTGTTCAAAAAGGGTCTACCAAGGATGATCGACATACTGTCATCCTCGGGTATATCAAGAATAACAAAGTCCGTTAAGATAGTAACATTTGCAACTACGGTAGGCACATCCTCACAAATACCGATGGGTATATGATACGTCTCCAACGTATCTATATTTTTTGCTTGTTCCATGCTGTTATATTATCATTCTTGAATGTTTTATATTCATTTTATAGCAACTTTATATCATTTTTGGGACTAACCTATTGACATAGTGCCCAGTGCCAAATTCTGTTTTTTGCTTGTTTTTTACTCCACAGAATATCAGTACCAAATCGAGTCCAAATGCAGCGACACTTTTTGGAGATTTTTTCTGAACCAGAAGACACCCAGTGGGCCAAGAAAGTACCAGAGGGGAGGCCCGTGGGGAGCACAACCCACCAGGGCGCGCCCAGGAGCCCAAGCGCGCCCAGGGGGGTTGTTCCCCCCACGTAGACCTCCCGCACCGCCTCTTCACCCTATAAATTCCCAAATATTTCAGAAACCCTAAGGGAGTCGACGAAACACAATTCAAGCTGCCACAAGTTTCAGAACCACGAGATCCAATCTAGACACCATCACGGAGGGGTCCATCATCCTCATTGGTGCCTCTCCGATGATGCATGAGTAGTCCACCATAGACCTAAGGGTCCGTAGGCAGTAGCTAGATGGCTTCTTCTCTCTTTTTGATTCCCAATACAATGGTCTCTTGGAGGAGAGCGGCGTTGTAGAGGCCGAGCGCCAGACAGCTCGTTATCCCCTTCATGGTTGTGGGCCTCGTGATTCACTTCTGTCAGACCTTTTGAAAGTATATGAGCCAATATACATCTAGATGAATAGTGCAATCATATATCAGTGAATGAGATGACACTGTTTGATGCATGTGATGAGTGACTTGACTGCTCGAAATCAAACACAGTGAAATTAAGGCTCACCCGTCACGGACGCCAAAAGTATCAATTTTCTATTCGGTCACCTCATCATTGCATACTGCAGCCATGTCTCATTCTGGGCAATTTTTTGTGAATGTACCGCCACGCATTTCTCTGTTTTTATAAAACTAATCCTCAAAGTAGTGTACAACTAGCTACTTACTATGTCAAAAAAAATCTTATATTTTGAGACGGACAAAGTAATTACTACCTTCGGCCGGGTTTACTAGTCCCCTCGCATTTTAGGTCATATTTTAACAATAACTTTAACTAATAAAATGTAACTCATATGTAGCAAAAATCATATTATTAAAAACTACATTCAAATACAAATTAAACAATACATATTTTTATGACGTGCATTAATATTTTATTAGTCAAACATGTGATCAAAGTTTGATCCAAAATACAATGGGGACTAAAAAACCCGGACGGAGGTAGTAATTAGTTGTGCTTTTTTCAAAGCTCTTCCAAGAAGGTTCTTTTAGCCCCTAAGAGATAAGAGAAATATTTGATCGGAACCGTCCATTCATCAAGATATATTTGACCACACATAATTTTATGGCAATTTATTGTCAAAAGGGAATTATTAAAATATTTCCCTCGTCCCTTTTTATTTTAATCTACTAAAACTCACATTCAATCCTCGTACGTCTATGTTGTATCTACCATATGAAGACAAATAATTCCCCTGAAAAAAGATGGATAATTATAATGTTATGCAATATGATACATATCCATGGAATCCTAAAAATTTATATACATACTACAATCTACAAATGGCATTAATATAATTCATCTAGATTACAACCCAATAATCAATAATCATCAACATAATTAACAGTATGTGTACTCTATTATTCTGAGAGAGGTAGTAAAAATTAGATGTACGCATGCCATGCTAGGAACTTGTTTGACTTTTTATTGTGTGAGAAATACACTAAACTTTGTCCGTTATACATTCTCTTCTCAAGGAAATAAAATGTGCAAGAACATTGGTACACATGGGTGCTTTGTTAAAACAAAATACTGATGGTATTTTGTCTGCTTTTTGCTATGATTTTGCCAACTTTCATTTACCATACAAAAGAAAAAAAACTAGTATTCATTTTTTTTGTTTTCAAGAAACAATTTCTTTGCATTTTCTATTGTTTGTCTCCCAACCGACAAAATAAAACATGCATAACATATATCACAGAACTTGACAAACTTCTTATTTCATTTGTTAGACATAATGATAAGGTACGTTCAGCAAAAGAAAATTGTTGGGAAAAATCAGCTAAACAAATAATTGGCAAAAAATCTGGCATTAATTAAATCTGTTATTTTTTTCCTATGTATGCAAGGTTTTAAAGAAAGGGAATAAATTATAATAATTTGTTTCGTTAATTATACCGCAACAATGTCTAACCCCCATCCCATTATCAATGGTCTATTACCTCCTATTACCTGTTGTATCAACCATTAGTTCATTAAAATTTAATGGTCCATAATGCTCTGGACCACCTTAAAAATTTCCTAAAAAAAATGTTGTGCCGCCGTTCGAGTAGCCCCATCCAGCGTTTTTCTCTCCCTAAAAATTGTCCTTAATCCATCATCTCAAGTGTATCCAATGATTAAATACAAACCCAAACACCTGTTGTATCGTTCTGCAAAGAAAACATGATGACACAGTACTAGCATGTGCCTACTGCCAGACCGCCTGCTTTCACCCAGATTGGAAGTAACTCCTGCATGGGGCCTATCCTAGAATACGGTGATATACGGCTTTGAAGTTGGGGCTGCAATTGTAATACCTCTAGCAACACACATACCCATGCTGGTTCGGCGGGTGGGATTCAGAGCTACCTGCAGACCGGCCTCTTCAACCCTTTTTCGTCTCTTGGAGATCTATTTGATGTAACTCTTTTTGCGGTGTGTTTGTTGGGATCCGATGAACTTTGAGTTTATGATCAGATCTATATCCATGAATATTATTTGAGTTTTCTTTGATCTCTTATATGCATGATTATTTATAGCTTCGTATTTCTTCTACGAATCTTTGGTTTAGTTAGGCCAACTAGATCGATTTTTCTTGCCATGGGAAGAGGTGCTTTGTGATGGGTTCGATCTTGCGGTGTTCTTTCCCAGTGACAGAAGCGGCAGTAAGACACGCACGTATCGTTGCTATTAAGGATTACAAGATGGGGGCTATTCCTACATGAATAGATCTCGTCTACATCATGTCATCGTTCTTATTGCATTACTCCATTTCTCCATGAACTTAATACACTAGATACATGCTGGATAGCGGTCGATGTGTGGAGTAATAGTAGTAGATGCAGGCAGGAGTAGGTCTACTAATCTTGGACGTGATGCCTATATATTGATCATTGCCTTGGATATCGTCATAATTATTCGATCTTCTATGAATTGCCCAACAGTAATTTGTTTACCCACCGTGTGCTATTTTCTCGAGAGAAGCCACTAGTGAAATCTACGGCCCCCGGGTTTATTCTTTATCATATTTGCTTTGAGATCTATTTTTATTCGCTTTTATTTTCAGATCTATTCTTCTAAAAACCCAAAAATACCTTGCTGCACTTTTTTATTACTTATTTTATTTCGCGTTTTATCGTGAGCTATTTATCCAAACTATCACAAATTTATCTATTTTTTTGCCGGGGAGGATCAAATAGTCTCCCGTCAACTTGCCAATTTCTGGCGCCGTTACCTAGGAGGGATTGACAACCCCTCTTACGCGTTGGGTTGCAAGTATTTGTTCTTTGTGTGCAGGTACTATTTACATAGTGTTGCTTGGTTCTCCTACTGGATTGATACCCTGGTTTCATAACTGAGGGAGATACCTACCGTAGTTGTACTGCATCATCCCTTCCTCTTTGGGGAAATACCGACGCAGTTTCAAGCGACATCAAAAGGAATTTCTGGCACCGTTGCCCGGGAGACATCATCAACATCTATCAGGTTCCTAATCACAAATCTCATCTCCTTGCAATTTACATTATTTGCCATTTGCCTCTCGTTTTCATATCCCCCACTTCACAAAAATTTGCCTTTTTATTCGCCTTCTTTTCGTTTGCCTTTTTCTTGTTTGATCTTTTGTTTGCTTGTGTTGCTATGTGCCTTCTATATGCTTGCATCTTCGCTTGCTAAAAATCTATTGATATGGACCCCCATCCACTTGCTAATCTTTTTAAAAGATCCAATCATGATGAACCAATTGCTAGTGAGTTGAGTGCACTTGATTATCTTTATGATTTTTTGCTTGAGATTCGTGAATCTGAAAATTGTGATGAAGAAATTTATAAAGTAATTCATGATAGCTCCTTGAATGAAAAGCATGATTGCAATGATGTTACTATAAATTCTACTCCCTCCATTTTTATATACAAGGCCACAAACTCATATTACAGGTACCAAGGTAAAATTTAATGCATAGTTTGCAAGCCAACTTTTCTTTTCATTAACTGGGATCATTAATACGCAACATGCATGCAAGGAAAATGAGTGGAGAAGGTAGCTAGGGTCATTATGACGGCATGCATTCATGTATTAAACAGGTTGCCAGTACGAGGAAATACCATTAATTCTTTCCTTGATTACTGTTGGTGGCCTTGTATAGATGCAAAACGTATATTCAATAGTGGCTTTGTATAAGTAAATGGAGGGAGTATTAGTATTAATTGTGCTAATAATATGCAAAACCCTAAGCTTGGGGATGCTAATTTTGCTATGTCCACTACTTATTGTAATGATCATGATTGGGGTGATTCTTCTTATGATCTTGAAAAGTTATTCAAGCCTCATGATGAATATGGTATTGATAATAGTGTTTGCAATAATATTGAAAGTGGGTTTGGAAGAGCGTCAACTCTAGATAATAATGATCCCACTACTTTGGAGAATGATCAATCTTATGAAATTTTTGATAAAGGTGGGTTTGGAGAGGTCATGACTTTATTTGATGATAATCCCACTATTTTGGAAGAGTGTCAACTTTGCATGCATGTGGATCATGAAGAGAAAATTTTATATGATAGCTATATTGTTGAATTTGATTATGATCCTACATGTAATTATTATGAGAGAGGAAAATATGGTTGTAGGAATTTTTCATGTTATTAAATTTCCTCTCGTTATGTTGATATTGCTATTGTTTCTTTCTTCTTCCTTGCATATGTTAGATATATCTTGTCTTGATAATTTGTTTGATTATAAAATGCCTATGCTTAGGAAGTATGTTAGACTTAAATTTGTTTGTAATATGCTACATGATGCTCTCTTTGTGTTTCAATTATTATCTTTTATGTGAGCATCATTGAAATCTCAATCCTTTCTTAATGGCTATAAAGAAAGAGCTTGTTGGGAGGCAACCCAATGAATAAGATATTTTTTATTTTTGTTTCTGTTTTTGTGTGTTTACACAATTATACCTCTGTTATGATTGTGTTTTTTATGTTTTAATTAGTTTTTGTGCCAAGTAAAGCCTTTGGGATCATGTTGGGTGATAGTTGATTTGATCTTGTTAGAAAACAGAAACTTTTGTGTCTAGTAACAGAATTGTTTAAATTCACTGAAGCAGCGAAAAATTCTGAAGTTTTTACAAAAGATTTATACAGAAATTTGCTATGTTGTCCTAATTTTTCAAAAAATTTGAGTTATGTAAGTATGAGAACAATTCGCATCTTTACACACTGTTCTGTTTTTGACAGATTCTATTTTCTTTGCATTGTGTGCTTATTTTGATGAATCTATGGATTGTATCGGGGGGTATAAGCCATAGCAAAGTTAGAATACAGTAGATATAATGAAATAAAAAAATTGAATGGGTTTTCCACAATACTTAAAGTAAAGATTGGTTTTCAAAAAATTGAAGGTTTTGTTAAGTTTTGTGTGATTGAAGTTTTCATGTTTTGGGTGAGATCGCGATGGATGAAGGAATAAGGAGTGAAAAGAGCCTCAGCTTGGGTATTCCCCATGGCACCCCAAGTTAATATTCAAGGAGAACCAATCAACTAAGCTTGGGGATGCCCCGGAAGGCATCCCCTCTTTCTTCTAACGACCATCGGTATTTTACTTGGAGCTATATTTTTATTCGTCACATATCATGAGTTTTGCTTGGAACATCTTGTATTATATGAGTCTTTAATTTTTTTGCTTTTTAGTTTTTCATAAGTATCCTTGCTGGACACACCTATTTGAGAGAGCCAAAATTATGCTATGATTTGTTAGCATTGCTCTTTATGCTTCACTTAAATTTTTTGAGCTATGGAATTGCTCTAGTGCTTCACTTATATCTTTTTGAGCACGGTGTGCTTTAATATTTTTGAAGAAATGCTCTCATTCTTCACTTAGATTTATTTGAGAGTTAGTAAATTTTTGAAGAAATTCTCTCATGCTTCACTTATATTATTTTGAGAGACAAAAAATTTTATGCTCATGTTCTTCACTTATATTTATTTGAGCTTGTCAAAAGCAATTGCAATATATGAAACTAGTCCCAAAGTGATAGATATTCAAGCGGGATATAATAAAAACTTTCATGAAGATCATTGGACAAAATAAACTTGATTCTTTGTAATAGTTTTGAGATATGATGATAGTGATATGTCAGTCATGTTGGTGAGTAATTATGCTTTAGTAAGAATATTGGTGCTAAGGTTTGTGATTCCCTATGCAAGCACGAAAGTCAATAGTTATGCAATGAAATTACATCCTACTTATGGTGCATTATTCGGTGTAAGTTATGCTTAATGCCCGCTTATGTGACTTTTCGTTTCTTGGTTGGTTGCTTCTCAATCTTTTTGCTAGCCTCCACTTGTACTAAGTAGAAATACTACTTGTGCATCCAAAATCTTTAAACCCAGTTTTGCCATTAGAGTCCACCATACCTACCTATATGCAGTATTTCCATGTTGTTCTAAGCAAATTTGTATGTGCCATCTCTTTTCATAACGAGAAAGGAAACAACTTAAGAATATAGTAGTAGCGGATTGTTTCCTCATGAGCAATTAGGGTGGCTATGTCATTTAATTTAGTAAGATGTGCCACAACAGTTTCAGTTTCATAACAATGGAAAGGATCAGATTCAACCAAAGTTTCAGTTTCAACAGAGAATTCATAATCCTTATCAGTAACAAAGATAGGTGAAGTAGCAAACTTAGGATCATATTGCATTCTAGCATTCAAAGATTTTTCTTTCAACTTGACTAGTAACTTCTTAAGATCCTCTCTATCCTTACAAGTAAGAAAGTCCCTAGCTACCTCTCCATCCATAACATAACCCTCAGGTATAATAGGCAATTCATATCTAGGAGTGCTAGGTCTAATGGGTGTTTCAAAGTTTTCAGTTTCAATAATTTCATCAGTTTCAGAAATATCATTAGTTTCAGCATTCTCAATATTTTTAGCTCTAGCAAGTTGTTCATCAAGAAATTCACCCAGTGGCACAATATTATCAATCAAAGTACTAGTATAACCATAAGCATCATTCATAGTAGAAGTAGCATCATCAATTACTTGTGATATATCAGGATTAATAGCAGGTGGTGGTGTCGCAGGCTTACTCAAAACAGAAGGTGAATCAAGTGCAGAGCTAGATGGCAGTTCCTTACCTCCCCTCGTCCTAGAGGGAACAATCTTAGTTCTTTGATCTTTCAGATTCCTCATAGTGATCAATAGATATAAATCCCAAGTGACTCAGCAAATAGAGCTATGCTCCCCGGCAACGGCGCCAGAAAAAGGTCTTGGTAACCCACAAGTATAGGGGATCGCAACAGTTTTCGAGGGTAGAGTATTCAACCCAAATTTATTGATTTGACACAAGGGGAGACAAAGAATATTCACGAGTATTAGCAGTTGAGTTGTCAATTCAACCATACCCGAAAGACTTAATATCTGCAGCAAAGTATTTAGTAGCAAGTGGTATGATAGTAACGGTAACAGTGGCAAAAGTAACAGTAGCAGTTTTGTAGTGATTGTAACAGTAGCAGCAACGAAAGTAACTTAGCAAAGATCAATATGTGAAAAGATCATAGGCATTGTATCAGCGATGGATAATTGTGTAGGATGATATTCATCATGTAGCAGTCATAACCTAGGGCGACACAGAACTAGCTCCAATTCATCAATATAATGTAGGCATGTATTTCGTATATAGTCATACGTGCTTATGGAAAAGAACTTGCATGACATCTTTTGTCCTACCCTCCCGAGGTAGCGGGGTCCATATGGAAACTAAGGGATATTAAGGCCTCCTTTTAATAGAGAACCGGAACAAAGCATTAGCACTTAGTGAATACATGAACTCCTCAAACTACGGCAATAACTGGAAAGAATCCCAATTATTGTCACCTTGGGGTATGCGGATCATAACTCGTAATAGGTGTCTACAACTTGCAATATAGGATCAAGAACACAAATATATTCATGAAAGCATAATAGGTTCAGATATGAAATCATGGAGCTCGGGCCCTAGTGACAAGCATTAAGCATAGCAAAGTCATAGCAACATCAATCTCAGAACATAGTGGATACTAGGGATCAAGCCCTAACAAAACTAACTCGATTACATGATGAATCTCATCCAACCCATCACCGTCCAGCAAGCCTACGAAGGAATTACTCATTCCCGACGGTGAGCATCATGAAATTGGTGATGGAGGAAGGTTGATGATGACGATGGTGATGGATTCCACCCTCCGGAGCCCCAAACGGACTCCAGATCAGCCCTCCCGATGAAGAACAGGAGGTGGCGGCAGCTCCGTATTGTAAAACACGATGAATCCTTCTCTCTAATTTTTTTTCTCCGCGAATAGGTATATATGGAGTTGGATTTAGGGTTGCCGGAGCTCTAGGGGGCCCACAAGCCTACAGGGGGCGCCCTGGGGGGTAGGCGCGCCACCAAGGCTTGTGGCTCCTGGGTGGCCCCCCTCTGGTATCTTTTTCCGCCAGTATTTTTTATATATTCCAAAAATATTCTCGATAAATTTTTAGGTCAATCCGAGAACTTTTATTTCTGCACAAAAATAACACCATGGTAATTCTGCTGAAAACATCGTCAGTCTGAGTTAATTCCATTCAAATCATGCAAATTAGAGTCCAAAACAAGGGCAAAAGAGTTTGGAAAAGTAGATACGATGGAGACGTATCACTGCCAGGGGAGGGTAGGACAAAAGATGTCATGCAAGTTCTTTTCCATAAGCACGTACGACTATTTACCGAATACATGCCTACATTACATTGATGAATTGGAGCTAGTTCTGTGTCGCCCTAGGTTATAACTGTTAAATGATGAATGTTATCCAACATAATTATCATCACCGATCCATTGCCTACGAGATTTGCACATATTGATCTTTGCTAAGTTACTACTATTGCTGTTGCTGTCACAATTGCTGCAAACTACTATTGTTACCATTACTGCTACTATTGCTATTGTTACTATCGCTACCAAATTATCATACTACTGTAGTACTGATCACTCCATTGCAGATGTTTACTCTCCAGGTGTGATTGAATTGACAACTCAACTGCTAATACTTGCAAGTATTCTTTGGCTCCCCTTGTGTCGAATCAATAAATTTGGGTTGATACTCTACCCTCAAAAACTGTTGCGATCCCCTATAATTGTGGGTTATCAAGATCTTTTTCTGGCGACATTGCCAGGGAGCATAGCTATATTTGTTAAGTCACTTGGGATTTATATCTGTTGATCACTATGAAGAATCTTAAGGATGATAGAACCAAGATCATTCCCTCTAAGACGAGGGGAGGTAAGGAACTGCCATCTAGCTCTGCACTTGATTCACCTTGTGTTTTAAGTAAGCTTGCAGCACCACCATCTGCTATTATTTCTGATATGTCGCAAGTAATTTATGATGCAACTTCTGCTATGAATGATGCTTATGATGATGCTAGTACTTTGCTTGATAATACTGTGCCACTAGGTGAATTTCTTGATGAACAAATTGCTAAAGTTAAAGAAATTTAAAGTGCTGAAACTGATGAAGTTACTGAAATTGATGAAATTATCGAAGCTGAAGATTATGATTCACCTATTGGAACTAGTGCTCCCAGATACGAACTGCCTGAGATACCTGAAGGTTACGTTATGGATGGAGAGGTAGCTAGGGACTTTCTTGCTTGTAAGGATAGAGATGATCTTAAGAAGTTACTATGCAAGATGAAAAAAAATCTTTGAATGCTAGAATGAAATGTGATCCTGAGTTTGCTACTTCACCTATTTTTATCACTGATAAGGATTGTGAATTCTCTGTCGATCCTGAGTTAATTACTTTGGTTAAATCTAATCCTTTCCATGGTTATGAATCTGAAACTGTTGTGGCACAACTTACTAAACTGAATGATATAGCCACCTTATTTGCTCATGAGGAAAAGATTCGCTATTACTATATTCTTAAGTTATTTCCTTTCTCATTAAACGGTGATGCTAAGACATGGTTTAATACTCTTGCTCCTGGTTGTGTTCGTAGTCCCCAGGATATGATTTATTACTTCTCTGAAAAATATTTTCCTATTCATAAGAAAGAAGATGCCTTACAGGAAATATTTAACTTTGTGCAAATTGAAGAAGAGAGTCTCCTACAAGCTTGGGGGAGGCTTCTCCAGCTACTCAAAGGTTTGCCTGATCATCCTCTTAAGAAAAATGAAATACTTGATATCTTCTATAATGGACTAACCGATGCTTCTAGGGACTACCTAGAAAGTTGTGCTGGTTGTGTTTTCAGGGAACGAACTATTTAACAAGTTGAGGAACTCTTGAATAATATATTGAAGAATGATAATGAATTGACTCTTCCTGAACCACCGCCTAAACCCACTCCGAAGAAGAGGGGTATTCTATATCTCAGTCCTGAAGATATGCAAGAGGCAAAGAAATGTATGAAGGAAAAAGGTATTAAAGTTGAAGATGTTAAGAATTTACCGCCTATTGAAGAAATACACGGTCTTGACACACCACCACAGGTGGTAGAGGTAAATTCTCTTCTAAAGTTTGATGAAGGTGATATTCCTTACAATAAACACCCTAGTCAATGTCTGTATGAGTTTGACAATTGCATTATGAAGCAAGATCACTTCAGTGCTTATATTGTGAAACAACTGAAACATAATGCCTATATGATTGATCGCTTGAGTGACTTGTTGTTTAGAATTACAAATGATGTTAAAGGTGTAGCAAAACATGCTTCTATGGTTCAAACCCAGTTAGAACAAGTTGCTAAATCTCAAACTGAATTGCTCAATGAAATGAATAATAATATGAATGATCATGTTGTTAGAGTAATGACTAGAGAAGGTAGAATGACTCAGGAGCCACTTTATCCTGAAGGTCACCCTAAAAGAATTGAACAAGACTCTCAAAGAATTAATATTGATGCACCTATTCCATCTAAAAAGAAAAAGAAAAAGAAAAATGATAGGACTTTGCATACTTCTAGTGAACCTGAGGTAGAAAAACCTTCTGATAATAGTAATGATGTTTCTATTTCTTATGCTGAAACACAATCTGGTAAGGAACATTCACCTAGTGATAATTATAATGACAATGATGATGTTCATGTAGATGCTCAACCAGACAATGATAAAGAACCTGATAATGATGTTGAAATAGAACCTGTTGTTGATCTTGATAACCCACCACCTAAAAATAAATGTTACATGAGGTAGAAAAACCTTCTGATAATAGTAATGATGTTTCTATTTCTAATGCTGAAACACAATCTGGTAATGAACATTCACCTAGTGATAATGATAATGACAATGATGATGTTCATGTAGATGCTCAACCAAACAATGATAAAGAACCTGATAATGATGTTGAAATAGAACCTACTGTTGATCTTGATAACCCACCACCTAAAAATAAACGTTATGATAAAAGAGACTTTGTTGCTAGAAAACATGGTAAAGAAAGAGAACCATGGGTTAAAAAACCCATGCATTTGCCACCTAAACCATCTAAGAATAAGGATGAAGAAGAATTTGAACGCTTTGCTGAAATGCTTAGGCCAGTCTTTTTGCGTACTCGTTTGACTGATATTTTAAAGATGGCCCCTTATGCTAAGTACATGAAAGATATTGTCACTAATAAAAGAAAAATACCTGAAGCTGAAATCTCCACCATGCTTGCAAACTATTATTTTTAAGGATGGTTTACCTAAGAAACTAGGAAATCCAGGAATACCAACTATACCATGCTCCATTAAAAGAAACTATGTCAAAACTGCTTTATGTGATTTAGGAGCCGGTGTTAGTGTTATGCCTTTCTCTTTATATAAAAGACTTGATTTGAATAAACTCACACCTACTGAAATATCATTGCAAATGGCGGATAAATCAACCGCCATACCTATCGGTATTTGTAAGGATGTGCCCGTTGTAGTTGCAAATGTTACTATCTTGACAGGTTTTGTTATACTTGATATGCCCGAGGATGATAACATGTCAATTATCCTTGGTAGACCCTTCTTAAATACTGCAAGGACTGTTATTGATTGCAACAAAACCAATGTCACTTTTCATATCAATGGTAATGAGCGTACGGTACACTTTCCGAAGAAGCAATTCCAAGTGAATGGTATTAGTGTTATTGAAAAAGATCCAACAATTACTATTGGAAGTTTTGAACTCCCTCTTCCTACTGTCAAAAAGAAATATGAAACTCTTATTATTGGGGAGATGCATATCCCTGTTGAGGTAACCTAGTGTTATACGAAGATTCTTCGGTTTCATGTTAATCGAACATAGTTTGTTAATAAGACTTGATCAACCTTATTAATGGATTCTTTTTTAGAGGCACGTGGTCGATGAATTTAGTAAACACAACTTTTTGTACCCACTATTTGTTCTCTGTTATTTTTAGTTAAATGCAATTAATGCCATGATTATCCTGTTTTCTGAATTTTTCATGCAATTAAAAAATGACCAGAAAATAAAAGTTCTAAAAATACCCTAAAAATTTAGTATGAATTTTTGAAGAATATTTAAGAATTATTGGCACTGAGTACACCCCAGGGGGGGTGCACCTGTGAGCCACAAGATCACAGGGCGCGCCACCCCCTGGGGCGCGCAATGTGGGCTTGTGGGCCTCATAGGAACCCAATCACTTATTCCAGCTGCCCACTACCTTCTTCCTCCAGAAAAAATCACTTGCTTGCTTGAACCCGTGTTCTTGCTCATTTGGCTGAAAATTTTGATCTCCTTGCTCGGGGATCCATTTCTGAAAGGTGATTGTTCTTCGGTATGTGACTCCTCCAAAGGTCCAATTAGTTTTCATTCTAGTGCTTTATATATTGCAAATTTTCGCTGCTGTGGTGACCATGTTCTTGAGCTTGCATGTCAAATTTATGTGGTCCAAAGTAGTTTTGATGCATGATATAGCCTCTAGATGCTTATGGGAGTAGTTGCTATCAACTTTGTGGAGTTTGGTTCACTTTTATTTTGAGTTACTAAAAATTTCAGAATTCTTTCAGAGGGAGAAAATGTTTAGGAAAATGTTCGAAGGTGGTTCCTCGAGCAAGAGCTCTCTAAGGCTCGCAATACGCGACTCGGACCTCGAGCCACCGCGAGAAGCCCTTGTGCACCCATGCGAATGGCCTTCAGATCCCTTCATGATTCAGGCCGGTATTAAGGAAGAGTTTGATTTGTATGCGCACAATGCCGGGCTAACGGAGTTCGTATCAGATAAGTGCACACAATACTACGACCTCACAGATTCTTTTGTGCGAAATTTTAAATATGTGTTGCATCGAAATTCTCATGCTATCATCTTTAATTTATATGAAAATCCCTTGCGCGGAATTTTGTGAAGCATGTAAAATTCCCTTTTGGGGGATATGCACCAAACCTCGTAAATTTGATTGCAATGAATTCTTGTTGAATATTACTAGGGGAGAAACTAGAGGCATAACACAAGCTACTATAGGGAGCATCCATTTTCCTGCTATACATTATTTTGCTCTATTCATAGGAAGATGCATAAATGGTAAATGGGACACCAGCCATGTTTGTGCCCTTGATTTGAGCATTCTCAAGAGTGTTGTGTTGAGGGATAGACAATTTAACATGGGGGTTACTATTGCACGCCGTTTACACAACAATGCCTTAGTGGGTGATTTCTTTGGTGGAATTTATGCCACTCGCTTAGCCGCTCATCTAGGGGCACCCATTAAAGAAAATGACACCATTTTGCCACCTAGTTTTCTAGATTATGATGCTATGGTACGCCACCAGTTCTTTGAGAGGGGCGACCCTTCGCTCAGATACAGGCTAATCTTTAACAAGAGTCCTGTCTTCCATATTACATTGCCTGCTTCTTCCTTCTTTAATTTCAAGGAAAAATGTTGACACTTCATACTTGAGGAGGAGGCCGAGGAGTACGAGAGGGCGTTAGAGACCGCCCGCCTCGAAGAGGCAGCACGCCAAGCGGTGGCAGCTGCATATCAGTACATCCCAAACTTCGACTACGGGCATTACCCCGTGTACTAGGGACCATAGACCAACTTAGGCAAAAGCCTAAACTTGGGGGAATTCCAGCTTTGTCCACGACATACTTGCACTATTATTATTATTTTCATATCATTCAGCATGCAAGTGAAAGGCAATAATGACGATATTTGATGAAGTGACTGTGGGAAAGAAAGGCGGGTAGGAACTCAACTTGTTTTTGTTTTTGTATATGTTTAACTCAGTATCCATGATTCAGCATAATATGATTAAACATGTTTATGATGACAATTAGAGATTATAGTTGCTCATGCCATGCTTAAGTAGCTAGGAGTGGATAATGATTTGTCTTAGATGTCAACATGCATTAAAATGGTTGTGATGTAGTATGAAGATATGGTATCCTCCTCTGAATGTTTCGAGTGGCTTGACTTGGCACATGTTCACGCATGTAGTTGATTCAAAACCAACATAGCCTCCACGACATTTATGATCATGGTATTTATATCCTACTCATGCTAGTATTCAATGTTAATTATTCACAACGCATGTTTATGACCATTTTTTGCTCTCTAGCTGGTCGCTTCTCAACCTATTTGCTAGCCTTCGCCTGTACTAAGCGGGAATACTGCTTGTGCATCCAAATGCTTAAACCAAAGTTATTCCAAATGAGTCCACTATATCTACCTATATGAGGTATTACTCTGTCGTTCCAAGTAGATTTGTATGTGCCACCTCTAAAAATTCAAATGAACATCTGTTTTGTGTACCCGTACCACTCATGGAGCGACAAGGGGTGGTCAGTATCTTCCATGCTAAGCGGGTTATTCTCATGATGAGTGTTTATTCACTTGTCCTTGCACAAGAGGGGCCGGTAATCGGGATGCCCAGTCCCATGATTAAAATTGCAAATAATTAAACAAAACTCCCCCGAAAAGTTGTTGGTATGGAGGGCACCCGAGGATTTGGCTAGCCATGGCTTGTGTTTGTTGGTGGAGGGGGAGTAAACTTTACTTTTACCGCTTGGGAACCGCCGCTAATGTGTTTAGCATGGAAGATATTGAAAACTCTTGGTCGTAACATTGACAGGAAAGGTATACCTCCCAAAATTATATTTATCTCTGATTTAAGCTTTGTGCTCTGACACCTCTGCAAATCCATGCTTCCCTCTGCGAAGGGCCCATCTATTTACTTTTATGTTATTTTACTTTTATTGTTGAGTCATCACCTTCTCAAACAAGCACCAGTTCGGAGTGCACTATTGTCATTCTCATGCATTGTGCATAGTTAATGTTGTGTGCATCATGACTAGATCTCTTCTACCATGAATTACAATATTTAGTCGCTGCTTGAACTTTGGAGGTGCTCTGCATTTATGTTTTGCGGTCTCAGAAAGGGCTATCAAGATACCGTGTTGTCATATTATACCATGATTGTTCTGACAAAGTGTTGGAATTTGAGATATTTTATTATTGCTCACTAGTTGATTATGCCATTGATATGAGTGAATATAATTTCTAAGAGTTATTGTTTGCGTGGTTATTCATGATCTTTGCTGAAAACATGGGTATTATTTAAGCATATATCTGGACACAGGAACAAAGAGTTCGTAAAAGTTTTTCTTTGTCACTTTCACTTTGTCAACTGAATTGCTTGAGGACAAACAATGAGTTAAGTTTGGGGGAGTTGATACGCCTCCGTCGTATATACTTTTCCTAACACTTTTGCTCTTGTTTTGGACTCTAATTTGCATTATTTGAATGGAACTAACCCGGACTGACACTGTTTTCAGCAGAATTGCTATGGTGTTGTTTTTGTGCAGAAATAAAAGTTCTCGGATTGAGCTAAAAATTTACAGAGAACTATTTCAGAATATATAAAAAATACTGGCACAAGAAACTACCAGAGGAGGGCCACCAGGGAGCCACAAGCCCAGGGGCGCGGCCACCCCCATAGGGCGCGCCCCTCAGGCTTGTGGGCCCCTGGCAGCCCCCGCAACCCTAACTCCAACTCCATAAGTACCTATTCGCCAAGAAAAAAATCAAAGAGATGGAATCATCGCGTTTCATGATACGGAGCCGCCGCCACCTCCTGTTTTTCATTGGGAGGACAGATCTGGAGTCCGTTCTGGGCTCCGGAGAGGGGGATTCATCATCATCGCTATCACCAACACTTCTTCATCACCAATTTCATGATGCTCACCACCGGGTGTGAGTAATTCCTTCGTAGGCTTGCTGGACGGTGATGGGTTGGATGAGATTTATCATGTAATCGAGTTAGTTTTGTTAGTCCTTGATCCCTAGTATCCACTATGTTCTGAGATTGATGTTGCTATGACTTTGCTATGCTTAATGCTTGTCACTAGGGTCCGAGTGCCATGATTTCAGATCTGGACCTATTCTGCTTTCATGAATATATTTGTGTTCTTGATCCTATCTTGCAAGTTATAGACACCTATTACAAGTTATAATCCGCATACCCCAAGGTGACAATAATTGGGATTCTTTCCGGTGATTATCGGAGTTTGAGGAGTTCATGTATTCACTATGTGTTAATGCTTTGTCCTGGTTCTCTATTAAAAGGAGGCCTTAATATCCCTTAGTTTCCTTATGGACCCCGCTGCCACGAGAGTGTAGGACAGAAGATGTCATGCAAGTTCTTTTCCATAAGCACGTATGACTATTTATGGAATACATGCTTACATTACATTGATGAATTGGAGCTAGTTCTGTGTCGCCCTAGGTTATAACTGTTACATGATGAATGTCATCCAACATAATTATCATCGCCGATCCAATGCCTACAAGCTTTTACATATTGATCTTTGCTAAGTTACTATTGTTGCTTCTGCTGTCACAATTGCTACAAACTACTATTGTTATCGTTACTACTACTATTGCTATCGTTACTATCGCTACCAAATTATCATACTATTGTGCAACTGATCACTCCATTGCAGATATTTACTCTCTAGGTGTGGTTGAATTGACAACTCAACTGCTAATACTTGCAAGTATTCTTTGGCTCCGCTTGTGTCGAATCAATAAATTTGGGTTGAATACTGTACCCTCGAAAACTGTTGCGATCCCCTATACTTGTGGGTTATCACTTCGTTGCTCTCGAACTTCGTGCGGTCACCGAGTGAGCAACCTAGGAAGAAGGCCCTCCATCCAATGCCCGGGGGGAAGGGGTTAGTGTTGGGGATGGGGTTCATGATAATGGAGAGGTGGTAGAGGAGAGATAGAGAGGGTTTGAGTGCGGTGGTGTGTAAGTATGTGGGTAAATATAGGAGTGTTAGTCCAATAGGAATGAATGTTGATCTTTGAACTTCGTGTTGTTCATATTGTAGATCGACAAAGAGTTTGTGCCACCATTATACAAGGGCAAGGAGGTCGTGCCGCCATTGGAGGATGACGTGGTGGTGCAGGGTCCACCCAGCGGCAAGCGGAGGAACTACGGGCTCTACCACGAGGAGGCAGTGACAACCCACTTCTGCAAGGTGATCCTTGCTTCGAAGCTGAAGAGCCCGCATTTGCCTCTAGACTTCACGAAGCACTTCCCTGTTGTCCCTACGGAGTTTTGCCTCAAGATGAACACCGGTTGTGTAAGGAGGGTCACGGTCCGAGTGATCGATGGCAGGGTCACCCTTGATCAGGGTCGGGCCCCCTTTGCCACCATTCACCAGATCAGGATAGGGTACATGGTGACCTTTAATTTACTGACTCCCGACACCCTGAAGGTGATCGTCTTCAACGACGATAGCGTGGAGGTGGTCACCAAGTGCAAGACGTACGATGACGCCTTCGTTGTGACCATCCAGAGAGCTCCTGATGCCTGTTGCATGTTGCTTGTTTAGGTTTAAGACTATATTATGTGGTGTGGTTTGGTTTGAAACTTATCCTACTATGTTAAACTTGTTCTAATGCGTGGTTAAGAGTTTTATGTGTGCCTCTGTCTATTCTGCTTGTTCTAGTTTGGTGTTAGCTATCTAAGTGTGCCTCTGGTAACCTCACCACTTCAAGGAGGAGGTTACCAGACAATTATCCTGCATGTAACCAAACAACTGGACTTATGTGTCCGGGAAACAAGCCCACAACTATTAGGGATATTCCCCACGACCAAGACCTGGCTCATAAGGATAAGCCGCCCTAAGACTTAAGTCATTTCTAGGTTTAAGTCACCTGACGTTAAGTCATCTCTGGACTTAAGCAGCCCCGTTAAGTCATCTCAGATCCTAACCCGGCAGGTGAGACCCGGCAGACAGTTTGTAACCCGGCAGACAATTGTAACCTGGCAGATAGATTCTAACCCGACAAGTACTTAGCCATGAAAATGAGTCGCCTGGAGATAAGAAGCTTAGGAGTTAAGAAGCCCATGAAGAGAAGCCCAGGGTTAAGAAGCCCGTGGGAAGAAGTCAGAAATAGGATAAGTCCTAATCCTACTAGGAATCTACATGTAACCCGCCCCTTCAACTTATATAAGGAGGGGCGGGGCACCCCAAGAGGGTCAGATTTTTATAGGTGACAATAGATAGGTCTTAGACAGACAAGTCTTAGACAAGATCAAATTAGATGCTCTCGAGATAGAGGTAGCAAAACATTGCCCTTGTAACCGAGATCGTCATCATCATCAATATCAATCAAGCAGGATGTAGGCTTTTACCTCCACTATGAGGGGCCGAACCTGGGTAAAATCTCGCGTCTCTAGTCCCGCTCAACCCCTCTCAAGCTACCACTTAGATGCGTTGGCCTCACGACTAAGTCCTCACACCAGGACATCTGCCGTGACAAAACCACGACAGTTGGCGTCCACCGTGGGGCCTACGCACGGTGGTGTTGAGTTCTTGGAGGGATCTCTCCCAGGGATCGAGAAGTTCACAATTTTTTGGAAGAAAGACCTAGCTCGGAAGGATGAGCATCAACTTCAAGTTCATCAGTCCAGATTTAAAATCTGTGGGATTTAACGTCAAGAAAAAAAATTAGGGTTGCAGTTTTGGTCAGCCGCCATCTTGCGATTGGTGTGATTGCTTTCAAGTCGCCAAGACCGACAGCGATTGTTTTTTGAGTCGCCGAGACAGACAGACTTCTGAAGAAGACACGTCAAATCAACCGTTGCCCTCGTGTATATACCGTGGAATCACATCAAATTCTGAGGGAGCTTTCGTTTCCATTACAATGTCAGATCTGACCGGCTAATAAATTCATCGCATTGTCAAATATGGGCCATGGATAATTATACGTCTTGAGACAAAGATGGGACTGATCGTACATACCCGTAACTCCAGCTACGGAGGACTAAAGCTTGAATAAGCCGGATGTTGACCAAGAAGCGAGTACGGACGTACAGCCACAATCTGGATTTTCTCCACCGCTACGACCTGGATTCTGCTTCATTGTCGAATCGCCCGTAGAGCGCAAGCCGTCGTCGTGCCGCCTCCTCTATGGTGGGTCAACGCCGAGCCGCACCTGGCCTCACCTCTAAACCGCCATCGCCACTGCCCCGTCCAAGAAGACGCATCTGCTAATCTTCGCCAACCATGAGTGACCATCAACTTCAAACTCGCCTCCGTATCGGCCGAGATGTATGGCTACACCGAACTCGCATGTGTCCGCCGAATTGGCTGGCCCCGCTCCAAGTCTTTCTGAAAACGCCGCACATCAAGCTGCCATTCACCTTCGCCACAGCGATTCCAAGTCGCCCCTACCACCGAGCCGCGGACAACCATCGTTGTTCCTGCTGCTGCCTTTTTTGCAGGTGTAAGCCGCCATGCGTCTGAGCCGCTGCTGCTCTGTATTTGCCAGGGTCCGGCGCTGCCGAGCCTCCGATCCTTGCCTTCCTCGGCCTCATTCAAGCCGCCTCCGGGTCAGGCTGCTTCGCCTCGCGCCTCTCTGAGCCGGCCCTACCTCCGGGTCAAGCCGCTTCGCCTCACGTCTCTCTGAGTCGGCCCTGCCTCCGTGGTCAGCCCTGCTCCTCCTCTATTGTCAAGCTGCCCCGACTGCGGGCCTAACCCCTGCCTCCAGTGAGCCGCCGTGAATCGCCGGCCGCCTCCGCCATCTTGAGCCACCATGGCCCCGTGCTGCATCAACCGCTCCGCCGGGTTGAGCCGCCTCCTCGGATGGTCTCTATCAAGCCGGCCCTAAGTCGCCGCCATTTCCAAGCTTGCCGTCACCAACTTCTACGACCTCGCCGCAGACTTCGACCACGCGGTGCCTGACCCCAAGAGCCGTCGTCGCCTCCACCTTGCTCCGGCCAAGACCCGCCTTGTCAGCGCCCCTCTGCCATGAGCCGCCCGGCCTCGCAGCCGCGACTAGCCTTGCACCCCGCCTCGTCGCTCACCTCCGTCCTGGCCGAGATGCGTGGCTTCACCGAGCCGCCCCGGCCGAGCTGCCTCTGCCATGGCCGTTCATTTCCAAGCCGCTGTGGTGCCGCCTCATCCCGGGTCACCGCCGGGGGGCCTCCAATCCGCCCTGCATCCGGGGCGTCCGCGCCGGCCTTCTGAGCCGCCCGAGTTCCTGGCTTGCGTCGCCGCACGCGCGCCGTCTCCACCCTTGCGCTGGCTCCGCCCTGACTCAGCCACCCTCGCGGCCCCGAGCCAATTTGACTTGCCTCAATCGCCGGCCTGGAGCCGCTGCCGCCGCCTGCCTCAACTACCATGACCATGGCCGCGCCCCTGCGACCCCACGCCGGCTCGCACCCCCACCGCCTTCACCACATCGCCGAGTCGCCGGTGCGCCTCGCCTCCACCTCCACGGGGACAACCAGCCCCGGCTGGGTGGCCCTGCCTCACCTCTGCCTCTGCCTCCGCCGCAAAGCCGGCCCTCCCACGCCCACGACTACGCGTTGACCCAGCCTTGCCGCCTCCACGGCTGCCGCGCCGCCTCGCCGCCATAGCCGGGTCCGCTCTGCCTTCAAGCTGTCGGCCGGCGAGCACCGCGAGCCTGCAAGTCGCCTCCGCCCCGCCCCACGCTGGTTACTCCCGTACGCTTCTTTGTCAGAGAAAAGAATAAGATAAGATGAGGCTGGCTGGAGGAAAAGAAGTAGTGGGCTGGTTTGAAAAAAATGGAGAGGATCGGCTGCTAGGGCAACAAGTACAAGTGCTGCAACTGGTTTGTCGTCGTATAAAAGAACATGGGCTAGGGTGCTAGGGCCACATCATACATTTGATATGTTTTTGATCCCCGGTATCCATGTTCATCCGACAAAAAATACCAGGTGCTATCTTTTCTATCTATTTTTAGTACATACTGTGTTCATCAAAGAACAGTTACTTTGATCTCTATATTATATGCAGGACAGTTATTCACTACAAATGTGGTTTATACCATGGGTACAGAGCATGTGCTGGCAATATTCCGCCCGGCGATCGTCCGTGCCACATTACCCGGTGAATGGACATGCGCAAGCCGCCGCCCTTGCGGCCCGGTCTACATCAACTTGTCGGGATCACGCTTGCTCGTTGTTCAATGGACGTCGGCAAATCGCCGCCCCTGCGGTTTGGTCTATATCGGCTCACCGAGACCGCACCTGCGATTGACTCGCTTATCCACACTGGCTTGCAACACCGCGGCCGACTCATCTTTCCGCGCCCGCGGCCGACTCGCCCATGTCCGTGCCGCCTCCAATGTTGCGGCCGTCTTTACCGTCCGCTCTCGCGGTCTGGTTTACATCAACACAACGGAGCCGCACCCGTCAGCGCAAGCTGCTTAGGGAGCACACGCAAGTCGCAGCTCATGCAGCCTGGTCTATTCCAACAAAATTCTGGAGCAAATAATAATACCAACTTCCACCTGCACCGGATGACTCAACGGACAGGTGCACAAGTCGCCGCCACTGCGGTTTGGTTAACTTCGACAACCAGCCGGGATGAACCATTGGCCGGGTTTATTGAAACAACTCATATGGGATCATTTATAACTCGCTACGGTCAACCTCAATCTTCTGTGGATTCACTTCGCATTATCAACGCCAAGGGTACATACTGAGTGTCGCGAAGGTCATCAATTCGCCACTTCGTCTCCAGCTTCAGCACATTCCAGCGTTCCGCTGTTCAACTTTATGCCGGTTTATATCACGGTCAAGTATGGAGAATCTCAAACCAACTCCTCGAGTCGTCTTAAGACTCGGGGGCTACACAGACATGACTCAGCAAATTTTGCCGGTTTCAGCAAATTCAAGAACCCCGGGTCATTGAAGGAAAAATAACCCGGTCTCGGGGGTTATTGCCACATTGGTGAAAACTTAAAGGTCGTCAGAAAATTTTCGGCTTAAAAAGTGCCGGGCAATTAGAAAGTTCTGGCTCAAAAGGAAGATTCCGTGCAATCAGGAAAGTCCGGTTCAAAATCCGGCTCAAGGGAAATCTGTCTCTCACAAAGCTTTGAGCTCTCAATTCCAGCTCAGAATCTGGCTCAAGGGAAATTTGTTTCTCACAAAGTTTTGAGATCTCAATATCCGGCTCAACATCCGGTTCAAGAGGAAGCCATCTCTCGCAAGTTCGAGTTCTCAAAAAAATTAAAGGTTGCCAAAGAGAACTTGCTGCCATGATGCGCGGTTCAAACATTGGTATCCTGCCTTATTGCCTCCTCATATTATGGGTCACTTGGAGGCTTCCTGCTCAATTAGCATAGCTATTCTTACCCTCTTGATCGGCTTTCATGCCATATTATAGGTCACTTGGGGGCTTCCTGCTCAATAAGCATAGCTATTCTTACCCTCTTGATCGGCTTTCATGCCATATTATAGGTCACTTGGGGGCTTCCTGCTCAATGAGCATAGCTATTCTTACCCTCTTGATTGGCTTCCATGCCAGAGGTCGCTTGGGGGCTTCCTACTCAATGAGTATAGCTTTCATACCCACTTGATCGGCTTCCATGCCATATCTGAGTTAAACCTGCCTGTTTGTAACTTGCTACTCCGCCAGGTGACCCGCCGTACTCTTGACAGTCAATCTTTTAAATAAGACCCTGAACTTGTCAAGGTTAAAACGGCGGCTTATGTCACGTGAGAGCCGGCTTACAAAGAGCTAGGATAAACTCACCTGTCTGTTGTAGTCTCTCCGCTATGTGGCCCGTCCGTACTCTTAACAGTCAATCTTTTCAATAAGACCCTGAACTAGTTAAGGTTTAAATGACGGATTTATGTCACGTGAGAGCCGGCTTACGGGATGAAAGGCTATCACGCCAAGCTTCTTCGAAGCAAAAAATTGATTTTTTCAAAACCAGTCTTTTTATTGAGCCTTGAAAGCCGACATTTTTATACTCTATTATCATACACATACATCATCATACATTGCATTATACATTGCATCATCATACCATGCATCATATATGCATGGATATACTGGTTTATGTTGCAGGCACCGGTTTTCAAACCGGGTTACATATTCCAATTTTTAATAGTCAACATGGCTGGATTTTCATTATGGTTATCATAACCAATATTGGATGATTGAGGTTTTCAAATCCCCTTCAGAGTAATGGCTATTATTCTCTCATCCAAAAATACCAGCTTACAGCAAGGAGCATGGTTCAACATTGATATGCAAGGCTTTCAGCAACATCATCCACACAATGGATATGATTTATTTTACAATGGAAGGAATAGTCCCGAGTCGCTGCAGGCACATGACCCGGTACTTGGGGGCTACATTATTCACATGAAGATTACATCAAATATGGAAGTCCCATGTTACTGCAAGCATGCACCATGGCACTTGGGGGCTAATGCAAGTTGCTTTTCAAATCATCATATTGTCAACAAACCCGGTTGTCTCAAGGAGATGAGCCGGCCTTTCATCATTTTCTAAGTCCTAGCCCAGTATTGTCTTACTGAGCCGGCCCTTCGGGGCTACACATTGCTCCTCAAGTCTATATAATCAAATCGGCAAAAGTCCCTGCTCATTATTGC
Organism: Thinopyrum elongatum; assembly: GCA_011799875.1. Classification (NCBI taxonomy): domain Eukaryota; kingdom Viridiplantae; phylum Streptophyta; class Magnoliopsida; order Poales; family Poaceae; genus Thinopyrum; species Thinopyrum elongatum. The sequence goes on from CM022303.1 coordinate 497,220,867, forward strand.
ATAATGACCCAGTCCTTGGGGGCTACACTGGTTGAAGTTTTATGAGCACGAGATAATTACAAGTCCCAAGTTGCTGCAGGCAAGACAACCCGATACTTGGGGGCTACATATGTGGAACATTCAACTTATGACTGGTGACTCAGACGAACAATCAGGATTTTTTTCCAGAGTTGCAATCTTTATATTGAAGCAAGTCTTAAAGCTATCACTACGTTCCCTTCTTAAGACTTGGGGGCTACGGGTAATATGGATATAAGGAAGGTATGCCTTCAAATTCTCAGTTATGAGTGAACCAGGTCTCATATTTTTTTATGACGAAGTTTGTAAAGGTTATCTCCTCCGGGTTATTCAGACAACTTAACATCATATGGATTTTTCATTGAAGAAAGAAGTATTGAAAGTTGGCACAACATCAGACGAATTTTATCAAGCCAAGGCAGTTGAAGATAATAAGGGTTATTTTTTCTCCAAGGAGCCATCGTCAGTTTATTGATATGACAGAGATTCAGAATTTTCAGGAGCTGGTCAACTGGTCTTTTTGAGTGAGCCGGTCCCTTTACATATTCTTATTTCAAGAGTTTAGCATGAATAAATTCAAAGCTAAACTGGGGGCTAATGTTGGGGATATTCCCCACGACCAAGACCCGGCTCATAAGGATAAGCCACCCTAAGACTTAAGTCATTTCTGGGTTTAAGTCGCCATGATGTTAAGTCATCTCTGGACTTCAGCAGCCCTATTAAGTCATCTCAAATCCAAACCCGGAAGGTGAGACCCGGCAGGTGTAACCCGGCAGGTGTGACCCGGCAGACAGTTATAACCCGACAGATAGATTGTAACCTGGCAGACAGATTGTAACCTGGCAGACAGATTGTAACCCAACAGACAGTTGTAACCCGACAGACAGTTGTAACCCGGTAGACAGTTGTAACCCGGCAGACAGATTCTAACCCGGCAAGTACTTAGCCATGAAAATGAGTCGCCTGGAGATAAGATGCCCAGGAGTTAAGAAGCCAACGAAGAGAGGCCCAGGGTTAAGAAGCCCGTGGGAAGAAGTCAGAAATAGGCTAAGTCCTAATCCTACTAGGACTCTACATGTAACCCGCCCCTTCAACTTATATAAGGAGGGGCGGGGCACTCCAAGAGGGTCAGATTTTTACAGGTGACAATAGATAGGTCTTAGGCAGACAAGTCTTAGACAAGATCAAATTATATGTTCTCGAGATAGAGGTAGCGAAACATCGCCCTTGTAACCGAGATCATCATCATCATCATCAATACCAATCAAGCAGGATGTTGGCTTTTACCTCCACTGTGAGGGGCCGAACCTGGGTAAAATCTCGCGTCTCTCATCCCGCTCAACCCCTCTCAAGCTACCACTTAGATGCGTTGGCCTCACGACTAAGTCCTCACACTAGGACATCTGCCGTGACAAAACCATGACAACAACCAAACAACATGCCTTCCCTTTTGGCACATGCATGCTAGAGTGGATGTAGGCAACCAATCAACATGTAGATGTTGGTTTGTTGCCTGTATTAGCTCAACCAGGCCCAACTGGGCAAGTATACAAAGTGCCTTAAAATGATGCAGGTAACCAAACACGTCTTGACTTTTATTTGTTGGGCTGGTAAATGTTTGTCATGCATTGCATACATGTTGCCTTTTATGTGAAAGAGAACATTTAACTATATATTCCATGGTCCATTTTAAACCTGAAACAATCAAGTGCTTATTTGGTTTACATGATTTCTAAATCCTAGGACTAGGAATAGAAAAGGTAAAAGATTGAGATGCCATGTCCATTTCAATCCTTACAAAAATTTCAGGAGATCTCACATAATTCTAAGAATCCTTAGTAATCGGGACAATATGGAGAACACAACATGCAAATCTAGTATCTCCATTCCTATGAAACGAATGGGGCCTCACATAAATTTCAAATGGAAAGAATAGGAAATATACAGGGAGTGCCATGCCCAATTGAATCTACAGAATTAGCAAACCACGGAATTTGGACTAGAGAGTGCTTGATGCCATGAGAAAAAACAAAAAAATGTAAAAGAAAGTTTTAGTGGATGGTAATTTTTCTCCAAAATGGAGTGCAAATCAATCCTTTTGTATCTTTCCTAAAGATTCTAGTCCTACAAATCAAGCAGGGTATGTAAGAAAAATTCCTAAGGATTCAAATCCTCCAAAAACATACATGATTCTTTTAGATCAAAGGAGCTCTAAACATAGGAGAAAACCTGTGAGTAGACACTACTGCAGGATGCTGCTAACGTGACACTACGATCAGAGACCCTTTGACGAAACTGTGTGTGATGCATTAATCTCAAACGGTGATGTAAAAAAACCATCAAAAAATATGCAAAATGTTTGCGATGGCGGATACATCAAACACAGTTCAGATTTTAGTTGCGTGTACGATGCCGGGCATACGGTTGATCCATACGAACTGTTTGCGATGAGACAAAACAACAGAAATGGGCAGCCATATCAAGGTGTGTGCGATATACGGCATACATTTCGCTCCCATGAACCGTTTGCGATGAGACAGAACAACAGAATCGGGCAGCCATATCAAGGTGTGTGCGATATACGGCATACAGTGCACTCGGATGAACTGTTTGTGATTAGGCAACACAAAAGAAATGGTCAGCTAGGTGAAGGTGTGTGCGATATACGGCATACAGTTCACTCAGATGAACTGTTTGCGTTGAGCCAAGGGAACAAAAATGGTTCAACTTAACAAGATGTGTGTGATACGCGGCAAACAGGTCTGTAATCGGAAATGTGTGGAAGACCGATAACAACACAGACGATTCCTGTTAACAGGCCGTGTGTGTTGTGAGCAAACGATTGCTGGTATACAATTGTAAGTGATTGATGAAATCATCACCGACGGGTTCCATTGTCTAGTCCGTGTGCGATGTGATTTGCTCTGTCTACGGAACATCAACATATATACTTATAAGAACAGCATTGCATAACCAAATTAAGCATACAATTATATAAGTGACTACACACATAACATTTCCACACACCAAAGTAAGCAATTACATGCATACTAAACTAGGAGAAACGAGCATCTAATCATCTACATCTTGTTGCGACGACGCTTGCCATTGCTCTGCTTCCGGCTGGATCCCTGGTCGTGAATGGTTAATAAAATCTATGTCTATTGCATATTAAGGTCAAAATAGTACTACCAATATACGAGTCTCATATGATGCCATTTCAACGATTGTACCACAAAAGCCCGAAATATTACAAGGTTCAAATTCCAGAGTTACATGGCTCAAATTCGAAGATTACAAGGTTCAAACTGATATTAGAAATGAAATTCAGCTCATTCAGCTGCAAACGCCCGTGCTGATCAGCTGAACATGGATATAAGAGAGGTTCAAACTAAAAATACCAATAGTAAGGCTGGTTTCGAAACCTCGTCATTTCTGCAAAGGGATCAGCCGCTGATAAGTCATGTATGGGGTTGACACAATGACTTCCGATTACTCTGTCATATGAAATTCCAATACGAAATTTAGCTTTTTTGGAGCCTTTTCTATTCTAAAGTAGCTGCCGACGCTGATCAACAAATCATTCATTTTTTCGATATAAATGCATGTCCAACCTCATTACCTTCAGCATCCTTGCTGTGACAACAAAGAACCTGGCGAATATAATCTCCGGTAAGGTCCCTCGATAGGAGCTCAAAGTAATTTCTGAGATATGCAGATCTAGGCATTCAATGTGATTGTTATATTGTATCACATTATCCACCACCGGGCCTATTATTATCTGCAGAAGAAGAGAACGTATTAGTGCCTACATGCAGTTTTGAACACTACTACATGCCTATTTGGTTTGCAGGATTTGTAAAATGTACCAACGTGCCATCTTTGATCTTACATGATTAACATGGGCATTTGATTAAAATCTAGAAAAATGTAGCCTTCTTCACAAGAGGTTGGAGTGGATGAAAAATTCCCTAAGAAAACTAGTACAGATGAATCCAAAGGAGAAATGCTTATGGATTGTAACCATATGAATCAAGCAACCAATATGGGGTGGGGGATGTATGTCCTGAAATCCTCCAAAATTCCTTCAGAAATCATAGTACATTGTCATTGTAAACTTGGGAAAAGGTGCCAAAAATTGAACTCCCTTATGGTTAACATTTAACAGGAAAGGAACATTACCTCGATATATAGCTTCTCCAGGCACGGAAAGCATCTCAGGAAACTGACAACTTCGTGCAGGTTGGGGCCGATAGATTCTAGTGCCAAGACCTTCACTGTGCGCAGAATCTGGGTCAAGCTTTTCCAGATGACAGACGAACATACATCTTCAAAATTAGAAGTAATGTTGATATCAAGAAGGAGAGGTAGAAGGCGACTGTTGTACCTGAACGGGTGTGGATCCAATAACAAGTTTGGAGTATTTGACAGACGAGTAGCCCACCACTGTCAATTTTGGCGCAGAAATGACATTGATTCTTGTTGGACCTTGTTGATCGACTACAAGTAATCTCTCAAGTGAAGGTGTGTCCTCAATGACCATATTGTGGTCCACATTTTGTGATCTCTTGTTGCAGCACCAACAACACACATAAATAGTCCGGAGAGTCATGGAGGTGATGTGGAAGCTACTCGACCAATTCATCGTCTGAAGACGATGGAACACGAGTGCAGTACAGCCGCGGCGTAGGCGCTCCATCTCATCCTTTGGGATGCAGACGGCGATGAGCTCAAGGTGCTTCAGTCGTGGTAGAAAAAGAGCGAGTGCGTCATTAAGGGGGGGATGGCAGTTCATGAACTTGGCGAGGCGCAGCGTGGGCGCGAAGCGGAGCACGGACGTTGGCAGCGAGCGCATATGCCCATCATTAAAACTGAGCTCCTCGAGCTGATCTAGGGCGGGGGATCGGAACCACTCGTCAAGCTTGGCTCGGTCCTTGCCGTTGGAACGGAACTTGCCCGTGATAAGGCCTCTGATTGGGCCATGGTGACTGCCAAGGATCTGGGAGAACGCATCCAAGCTTTTGCGATAGCCATGGCAGAGCTCGTGGCCATCGATGAGGTCGAGAGGGGTGGAGAGCCATAGAGGGCGCCCCCGTCGGGAAAGGACGGTTGTCCTCGTCCCATATTTGATTAGGAGGAGGGATATGATGACTGTCAACATATCATCGGGGAGGCTGCTGATGAAGTCTAGGCCTGCTGGAGTCGCTTGCGGTTCTTTCTCGACCCGCCTCCGCTTATTGGCAGCCTCGTTCTCCACATCGTCGGCGGCGACGGCAACCTCTGTCTCCATATTCACGCCGTGCTCCGGTGCTTCAGCAGCCCCGGCGTCGCCACTCCCTCCGATGGGGCGCTTCGGCGGCATCCTCATACACTGACGGCTTTGAGGACTGAGAGCGGCGTTGAGGATGCGGGCAGAGAGGGAGGATTGTGTGTGTGGCGAGGATGGGGGGTGAGGCCGCTCGGGCGCGCCATTAATACGAACCAGTGGGAGCGAGGCGGGCGGCGGTCAAAGGCTGTCCCGCCTCTCGGTGAGCCTACGCGGCGGACTTCTGGCATTCCTATACCATCATTTCACACAGCTACTCGCATGCCTCCCGGTGACACTGCGCAGTAAAACCGCCTCCCATCAATTCACACACCTACACGCACGCCTCCCGGTCTGCCTGCGCGGCGGACTGCTCGCATGCGTCCCGTTAACTCACGCCTACTCGCACGCCACACGGGACGCGTGGCGGCACGTATATTTTTTTTTGTTTTTTGATGATTCATTCTGTCGCTTTACTGCTTAATCGAAGCATGGCACGTTCTAACGCACACGGTCCGAATAAATATTCCGTATGAGATATTGGTTGCTAGTTATTGAGATATTGGTTGCCAGTTATTAACAATCTCCCGTTTGTAAGTAGATTATATCAAAACTTGTCTCAAATTTGACGAAAAAATACAGTATCACAGTCTACTGGTGTCCATATATGACACCATGATAAGTTTCATGAATTTCAACTAAGTTTTGGATTTACTGAATTTTAAAAATCAATATTCTCAATGTTTTGAAATTTCTTTCATGGGGAAACATGCACCCAGGGACACACATATGATTTTGCAATCCATTTTGGTGCACATGTAGCTCAAATTTGATTTTTGCACATTAAATCCCTAGGAAATCATCATGTATAAAAACGGGTCGAATGATCTCTGTTTTTTTTAACTTTAACACGACACTCCTTTGGTCACATGTTCACTGCAGAAAAAGTTTGACATGCCTCAGAGTGGAGGTGGTGGTGGGGATGTGTGTCTCTGTGTGTGTGTGGGGGGGGGGGGGTCCATCAGTACACTACTAGTTGCGAGCCTCCATGACGTGGGATTATTGATCATTATGTGAGTCATGTATGTATGCCACATCAAAGTCGTGAATTGGTTATTTAAAGCATTACACAACCCTTTCATACATACATGTTCGGGCCACATGCATGCATTGGTGGTCCTCTCGGACACTCCCTCGTGCGGTTAGCAGCGACGTGCCCATTCGTTAGCCCACAAAGGTTTTCCGTTTCCACCGACAACGAGAGGCATCAGATCGAAGGTGGATTCATCTTGGCTTGTGTGTTACGGTGTGGATCATGGTGAGATTCCATATCAAATTCGGGCACATGCGTACACATGAGTCCCTCCCACCGGCTCAAAGTGAGGGGCCTACGCATCATGAACCTCTGTGTAGTGCGTTTTCGGTTTGCGAAGCATGTGCCACGTCAAAGTTTTGCATTGGGTATTCAAACATCACACAGCACACGACAACATGCATGCAGTGGTTGTCCTATGACACTCGCTCGCGTGTGACTCTCTGTGGGCCAGCGAGGTCTTCATCGATCAATTGAACGTACAACGAGAGAGAGGTTAATTTAACCAACAAGGATGGTTCTTTTTTTGTTTATGTTACGTATATGCACGGTAGGAGTATGTAGTACATGTCAAAGAGGGGGTAACATGTATACTCTATATATATATGTGTGTGTCATAACCTCGCTCCATGTGGGGACTTTCTGGTTCCCGAGGCAGGTGCCACATCAAAGTTGTGCATTGGTATTCAAACATCACGCAATACCATGCAGGCGGTGGTTGCCCTATAAGAACTCACTCGCGTGCGGTGCTTCCATCTATGGGCCCGCGAGGTCGTCCTCCATCACTTTGACCCAACGAGAGAGAGGCACATTTGACGAACAAGGAGGATTAATTCTTTTAGGGCTGTGTTAGGGTAGGAGTATATATATAGCACGTGTCGAAGGGGGGATGGGACCAACATATACTAGGTGTCACACATGAACCTCAGTCTGTGTGGGGACTTTGCGGTTTTTGAGGCAAATGCCACATCAAAGGTTGTGCATTAGGTATTCAAAACATCACAACCACACACCTCTCCATATATATGTTTTGGCACACATGCAAGCGATGGTGGTTGTCCTGTGGCACTCACTCACGTGGTTATCGGCGATGCTTCCATCTGTCGGCCCGCTTGGTCCATCACTTTCACCGACAACTGGAGAGGTTAATTATTTTAACTTAGGAGGAGATTAATTTTTGTTTGTCTCGCGATATAGGTCACGATGTGAGATTACATATATACTAGCGCATGTGTACACATGAATCCATCCCACTGGATCGAGGGGGGGAGCACACGACACATCATGAACCTCTTGCTCTGTGTGGGAACCTGTGCGATTTTGAACGCATGCACCACATCAATGTTGTGCATTAGGTATTCAACACATATGCATGCATCACGCACCTCCATAAATATGTTTGGGACACATGCATGCAATGGTTGTCTTTGGACACTCTCACTCGCTTGGTTATGGGCGGCAAGCCTATATATATTCGTGGGTCCGCGTGGACGTCCATCATTTCGACCGACAACGAGAAAGGTTACCAGGGTGGATTCTTCTTCTTTGGTTCGTGTTACCGTATAGTAGGTCGATCATTCTAGGCCTAATTAAGTTTGAGCGCATGCATGCTACACATCATGAACCCTCGATCAGTGTGGGGATTTTACGGTTCCAAAACATGGTGCCACATCAAATTTGCGCATTGTGTATTCAAACACCACACACACCACTTCCATATACATAATTGGGCCACATGCACAGAGTGGGTTTTGTCTTCAAACAGTACTCCCTCGCGAGTTTATCGGCGACAAGCTAGCCCATTTTGCGGGGTCGTGTGGACGTCCATCACTTTGACCAACAACGAGCGAGAGAGGTTATACAATCAAGTTGGATTCTGTTTGGTCCGTGTTACGGTACGTCTTGGTGAGATGCCCTCCCCCCCCCCCCCGACACGTGTGTGTTGGGGGGGCTACTTCGCACTACCCGCAACCTCTGTGGGGTCGGGGAAGTCCGGTTATTTTGCGAGGCACACGTGCCACATCAAAGTTGTGAACGGTAATTAAATATCACACCACACCCTTTTCATACATATAGTATAGGGCCACCCGCAGGTGGTTCGTATGTGGTCTCACCCATCTCCCGCCACAAACACACATTTGTGGGTCGGCACACGGTCCACCTTTCTCGGGAAGCGAAAGGGGAAGTTTGACCATATATATGATGGACTCCTATAGGTTTTGTGTTATGGTAGGGTGAGATTTCAAACCTAACTATCTGGGGGCATGCATTCGTAGCTAGGATTCCCTTACCGCCGACACGAGGTGGGGTTCATAGGGGGGTGGCTGACTATTTGTGCGCTTTGTGCGATGGGTGCCACATCAAAGTTGTGCATTGGGTATTCGAACATCAAACCACCCTTTTCATACATATATTTGGTCCACATGCAAGTGTGTTCGTGTTCTGACCCTTTCCCGCGTTATTCTTTTTGCCAAATTTATAAACAGCACACGAGTTGGATGTAGAAATCGTCTGCGATTGGGTACACAACAGACACGGTTCGGTCAGACTACCCGTGTGCCACACCCGTGCCCCTACAGTCACTCACATCAGCACAGTAGATTGGGCTCCACGAGGCTTGCCTCCCGCTCTCGAAAATATCTAGTGCCTCGTAATCTCGAAAATATCTACCGCCTGGATGGTTTTTATGTTTGATAGCACACAATTAGTATGTGCGGACTGTGTGTGATGTCTGTTACTCCCGCTCTGCTTCAATCCCTTGATTCAAATTTTTAGTAGCCCCGACATTTTGCTCCCGCCTCTGCATCCCTTGCAATCTCAAAAATATCTGCTCGCCCTTGATTCAAATTTTCAGTAGCCCTGCCTTGTTACTCCCGCCTCTACATCCCTCGCAATCTCAAAAATATCTGCTCTCCCTTGATCCAAATTTTCAGTAGCCCCGGCATTTTACTCCCGCCTCTGCATCCCTCGCAATCTCAAAAATATTTGCTCGCCCTTGATCCAAATTTTCAGTAGCCCAGCATTTTACCCCCGCCTAGTAAAATTTTCAGTTGTCGTGGTATTTCCTCAAACACCACCTTGCCCCCCCCCCCTCCACACACACCACACACTCCCCAAAACCTCCGCTCACACAGAGACACACCACCCCTCCCTCGCTCGAAACCATTGGTAGGTCGCTGCCGCCGCCACCTCCATCCTCAACCTCTGCCTGTGAGCCGGGGAGCTCGAGGAGCCAATGGCCCAAAAGAGGTTTATCGCGGCCTCTTCGCCCGACGCCGGCAAGGTGGCCCCCCTTCGTCCCCCGCGGGCTCTTTATCGATCTGTCGTCGCCGGTCGCCCGATCCGCCCGCCGCCACGCCCCTACGCTAGTTCAAGGACTTCCCTGTCCTCCCTCGGGCCCGGCCACCGATGAGGTCCTACCTCGGGGACTGCAGTGGTGGTGGGGGACGTGCGTCACTGAGATTACGGATCAGGAGATCCACACCTGCCGATGGCTCGGTAGCTTCCACACGGCCGAGCTCGCGGCCATGTAGTACGACCGCTGGCACGTCCACTACCACGGCGCGGCGGCTAGACTCAATTTCCCCTTCAGCACACGTCCGGTCGACCTCGTTCCGTCGGAGCCAGGGGTGGTGAGCTCGGCTATGGCGCGGGAGGACCGCGAGGCGTGGGAGCGCCTCGCGGCCGAGGCCGCCGACGAGTCCTACATGCAAGAGCTTCGCCGGCAGCACCCAGAGCTCATGGAGGCGGAGCGGGTGATCTTTGCCGGCGCGGAGGGCGGCGAGGTTATCGTGCTCTCTTCCGATGACAAGGTCGAAGGCGGCGAGGACGGCGGCACGGAGGGCGTCGAGGTGGGCGGCGAGGATGAGGAGATCGACATCAACGAGTGGAGGAGTGTCTTCCCCAACGACCTCGACGACGGCACTGGCCCGGACCCGGCTCACGGCACACCGTACCTGACGAGGAAGGATTGTCTCGACCTCCACTTTGACCGAAAGTAGTTTAGTTTAGTTTAAATTTATGTTTTATGTTCGGTTTTGCAAAACTATCTATGTTTATGTTTGAATGCATGCTACTTTCGGTTGAACCTGCTTTGAACTTGATCAAATTGAAGTTTACAACGTTAAGTTTAGGGGATCGACTAGAAACGACCAAAAATTGCTGGAGTATATATATATATATATATATATATATATATATATATATATATATATATATATCCACTAAGGGTTTTAGTCCGTTAACTTTTAAAGGATCGGCTAGAGATGGCCTTATGCCTTGTTTATTTCAGTTCTTCACAATGTGATGCTCTATATGTGCAACTATTTGCCGTGCAGTTCAATTTCATCAATAACAGCTTCAACAATACCACTATGAATTACGATATTTGGTTGCTGTTAAGGATGTTGCCTTTAACATGCCTTTTCATTTTTTAACAATAACTAGTGTACTTTAGACCTGCACAATACCAGTTTGAATGACTATATTTGCTTGTTTTAAAATGTTATGCCTGTTGCAGTTACCACACCTTTCCACTTCTTGTTTTGCTTAACTAGCGTGCTTAAACCTGCACACTGAAGCTATCATTTGTAGATTATGTTGTCTACCATGGATATATTTGGTTGATGTTTAGCCTGTTGTGCTTAATATGCCTTTATATGTACTCATACAGGACAATATTGAGAACAGCTGTTGTTTTCCATCGAGGTTAGTTTCATCGCATTGCTTATATGTACTCACTGTTCTGGATATCGATAGCTGGTACCATATAGCCTGGGGGCTGATAAGGGATTAATCATCGAATCAGACATTTCACTGAATATATCTGTAACCCATTTATCGGTAGGTTAACAAGGGACATATTTAATATATCTGAGGCTACATAGCAACATGCATTGTACTGAATGACTAAATATGCAATCCCAGGCTACATAGCAACAAGGAAGAGTGTTACCTTAATGTTCTGATGATGTCTAGATATACATGTAATAAGATCTTATATAATGGGATGGAGGGAGTGTTGTACTACATCATTTTGCAATTGTTGTTTAGCTTCTAATATTAACTTGGTGCTTTTAGGTACATATGTCATTGCCAAAGATCCACACTTCGACCCTTTCTACGTATGGGGCAATGAGATATTCATGAACTAGCATCAAGTGAGGAAACTGATAAAGATTGTTATTAAAATGGGTCAAAAGATGTCAACCAAACTATTTGTTTACACTTTATGCAAGACAACAGTGAACTGCAGGATGGTAAGTAAGAACACTATAGCCTTATTTTCACTGCCCGTAATGAGTTGTGTTAGATGACAATGTCTGAATCTTTTTCCTTTGCATTGGATCCTAAAGCAGTTTACTCAAGATTACCTCTCAAACTACATGATTGGCGGCCGGCCATCACAAGGGGTTGGACTAGAGTCGTGTGTGCCTTCTGCATCGAGGAGAGCACAATAGGGCCATTCCGCTTCACCTTGTTCAGCAACCAGAATGTCTCTCGCCTCTTTCTTTACCATCTGTAATAGTACAAGTATATAACCCTGGTTCATCATTCTTTATTTGGTACTTATGTAATTCTTGAGCATATGTACATGTGAATCGAATAATGCATTGGTTGTTTGAACCTGATGGATATGAATAAAGCTATAGCCTATTTTCAAATTCAAATTAGGTACAATTTTAAATAGCATCAATTAAATTAGGGTGAAATTACGCTCTGCAGGTCATTACGGCGCACACGGTCTATAAAGCACAGCGTGTGTGATATACATCATAATCCGACACGGTTCACGAAGAGAAAACATGTGTAACCATGCACACAGTTGCCGTTTGCAAAGCGTGTGTGATATCAGACAATATCACAAATGGTGCGGGAAAACTAAATGTGTGTTATTGTCGACCTATCATACACGGTGATGAACTGTTTGTGATGTGCGAGGCATCGTAAATGTAGAGCCAGTTTGGTACGTGCCTGGAAAAATCCCGTGCCTGGAATGTGCCTGGACTGCGCCTGGTTTTAGGTAAAACCACAGAACTCCGACTGCGATAACAATGCGAGCACAAACGAGTAGCAAGGATGAAGCGTTTGGGATATTCGAGATATCAGAAATAGTTTTATAGGGACAACTATATGCATCAAGGCTCCCTATCCCTGACGGTTTCTGGGTCGTGTGGGAAGGACCCCCCTATCGCAGTCACTCACTTGGCGACGGTTCAAAATGCCCTCGCGGAAAGGGGTTAAAAACCATTTGTATAGCACCTCGCTGTACCAGTGAGAAATCCTCTAAACATAATGAGTCCTAACCTTTACATATGACCCTAGACTATTTATTAGTACAACTGAGGTAATCAAAGGTGATTTTACTGACAAGACACCATCTAGCGGATGTTTTGCCAATCGACAACTAATGATGACGATGTTGCTCTAAAGGTGACTTTGCCATGATGATTAAGAGTCTTCATTTTGTCTCAATCCCATGCTCGTAAATTTTTATGGTTTCCAAGACCATATAGGCGCCTGAATGAGATATAGGTCATTCATTTGTATGGTCCAAGCGAAAGAGGTGCTAGCGCACTGTTCTTTTAATACATCCGCCGATGGCATGTAAGAAATCTTGTGCATGGAGGTGAAGCGGCAAGGCAACCATTTCATAGCATCTCTTACTTAGAGTGATATTACTTGTTAATTTGCGTGGCATAGCTGCCCTTAGATAACGCCATCGCCAAGACCTCCACCAGATGGCATCACATTGGCAAAACTACCGAGAAAAGCTAGCTTCGGGTCCTAATTAATAATGTTTTGGTAGTTCAGGCTTGCATGTCACTGGTACAGCGAGGTGCTATACAAACGGTTTTTAACCCCTTTCCGCGACGGCATTTGGAACCGTCGTCAAGTGAGTGTGGGCGATAGGGGGGTCCTTCCCACACGACCCAGAAACCATCGGGGATAGGCCCTCCGGCCACACACGGTCGGCAAAATGAGGTCGTGTGCGACGGGCGAGCGATCAAATACGATTATACATACAGTTGTATTAAAAAAAATTATACAGGCCAAATTGTTTCCAGTTGTAAGTAAATCCCACACAGTCAGTCCCAGCTAAATGTTTCCGTTCGTATGTACATTCCACACAGTCAATCCAAGGAATACGTTTCCGTTAGTATGTACATCCCACACAGTCAATCCAAGAAGTACGTTTCCGTTCGTATATACATCCCACACAGTCACTCCAAGGAAAAGGTTTCCGTTCGCATGTACATCGCACATAATTTTCTCCATTAAATCGTTTGTGATAGCGTTGCCATTGCAGACGATATTAACAATTTTACCGTTTGCGTTATTGAATGCATCACACACGGTGCGTAGAAGAAACTATGTGGCATAGGCTGTCCATCACACACACTTTTTATGTGGTAAACGTTTGCGCAAGGTGGCCTAACGCAAACAGTTTTCAAGAGAAAGTCGTGTGTGATTGTTCATTGATCCAACACGGTTTATTCCTAGAAACTGTGTGCGTTGCCTGAGGTCATCGCCCACGGTGTTTTTTCAATAACCGTTTGCAATAGAAAACCCCAATTAGCAGGCTAATCGGCCATTAGCAGGCTAATTGTCCTATTATTAATAATCCTTTTATTACGTTAATTGACATTTCATATTAAGCACACAATATATTTCATTTTCGTATTAAGGAAGGAGGATTTCATAATTGAAATACATCAAAGTACAACATCATATAGCTTCAGCACTCAGCTACCCCATTACACAACTGCACCAGCACCAAGTTTCACATGCAACATCTATAACCTTTCAAAATTAGCATCATAGATGGTACATAGACAGATGAATCTCATCTGGAAAATTGCTGAAGTGGAAGGCGAATATTGAGCCTTCATTGATGTTGAAGGTCTTTGCAACTTTAGGCCAGTGCCTGTGGATGATTGACCGTCCATCCTTCGTCCTCTTCAGGAACACTTCAATATTGAACCATGGGTGTTGTATGAAAACCTTACTCGCCTCCTGACCATACAGGTGGTTTGAGAGGTAATCATCAGTGAACTGCTTTGGAAAGGCCTGAAATCAAGGATATGCATAAATATATTCTCTAGATTTGAAATGGCGCAAAGGAATTAAAAAGACAAGGTATAACAGTTAGTACCATCCTATAGTGAACTGATGTCTTCTTCGTTGTGCAGACAAAGATCTTATTGTTTTTTGTCGCTAATTTCTTTATCCTAACAATCTTTCTGAGTTTCTTGACTTGACTGATATTCATGAACAACTCATTTCCCCATATGCAAAAAGGGTCGAACAGTGGGTCAAAACCTCTGACAGCACGACCTACATGTGTAAGACCAAATTGTTAAAAACCTAAATATTAGAATGGTTCATGCAATTGCACAATAATGTGCTATTAGACAAAGGACCATGCATGTGCAAACCTCGATTGTAAACCTCAGGGCTTCCCATTATTTCCCTGCAACACATATAAGGTAGTTAGTGATCAGGTTAAGTGAGGGTTCGCATGCTATCAGTAAAATATGTTGATGAAAAATAAGCACATTGCGAATTCATCAGATTAATTCAAGCCACATGGAAAACCCATTTATCCAATCCAAGCATGATTAAGAATTAGGAAATATAGCAATTGTACATGTTTCTCATGTATTAAGTGTAGCCAAATTCAATTTATTCCTCACATGCACAACAATACAAAATTCTATCCACGATAATTGGACATCGCATTGCAAAATTGAAACAAGCAATTAACTAAACACCACAACAAATGAACCAAACATTAACTAAGCACCACATTGCACAATATAACATACTCCTAATAGAAGATCAGACAGTTAACCAAACCAAGCATGCTTAACAACTTGGAAATATAGCAATTGTATTTGTTTCTCATGTATTTAGTACAGCCAAGTTTGATTTATTTCTCACATGGTATACAATAACAAAATGTACCCACAACAATTGAACATCGCATTGCAGAATTGAACCAAACAGTTAACTAAACACCACAACAAATAAACCAAACGTTAACTGAGCACCACATTGCATAATATATAACATACTAGCAGATCAGACAGTTAACCAACCCAAGCATGCTTGACAACTTGGAAATAAAGCAATTGTATTTGTTTCTCATGTATTTTGTAAAGATAAATTCGATTTATTTCTCACATGGAAGACAATACAAAATTGCACCCTGAAGAATTGAACATCACATTTGCAGAATTGAACCAAACAGTTAACTGAACACGACAACTAATTAACTAAATAGTTCATAAGTGAGCACCACATTACACGACATATAGAACATATACACTAGAGCAACAGATTGCATGGTAAAAGTAGATAGGACAATTCACTAGAATTTGTTAAGGAAAGGCAGGAGCAGCACATGCAACGGGTAAACCGAGCATGCTTAACCGGCGTAGCTAGCAAACTGAACATAGGTCCTTATAGTGAGCTAATAACACAAGCTACTCCTCATCGTCGGAGATATCGATGATGATTGGCTCCTTGGACATGGAAGAGGGCGAGGCCTACACATCATGGGTGCCCTCGTTGTAGTGGTGAGTTGCTTGAGCCGCTCCGGGCACCAACCTGCTGGCTCTCGAGTTGAGGTAAGGATGGGCACGCTGACAAAACTCCTCGTAGTCTTTGTCGAAGGCACCGACGATGGCCTCGAGAAAACACCATGAACTGTCGTTTAAAGCAGCCAACCGCGTAGCGGCGTCGGTGCGCGAGGCATCGACGGTGGCCTCGACGGCAAGGTGCTCCTCCAAGATCTGGGGGTCGGCACGAATGGCAGCCATCGCGACCTCATCCGCGCGTGCGGCCACGATTTGCTTCTCCGCTGCCAAATGCTCCTTGAGCTCCTGGCTATACTGCATGTGCCATGGCTTAGGGCGGCGCTTATTTGGGGAAGGGGTCGGTGATTTGGGTGGAAGGTGTCGCGCCGATGGTCGGGGCATGTGGGATGTGGAAGGAGGAGGAGGATGGGGGTCGGGTGTGTATTACCTGCCTGGATCAACAAGGCCGAGCAGCGTGAAGGAGGGGGCGGGGAGGTAGATATTTCCACGGAAGTCGAAAATTTTGGATCGGTGTAGCGAAAAAACTGGCGCGCAAAGTGTCATCAGACACGGTCCCTTATTCAACACTGTGTACGATATGTGAACATCACAAACGATTCATATAGTTTACCCCGTGTGTGATGAGTTTGTACATGCAAATTTTGGTTCGAATTTCCCTGGTTACAGTGGTCATCCACGTCATTGCATAATTTGGGTACACAAAGGAGACTACAGCACACCCACACTTCTTAATCGGGCAAGTTCAGCAATTAAACAGAGCTAGCTGACCTAAACATTACTCTAACACAAATTAAAGACCGGCACTCTTAATTAAACAAAACAAAGAATACTACTCCGGCTGGTGCTCGTCGATCTTCGCCGCCTCCTCCATGTCCAGCTCGCACCCGACGATCTCCTGGCGAAGGGGCTCCATGGCATCCATCGCACCATACTCAGCAAGCATCTCACCATCCGCGTTCGCCATCTCTTTGGGAAAGGCCGCCACGAGCTAGGCATGGGCGGCCACGATCTGGGCTTGGACAGGTTCTGTCGTGGCAAGGTATGCCGCGGAGGAACAGACGGCTGCTCAAACGCTCTCGGCGATTGCCAGCTCTTCGGCCGTGGGTTGCCGACCGTTGTGGGAGAAGCTTCGTTCGATTTGGGCGGTGACCGCCAGGAGCTGGGCGTGGGCGGCCTCGACATGGTCATGGGCGGCCTCCATCAAGGCTAAGGCCGCTACTGTGGAACGGACAGCTATTGTGCCGCTCTCGCCAGTTGCTATCCCTGATGCAGATGTTGGTGCCGCCACCTGAGAAGCAATAGCGGCCGTTTGGGCTGCCTTGGCCGCCCGGTCGCAGATTGCGGCCGCGCTCATGCCGCTTGTTAGCACGCGCATGGCGGCTGCGGCCACGCTGTCGCCAGAGTGGGCCGCCGAAGTTGCCCTCACGACGCGGGTCCACGTCCCTATCTTTCACCGGCGATGATTAAACAGTGAAATGATATTTAGGGAACGAGCTAGTGTGCTTCACACGGTGGCTGTGGACTGTAGCCCAAGCACCATCTCGCGTAAGCCATATGCGTACTATACTTCGACGGTGCTCCAAGATATTTTGTACTGCATCTCACACGATTGGTGATAATAAACTATGTGCGATTTACTTGATTTTTCGTCTTGATTTGAATTACATAATGGGGTCACAGCAACAAAGGAGGGTGTTTGAATTGCTAGAACTTTTATCTGCAGTGAACATGAACATATAGGTGTGTCGTCAAAAAATTGGAATTATTCAGGGTTCGTTCCGACATTTTTATACATTAACTTGGTTTTCTAGCCATTTCAGGTGCACAATTCAAAATTAAACTACATGCACATGCTTCGGTGCACCAAAATGGGTTGTAAAATCATACATGTGTCCATGGGTTTATGCTTATGTCCCATGCAAGAAATGGGGATGACTTTCAAACACCACGGCACCGTGGCTCTCCGGCAAACGTTGAGGTACTTGCTTTTGTAATTCTAGTAAATCCAAAACTCGTCTGAAATTCATGAACCTTGGCCTGCTATCATGGAATGGCATCAACATGCTGGGGTAAAAAATATTGTCACATTTGGGGTAGGTTATGGTATAAGCTTCTCACAAACCGGAGCTTCTCACAAGAAGCCTCATGGTTTCAGTAGGGAAACGTGTCATCTTTGTGGACAAAATGATATTCGTCGCCTCTTCTTGCTTTCAAATTTTTTTCTGGTGTCAACATAGAACAACAGGAGTGTCGTGTTAAATTTTGGAAATTTTCGGGGATCTTTTGGACATTTTTATACGTTAACTGAGTTTTCTAGGCATTTATGTGCATAATTCAAAATTGAACTACATGCACATGCTCCAGTGCATAGAAACGGGTTGAAAAATCAAATGTGTGTCCTTGGTTGCAAGCTTAGGTCACATGCAAGAAATGAGAATGAATGTCAAACACCTTGACACTGTCCCTCGGCCGCTAACATTGAGATACATGGTTTTAAAATTCTAGTAAATCAAAAACTCGTCTGAAATTCATGAAACTTGACATGATATCATGGAACGGCAACATGGCGTGGTAAAAATATTGTCCCATTTGGGGCAGGTTTGGGTATAAGCTTCTCGCAAACCAAAGCTTCTCACAACAAGCCTGATGGTTTCGGTAGAGAACGTGCCACCTTAGGGGACGAAACGATATCCGTTGCCTCTTCTTTCTTTCAAAATTTTTCTTGTGTCAACATAGAACAACATGAGTGTTGTGTCAATTTTTGGGATTTTTCAGGGTTCGCTTGGACATTTTTATACATTAACTGAGTTTTCTACGCATTTATGTGCATAATTCAAATTTGAACTACATGCACATGCTCCAGTGCATATAAATGGGTTCAAAATTCAAATGTGTGTCCTTGGTTGCATGCTTAAGTCCCATGCAAGAAATGGGAATGAATGTCAAACACCTTGCCACTGTCGCTCGGCCGCTAACATTGAGATACATGGTTTTTAAATTCTAGTAAATCAAAAATGCGTCTGAAATTTATGAAACTTGACATGCTAGCATGGAACGACATCAACATGCCGTGGTAAAAATATTGTCTCATTTGGGGCAGGTTGGGGTATAAGCTTCTCACAAACCACAGCTTCTCACAACAAGCCTCATGGTTACGGCATGAAACGTTTCACCTTTCTGGACGAAACGATATCCATTGCCTCTTCTTGATTTCAATTTTTTTTCTAGTGTCAACATAGAACAACAGGAGTGTTGTGTTAAATTTTGGAATTTTTTGGGGTTCGTTTCGACATTTTTATGCATTAACTGAGTTTCTATGCATTTATGTGCATAATTCAAATTTGAACTACAGGCACATGCTCCAGTGCATATAAATTGGTTGAAAAATCAAATATGTGTCCTTGGTTGCATGCTTAGGTCCCATGCAAGAAATGAGAATGAATGGCAAACACCTTGCCACCGTCGCTCGGGCGCAAACATTGAGATACATAGTTTTTAAATTCTAGTAAAGCCAAAACTCGTCTGAAATTCATGAAACTTGGCATGCTATCATGGAGCGGCATCAACATGTTGTGGTAAAAATTTTGTCCCATTTGGGGCAGGTTTGGGTATAAGCTTCTGGCAAACCAGAGCTTCTCACAACAAGCCTGACGGTTTCGGTAGGGAACGTGCCACCTTTGGGGACAAAACGATATCCGTTGCCTCTTGTTGCTTTCAAAAAATTTCTAGTGTCAACATAGAACAACAGGAGTGTTGTGTCAATTTTTGGGATTTTTTGGAGTTCGCTTGGACATTTTTATACATTAACTGGGTTTTCTAGGCATTTTATGTGCATAATTCAAATTTGAACTACATGCATATGCTCCAGTGCAGAAAAATGGGTTGACATATCAAATGTGTGTCCTTGGGTGCATGCTTAGGTCCCATGCAAGAAATGGGAATGAATATCAAACACCAGGGCACTGTTGATTGCCGGCAAAACATTGAGATACTTTGTCATCATGATTTGGAGAGGTCATGACTTTATTTAGTGATGATTCCACTATTTCGGAAGTGGTTTCAATTGATTATGACAGCAACATCTATGATGATTATGGTGATGACATGTATGCTATATTGAATAATGATAACCATGAAACTTGTCATCATGATTTTAATTTTCAATCACATGATAGTTATTTTGTTGAGTTTGCTCCCACTACTATTGATGAGAATAAATTTGCTTATGTGGAGAGTAACAAAATTTCTATGATTATGCATCATGAAAAGAATGCTTTATGTGATAGCTATATTGTTGAATTCATTCATGATGCTACTGAAAATTACTATGAGGGAGGAACTTATGCTTCTACATATCTCAATAATATCAAGTTTCCTCTCTATGTGTTGAAAGTTTTGAAGTTCCACTTGTTTTGCCCTCCTATGCTAGTTGATTATTGTTCCCATAACTTGTTTGCTCACTAAATCCCTATGCACAGGAAGTGGGTTAGGCTTAAATGAGCTAGTCATATGCTTCATGATGCTCCCGTTATGTTTCAATTCTTATCTTTTATGTGAGCATCATTGAAATCATCATGCCTAGCTCAAAAGGCATTAAAGAAAAGTACTTGTTGGGAGACAACCCAGCATTTACCCTTACTGTTTTTGTGTGTTCACATGATTAGGATACTGTAGTAATCATGTTTTATAGCTTTTGTTTCAATAAAGTATCAAGTAAAGCCTTTGGGATAGTGTGGATGATAGTTGACTTGATTCTGTGTAAAAACAGAAACATTTGCGCCCAGAAACAGAATTTTTTAAATTCACTGGAGCATCTAAAAACTCTGAATTTTTTACAGTTGTTGCGTATACGAATGTTCTACGCCATACTAATTGTTCATAATTTTTTGAGTTACATAAGTATGACTAATATTCAGATCTTTACGTATTGTTCTGTTTTTGACAGATTCTGTTTTCACTGCATAGTTTGCTTGTTTTATGGTTTCTATGGCTTATATTGCTTAATATAAATTATGGAAATTGTATATTACAGTAGTAATTGTGTGAGAACAATTATGAATCTTATCTTGACAGTACCAAAGTGAATGATTTGTCTTTATCATAGTAACCCATCTCACGAAGTTCCGTTAAGTTTTGTGTGATTGAAGTTTTCAAGTTTTGGGTGAGATATCGATATGAGGAGAATAAGGAGTGACAAGACCCTAAGCTTGGGGATGCCCAAGGAATCCCCAAGGTAATATTCAAGGAATATCCAAGCAACTAAGCTTGGGGATGCCCCGGAAGGCATCCCCTCTTTCGTCTTAAATATTATCGGTAACCTCACTTGGAGCTATATTTTCATTCGCCACATGAATTGTGTTTTGCTTGGAGCGTCATTTTATTTTGTTAGGATTTGCTTTCTGTTATTTAGATAATGTTTTTCATCTTTTATTTCAATAAAAATGTCAAGCATGGCCTTTACCATGCTTATTTTGCAAGTCAGTTTATCGCTGTTGCAAAAATTCCCGAGAAAATTTAGATTGTGATAAAATGTTGAAACTTTTTGCACAATAAGTTATGATAAATTTTCTACAGTGTGGTAAATTTTCATAATTTTTGGAGTTAAAAAAGTATTGATATTCTCGCATCCTTTACAGACTGTCCTGTTTTGGCAGATTGCTGTTATGTTTGCATATGTTTGCTTGTTTAATGATTCTATTTGAGGATAGGAATATTAAATATGCAGAGGAATTTAGTATGCAATGTTAAATAATAATTTTAGTGATTTTCTACAGTAGAGAATGATAAGGTTATGCATTGATTTATACTAACGTATCTCACGAGTTCTTGTTGAGTTTTGTGTGGATGAAGTTTTTAAGATTTAGGGAAACCGTGATATAAAATGAATTAAGAAGACACAAAAGCTCAAGCTTGGGGATACCCAAGGCATCCCAAGATAATATTTCAAGAAGTCTCAAGCATCTAAGCTTGGGGATGCCCCGGTAGGCATCCCACCTTTCTTCATCAACAATTATCGGTTAGTATCGGTTGAGCCTAAGTTTTTGCTTCTTCACATGAGTTGTGCTATTCTTGGAATGTCATTTAATTTTTGTTTTGCTTGCTGTTTTAATAAAATACTTATATATGAAAGTTTTTAAATAAGAGAGAGTCCTCAAATAGCTACCCATTTACTTAACTACTCGCTTGATCTTCACTTTTATCTTTTTGGAGTAGCTTGTCATTTACTCTTGTGCTTCACTTATATCCTATGAGTAAATTGTTGAATGAATTGAATTTCATGAAGTTGAAATTATATGTTCATATCATGCCTAGTGGTAGCTTCACATTGGGTTTAGGAAGTGAAATCTTTTGAAGCTTGACAATCACAATATTGGTCATACAAGCAATTCATGAATGATTAGTATAAGGAAGAGAACTTTCACATACAAATATATTATCTTGTACATCTTCTATGATTATGAATACCCATTAATTATTTTCAAACTTGAGAAAATTAGTTGAAGTTGGACAAGGAAGACAACGTAATGAGTTATGGTTGTGTCTATTTGCATAGAAGTTATATTGTTATGGATCCTCCAACATGTGGTGTTTGCCTAGGATCTTTTGCTAGCCAAAAATTTGTACTAAGTAGAGATACTACTTGTGCATCCAAAAACCCTTAAACCCAGTTTCTTGCCATGAGTGTCCACCATACCTACCTATGGATTGAATAAGATCCGTCAAGTAAGTTGTCATCAGTGCATAAAGCGATAAAAATTGCTCCTAAATATGTTTGATCTTTTATTGTAAGGGAAAATTGAGCGTAGTACAAACTTGTGATGGCAAAGTAATAAAAGCAACGGACTGCATAATAAAGGTTGCTACCATAAGGGGCAATATAACTTGACGTTCCTTTGCATTAAGAGCTTAGGCATCCAAATAAAAAGCGCATGACAACCTCTGCTTCCCTCTGCGAAGGGCCTATCTTTTACTTTTCAGTATTTACTTTTATGCAAAGAGTCAATAGTATGAAATCTCATTTCAACCTCAACTATTCTCTAGTTGGCAAGCATCATGTGGTGGGGAAAGATCTAGGCACATATGACCAGTCAAATATATTTGATCATGATTTATTATTGTTGACAATTATCTCCATGATAAATGAGTTGGGAGGCGAAATATTAAGCCCCTATCTTTCTCTGTGTTCGATGGATGTCATTTGTTCTAAGAATATGCTTTGAGTACTAGCAATCATAGAAGACTATATGATGATTGAGTATGTGGAGCTCTTACTTAGATTTTGTTGAATAAGTTGAATTGCAATTGTTTGGTGACTGAGAACATAGGTTGTTGAGTTTCAAGAGAATTCATTGTTTGAACCTTAACATGTGAATTGGTTGCTACTTTAACATGAGAAGTTTTACGAGAAAGAACTGTTGTTATGATGCTAGGAAAAGTGATTGAAATTATCATTGATCAAATTTATGCACCTTGCTAGCATTCACACTTCATAAATTATTTCTTTTATCATTTACCTACTCGAGGACGAGGAGGAATTAAGCTTGGGAATGCTGATACGTCTCCAACGTATCTATAATTTATGAAGTATTCATGCTGTTATACTATCATTCTTGGATGTTTTACAATCATTTTATAGCAACTTTATATCATTTTTTGGAACTAACCTATTGACATAGTGCCCAGTGCCAGTTACTGTTTTTCGCTTGTTTTTTACATCGCAGAAAATCAATATCAAATGGAGTGCAAACGCAGCGAAAAATTTTGGAGAATTTTTTTGGACCAGAAGACACAGGATGGGCTAAAAAATTACCAGAGGGGAGGCCCGAGGTGGGCACAACCCACCTGGGCACGCCCAGGGGGGTTGTGCCCCCCTCGGTGACCTCCCGCACCGCCTCTTCGCCCTATAATTAAATTGCCAAATATTCCAAAAACCCTCGGGGTAACCCTAGATCAGAAGTTCCACCGCCGCAAGCCTCTGTAGCCACGAAAAACCAATCTAGACCCCGTTCCGGCACCCTGCCGCAGAGGGAAATCATCACCGGTGGCCATCTTAATCATCCCGGCGGCCACCATGGTGAGGAGGGAGTAGTCCACCCTCGGGGCTGAGGGTTTGTACCAGTAGCTATGTGTTTAATCTCTCTCTCTCTCTCTCTCGTGTTCTTGAGATGGCACGATCTTGATGTATCGCGGGCTTTGTTAATATAGTTGGATCATATGGTGTTTCTCCCTCTCTATCTTGTTGTGATGAATTGAGTTTTCCCTTTGATATTTTGTTTTATCGGATTGAATACTTTTATGGATTTGAGAGCACTTGATATATGTCTTGCATATGAATACCCGTTGTGACAATGGGGTATTATATTGATTCACTTGAGATATGTTTTGGCACTCAACTCGCGGATTCCCGAGGTGACATTGGGGTAATCTATGCATAGGGGTTGATGCATGTTCTTGTCTTTGTTTCTCTGGTAGAAATCTTGGGGCACTCTTTGAGGTTCTTTGTGTTGGATTGAGTATTATGAATCTGAAATTATTTGATGCATATCGCATAATCAACTCACGAATACTCGCGGTGACATTGGAGTATCTAGGTGACATTAGAGTTGGTTGATGTGTATCATATGTTGTTATTTTAGTACGAACTCTAGGATAGATTGATCGGAAAGAATAGCTTTGAGGTGGTTTCGTACCCTACAAACAATTTCTTCTTATGTTCTCCGCTAGATAAGAACTTCGGAGAGATTCGTCATCGCATGTTGAGGGATTGTTATGTGATCCAATTATATTAGCATTGTTGAGAGATTGCACTAGCGAAAGTACGGACCCTAGGCCTCATTTTCAAGCATTGCAATACCGTTTGTGCTCCGTTTTATCAATTGCTACCTTGCTGTTTTTTATTGTTCCTATTACAAAAATCAATATGTACTACAATTACTATGATTTTATTACCATCTCTTCGCTGAACTAGTGCACCTATACAAATTACCATTGTATTTGGTGTGTTGGGGACACAAGAGACTTTTTGTTATTTGGTTGCAGGGTTGTTTGAGAGAGACCATCTTCATCCTACGCCTCCCATGGATTGATAAACCTTAGGTCATCCACTTGAGGGAAAATTGCTACTGTCCTACAAAACTCTGCGCTTGGAGGCCCAACACGAGTCTATAGGAACAAGTTGTGTAGTAGACATTAGGGACGGTTGCTTCTTCATCAACCACCACCACCACTTCCGCATTGCCATCTCCGTAAGCACCACCGCATTTCCGCTACCACCATTTGACATTTGACGTTTGAGATTTTGAGTTCGTGGTTTTTCCGTTTTCTAAGGTGTTTCGGCTACTTAGGAATGGTTCGGCTTCGACATCACCGCCACTCATCATCGCCCCGGTCTCGACATCGACAATGACCACTTCATCATTATTCGTCCTTGCTTACACACGACAAACCATTGACGGTAACTTCGACGACACCATTGTATATTTCCTTGCCACTGCATTGATCGCCCTGAGCCTATTGCGTACCTTACCTATCGAGACTAGCGAGTTGAGAATTGCCGGGCCACGCTATTTGTGCACCTTAGTGATACGCTTACGCCGCATAGCTAGTTCTAGCGTGCAATCATCTTGCTATCATCATTGTGCCATAAGTCCCTCCCGTGCATATCTTACATACTTGTCCCATATCATACTTGGCTCGAGCATGAAGCATATTCAAAAAAAAGAGCAAAAGCTTTTAAGCAAAAGAGGAGATACAAAAGAGCTTGTAAGCAATAGAAATAGCATTGAGCCACTTTGCATAGTACATACATTTGGAGCATACATACATAGCATACTTGGGATTGAAGACGGCACGTTTACTCTCATAGGTTGGTGCACAAGAGTATCTTGCCCATTTGAGCAATCAAGCTAGTGTCTCTCTAGCATCCGTGCAACAAGAGCTTTTCCGTGGCAACACATTTTGTGCTCATTCCTTGGTTGCGCGGATCCCATCTATCTATCCGTGTGTGTGTGTGTGTGTTTCTTGTGTCACCATAGCTATTGATCTATTTGCTTTACATTGCAATTTTGTGATTCTTCCTCAAAATTTTCAATATCTTGGACTAACATTTGCTTGAATTTTGTGCCACTTGTCCTAACCAAGCCACTCGATAAGCTTTACTTTGTAGGTGTGAGTGAACAAGTCCGGTACCAATTCCACTATTCTTTCATTTCACATTGAGTGATACAAGATACATCCTCAACTTTGCGAAAAGGTAGCTTGGTATTGTTTATCTCATTTCCTACTCACCTTTGCTCGAGTCTTGTGATGGATAGGCAAAGCACATCATCTCCGGTCTACACCCACGACGACGAGTTCGATGCTATGAAGAACTCCATCAATGCCAAGATGGACAAGCACATGGAGGAGCTCAAGGTCCTCATCAACAACTGCAAGCGATCTTCCTCATCTTCGAGAAGATGCTCAAGTGCAAAGACTCCCGAGCTACCATCTTCGGCAAGTACACACAAGCATCGACATCGACAAGACCATGAAGAGCACACTTCTAGATGAGAGTTGGCTTCTCTGCCACCCCCATGCACACGGGACCCCGTGCACACGACCTCCTACACCCCCGTGCGCACGGGGCATACAGAACAGCAACATCGACACTTCGGCTTCTTCGACTACGATGGCATCTTCACCAAGTGACTTCAAGGCATCTTCGCCTACGGGCGTACGACATCTTCACCTACTCCACGAGCTCAAGTCCACTACTTCCATGAGCTACTTCAACTTCGCCGACGATGTTGAGATTCCATTCTTTGGGACTCATGACCCCGAAGAGTACCTCGAGTGGGAGCGCAAGATGGATGACTACCTCAAGATACACCAAGTCCCCTCCGAAGATCAAGTGAAGTGCGCCACAAGTACCTTCCACGACTACGCATCGACATGGTGGATTCACATACCTTCGACGAGCTTCAACATGAGTTGGTCCATGATGAAGAAAACGATGCGACGAGAATTTGTGCCTTCCACCTACACGGAACATCTTCAACGCTAATTGGAGAACACCAAGCAAGGATCCAAGTCCCTCGACGAGTACTTCAAGAACATGAAGGAAGCCTTGCGACGAGCCGGTGTGGACGACCCCATTTGGATGAAGTTCTACTTCATGATGGGATTGAACAACAACATCGCCAAGACTATCTTCACCAACAACTACGAGTCCCTCGACGACATGTAATTTGGTGCTCTCAAGGCGCAACAAGAACTCAAGAAGGCTAAGTCTACTCGACCCCAAGCACACTTCATTACGACCACACTCCAAGACGGCGAGCATGAGGCTAGTACCACCGAGATGTCCAAGCCAGATGAGCTCCAAGACGATGCTTCCATCTTTGGAGGCGAGATTGATGATGTGCCATCTTCGACCTTCATCCACGGCGAGAGTGATGATGTGCCATCTTCGGCCTTCATCCACGGCGACGACTATGATATGGTTGAGCATGGGATTTTCCATTCGACCATGGCGACATATGATGAATTGAGTGACTTTTGCCACCATATTGAGAGTGAGAGTGACTTCACCACTAGCCCCACATATGACGAGTTGCCCCAATTCCCATGTGAGGAGAGCCACCACCACCACCACTTGAGTGATTTGAGTGACTCCACCATATGTGACATTGAGTGCACCTACCTTGAGGGAGTGAGTGAGCCACCACCACATAGAGAGATTGAGGTAGTTGATAGGGCATGTGAGGCCATTTCAATTTCTAACGACTTACCCTCTACCTCTATTGTGTCTTCTCATTTGGTGCTAGGTCCCATATATGATGACGCGTCGATCTTCGATGACTTTGTCTTTCCTTTGGACAAGACGATGGCCATGGTGGACTATGATGCACCCCCACATGGTTCCATCACGATGATGACGTTGACAATAATTTGGTCTTTACCACCTCACCTACACCACATGAACGGAATGAGAAAGGCAACATAGGTGAAGGTGATGCTCTTATCCCACTAGTGGACATCCTTGACATTGATTGCTTGCATGATGTTGATCCACCTATTACCATGCTTCATGCTAATATGATTTCCCCATGCGATGATTTACCCATTTATGATGAGTTTGATGATTGCCATGTGGAGTCTATTAGTTGTGATGCCATGTTACATAGGATTTCTTGTGATAATTCTCTTGGTCACATCATGTTTGACAATCCGCTTGACTTGTCATATGCTATGCATGAGATCAACAATATGTCACATTTGCAATCTCATCGTAGTGACTATGCACATGCCATTAAAATAAACCCAATTTGCACATATGGCATACATGACAAACCCATGGTTATTGGCATTTGTTTCTCTTGTGATGATATTGATATGCTCCCTTTGCGTCATTTCCATCATATGCCATGCCATGACCACCTAGCTTTGGACATGCATTGTTTGCCATGTTGTAAATTTTCTCCATCTTATGCTTCCGCTATTGCACATGAGGAGACCCCCATAGTTCCCTCATACATTTTAGGAGATTTTGATCCATCCAATCCATTGCATGATTCCCATGATTGTGTGCACCTTATGCATCCCATGAATAAACACGCTATTGTTGTTCCACACACTTACTATAGTTTGCGTCCTAATCATGTTGAACACAATAACTATCATTGCATGATGGATGACATGTTTCTCTACTGTGCCTCAAATTTCTTTGAGCAATGCTTATTTTGTGCTAACACTCACGCGCACATACACATCATGATGAATGATGTGTACATTTACCACGCACACACTTTCTTTGGTTTGTGCCTCTTTTGTGTAGGTACACATGCTTCCTCGTCAACCTCACAATCCCATGAGTTGACGAAACGAGCTCAACAGAGCAATGATGATTTGGGATCCCGTGGATTGTCCTTACCACCGTTCCCTTCGCGCAAAGACTTCGCGCATTTCTTCTACATGGCCCTCATATGGTTATGGGTTATTTACCACTTCTCACTTTATGTCCATGTTGCCATGTTCACTTTGCATGATGTGCTCATTTCTACACCTTTGTCATGCATTTGTGACACATATTTTGCATTTCACATGACACTTGATTCTCGTACTTGTACGTGTATTTGCATGCTTGGTGGAGATATTGCTTGTTATTGCCATGTTTGCTTTGTGCCCAATGCCTATGATGATACTTTGATCATATCATGTTTTCATGCTTGTGATATGTCATGTGCATCACATATGCCTACTATTTACACACATGCCATGATTGCCATGATTACCTCTAGTATGTCGCATCTTCGCACTTCTAGCATGCTTGACTTGATTGCCTCACAATTATTGAACAATTGCTATCTCATTTGTGTTGAGTGCCACACTATCTTCATCACACCCTATGCACGTTATGCTTGGATTATCTTGCACTTGCCCATGTGTTTAGACATTTCATTTCTTTTGGTGTTGTGAATGCCTCTTATGCCTACCATAGACCGTTCGTGAGCACTTTGTGCACGCTTGCTATGACATTGAGGTAGATGCTTGTTCTCTTGTCACACATATTAGCACATTTACCTCACCTTTGCATGCTTGTTTCCATGATGTCCTTGATTTGGCTCAATTAACGTGCTTGCATGCCATGTCACAATCCTTTGTCACACCATATGCTATGCTTGATAAAAACACTTGTTCGTTGAATCACCTCTTAAATGCTTGGTTTTGCACTAATGCTAACCACATTTGTTTTTCCAAGTGTTTGTTGTCTTTGTTCCTTTTGAAGGAATTACAAGACGGTGCGACATTGGAGAGTGCCCAGTTCAAGCTTCCACATGATGAATACTTGGTGATCGTCCACTTCAACACGGTGACGCCATCTCTTTCCCATGGTGATTTGGTTCTTGATCCGAGGATGGATCTTTCCCAAGGGGGAGGGGATGATGCGGAGCATCCTACGGGCATCACCATGTCAAGAGTCCATTGGGAAAGTGACACGTGCCAAATCTACTTCACATACATAAAGGTGAATCATCTCCTTTACACGTGTCCATTTGTATCCTTCGAGGAAGGTATACTACTTGACCCCTCTCTCGTGTGGGTGTGAGCAGAGCTACACATTCATCGAGGAGGAGTCCAAGCTCAAGAGTACATGTACACCATCATCGAGGTTGACCACATCAAGGGAGCCGAGGAGCATCCACAAGGAAGGAGAAGGAGCGCACCAGGAACAAGTCTGCAAGTCCCAGGCGACCCCGTGTGCACGGCCCCCGAGACCCCGTGCCCACGGACTACACAGGGAGCTGCCGCTGTAGCACCCCGTGCGCACGGGCTTGTACCGTGCCCACGGGACCCCCGTGCGCACGGGCCCAACTTACCCCGTGCGCACGGGCCCATCAGGATGGATGGCCGAGAGTGATCTGTTGGGCCTCCACTTCGTCCCCTTCCTCCACCTACCTATATATTCCGTACCTAGACCATATGTTATGGTTAGTAAAGGATATGACATGATCTAGTTGAGCTTTGCTCCTTGTACCTCCTCTTGAGAGAGAGAGACCTCTCCCATGGAGATCAAGACCTCCATAGGGGAAGATCCCTAGTGGATTCCAGACCCCATCTAGGGAAGGATCCCCATCATATGATCACCAAGGCCTCACCTCCCTTTGGGATTTGGGATGAACTCTATCTTGTATCTTTCCTTTTGTTGTTCTTGTACCTTTGTGGATCTTGTGTGGATGTGAGTCTAGTGGATGTGTGATTTGGACTTGTTCTTGAGTGTTCCTCTTGTGATTTCTTCGTGTTCTTCTTGGGATTCCCCCTCCAATTCATGAAAGATCTCCACTTCGGGTTCCACCCTACAACATCTTCCCAGTGTTGCAACCGCCTATAGCACGTAGCGTTCCGGAGTGGGTCATGTCCACATGAGCATAAACGGGATGTGAGGTGTAAGACGGGGATGGTTAGACCATGCTTGCAGATAGCACTCGGTTGTCTTGAAGTTCTAGCAGAATCATTCTGAGCTCAGAGCACAAAGCATCAAAAGATGAACAAGAGTCATATGGAGATATGATCGGCAAAAGTTTGCCCACCGGTCAAAATTCTCGTCATCAGTGATGTCCACATCAATGGCTGAGAACTAGGCTTGGATCTTGAATCACTCACTATCAATTATGAGAGATATTGATTTGAGTGGGAGCACAATTATGTATTAATTAAGTTTAATAACTAGTGGAAATTAATTATGAACTATGTCTATGTATAGTTTGCATTATGGTTGTAGAATTATGGCTCATGGTTCCACCTTTGTTGTTGAAATTGATTGACTTTTATTTATCTGATTGAAACTTTATGTTTGAGAGGATCGTCCTACTACATGTTTACAATACTCTCTTGCTGATGCTATGGATGACGAGACTCACGTCCTTCGATCCAAAAGCTAGAATTGCATTACGGTCTACTTGCTTCCAAGAAACCCGAACTTCAAAATGTTTGGGATAGTTATATGATATTCTTGGAACTGAAAATTGTTCTCAGAAACAAACAAAGGCTAAAAGATATGCGGTATCTAAAGAAGTGTTTTTGTTTGGAAATTCTTGTGAAGTGTTCAACTATGTTTAAGACTAAAATGCGTAAGATCCGGAAGAAAGCCAGTCATGTGTTGACAGTGAAAACTTGTAGAGAAAGAACAAAACCAAAGGATGTAATGAGACTTACACGCCTAGAGAAGTTCCCACTCTTAAAGTTGTTGTTTCTTCTGAGAGTAAGAGAAATATTGAAGTAAAACTATAAGAAGTAAAAGGCAGAAAGAAAACAAAACTGGAATGTCCAGCTCAGGTATGAATGTCATACAAGTTATGAGATGCAGAGGTGGTTGGTCAAGTACAGTGTAGTTCTTGGAAAAAATGATCAATTTGTTGATCACTGATTCTTCGGTATTGTGGTTAAAAGGTTAATCACAAGGATATTGACTTAATTGCATATTATTGCAAATCGTTGCAAGAAACTTCAAATGGCCTAAATGACCAACAAATAATGAGGTTAAAATATTTTGATGGATTGTAAAAGCTTACAATATTTCTATTAGTGTATTTCCTCTATATTTATTATCATAATTCATTTTAGAGTTTTTGTACACTCTAGCCCATTGCATAGAAGTTGCAAGGAGGTTCTTCATGACAGAACAATAGTTGTTTGATATTATGAAGGAGGTTGTCCATAACAGAACAACAGTTGTGCGATGTTATGAACAAAAGGGCATACTCTTATTGTGAATAAGATTTATGTTATGAATATTGATAATAAAATTGAATATCCATAACACTGATTCTAAATGTCACAAGACTAAAAGAATACCACATCTGTGTGGCACTGCATTTAGTCACATTGGAGAAACTAGCATGGAGAAATTTCATAGTGATGAATTTTGAAGTCATCTGATTGAGAATCATCTGACACTTGCAAACTTCGTCCAATTAGTGAAGTAAACTAAAATACCGTTCACATGCCATAGAGAACGAGCAACAAAATAATTGGCAATATGCATATCGATGTGTGTAGTCCAATAAGTGTTGTTGCAAGCAGTGGATTTATCTATCTTCAAGGTTGACTCAAGTAGATATTTATATTTACTTATTGAGACATAAAACTGGATCTTTTGAAATGTTTCAGAAGGTTTTCAGAATGAAGTAGAATTTATTGTAACAAGAAAATTATGTTTCTTCAATTAGATTGTAGAAAGGAATATTTGAGTTACAAGTTTAGCGAATGTCTGATGAGCCATAAAAGTATTTTATAGCTTGCAACTCCTATAACACTACTAAGAGTAGAGTGTTTTAAGTAGATGCAATCAAGCTATGTATGACATGGTAAGATCAAAGATGACATTAATTATTTCGCCAATATACTTTCAAATTGATGCTTTAGAGACTGTGGCTTTTACACTGAAAAAGGAGCGCCATAAATTTATTGAATAAGTGCTACTTTGTAGGTTATCCCAAATAGTTGGATATTCCTCTATCACTACGCCAGGGCAAAGTGTTGCCCTAGATTGCGGAAGTTTTGAAGAAAATGTTTTCTACAAAAGAGTGAGTGGGAGGACAGTGCAACTCGACAAGATTGTGGAATCTTCGTAATCAGCTCAAAGAAAAGAAACACTGGAAGTAATTCTAGAATTTCTTACTGCGACTGATACAAAAGCCTCTACATGAGATGTAGAGACTACGGTCAAACTTGCAGCTGAACTATATAGGTTGGGAAAATTCATGCAGACCTTTGTGGTATGCAGATGAAATATTGTTGAGCAAACAATGAACCTACAAATTATAGAGAAGCGTTGATGGGCCCTGACTCTGGAAATTGGCTATATGCCAACATAATCTGAGATAGTATCCATTCACGTAATTCAAGCTTAGAACTTGATGAACCCTTCGAAAGACTTAGAGTCTAAAGAATAGTAATGGATCTATAAACAGACAAAGATAAAAAAATGTTTTATAATGCTTGACTTGTTACAAATAGTTTATGACAAGATCAAAGAATTGACTATGACGAGATTGTCTCATCATAGCAATACTTAAAGTCAGTTCCGGTTAAACTAGCAATTATTAAAAATTTCAATAACACAGATGGATGTTAAAATGATTCCATGAGATGGAAATAGAACCAAGGTTGTATGTTTGATATGATCCAAGGTAATTTTGTCGATCCAGAGGATGCTAGTAAGTATGCAAACTTCAAGAGATCCTATAATGATCTGAAGCAAGCATAGTGGAGTTGGAATCTTCGTACTGATGAAATGGTGAAATAAATTGATTTCATCGAGTAAAACAAAGATGCTTGTATTTACAAGAAAGTAAGTGGGAGCATGATAATATTTCTAAACACTATATGAACATGACATATTATTGATTGGAACTTATTTTCTTGACACGGATTAAGACTTTATTGAAACTAATTTTTCAGTAAAATGCTTAGGCAATGAATAGTCTTGGTATTAGACATAACGATCTATGGAGATAATAGTGTCTAATCGGACTTAGCCAAAATACATATTGACAGAATACTAAAGCAGTTTAGTATGTAAAATGTCAAGAAGAGTTTCTTGTCAATGTCACATGGAAGGAGTCGGTATCCTGAAATACTGATGAGCGAAATATGATTTCAATCACACTTGTATTCCATGGTATGTAAACAACCAGATATTTTCAATACTCCAAGTTAGTTGTAAGTAAAAGTTACTAGTATGGTCAAATTGTTGATCACAGGACAACAATGAAAAATGTCGTTAAGGATTAACGACATGTTTCTCACGCACGGAGAAAATGAAGAGATTGTTGTAAGGAGTTACATCAATGAAAGGCTCGTTGTAAGTAGTACATCGATAAAAGCTTCATCTATGCTCCAAGTGATTTTTTTATTTCAATTTAAAAGTGATTTATGGTGCCACAGTAAGTTGGAATTGGTCCCAAAAGTTACTGTGGTGAATTCTGTAACAGGAGGCTAAATATATTATTGCTTTAGAAGCAAAAGTGAATGGTGATGAATCGAAAGTTCATTCATGAGCTTGGTATGGTTTCTAGATGATTGTATCATTGGAACACTATTCTTAATAGTGGTTCCATAACTCAATCTAAGGAATCAAAGGTTCTACCAGTGATTCAAAATATACGAAGCCGGTTTCACACAAATTATGAATTCTTGTGAAAACATTATAGATGCATAGAAATGCAAATGATACATGCGGATCTGAAGTTGTCAGCTTTGATAGGACGAAGTCTATACCACAAGCAAAGCATGGACTGACACCGGATTGCCATTGGTGTAAAAGTTAAAGTGCTAACTAGATTATTGACTCTAGTGCAAGTGGGAGACTGTTGGAAATATGTCCTAGAGGCAATAATATTGTATTATTATATTTCCATTATTCATAGTTGAGAGTTTATATTCCATGCTATAACTGCTATGATCCTGGAATATGCGATTCAGTGGAAAACTCATATGCACGTGTGGAATGATAAACGGTAAACCATAGGCTCCCGGTCTCGCCTCTAAGACCGGCTCAAGTGTTGTTGGTGATCACGTTTTCCGGATCTTAGGATATCGTTAAGTGTAACGATAGTCCTAAAACAACATTGAGGGTATAATGTTAGAAGAACAATCATATTGAATCGACCCAATACTTGTTTGTTATACTATGTGATCATATTGTCTAAAATCATCTATTATAACACAAAGTGTTAGCATGTGTTTTAGTTCCTCGGACCATGAGAGTGTCTCGGTCACTTCCTACCAGACGGTGGGCTTTGGGATTGCTCAAACGTCATTTGTAACAAGGTGATCATAACGACATCTTTCAGGCTCACCGGAAAGTTTGACAAGTGACCAGACAGCTCGAGAGTGAGATTTGCTCCTCCGACGATGGAGAGATATTCTTAGGGCCCTCTCGGTGTGACGGCCTCCATCATCGTCTGGCCAGACACAGATGACTACGTCACGGGGATGCCGAAACACGTCAACGAGAAAGAAGAACAAAACCGGTAACGGGAGCAACGGTATAGTGAGCATGGTGATGACTCTGGTGGATACCGATGCACACCGGGTTTTGTAAAGTATCGCAAAGCAAAGGGAACATCACATGATAACCAAAGGTTCACTCGAATATCATTCGTGTAATCATAGGGACCAATATGGATGTCCACGGTTCCGCTATCGGTCATTGAACGAAGGGGTTTCGTTCATGTCTATGGTTACCGAACCTACGGGGTCACAAGCTTAAGGTAATCACGATCTGTTGAGTGTTAGTAGGACGGGAGTGATGAGAATATATTTGTGGAATTGTTTCATTAATATCCGGAATAGTTCCGAGAGGTTCCAGAAGCGTTTCGGGGTCACCGGAAGGGTTTCGGTGGATATCGGATAATATCGGGTATTACCGATTAATATATATAGGTGGAAAATATTTCCGGAGATGTTAAGTTATATAAGTATATATATATATAATGCTCTGAAAATGTTTAGAACAAATATATATTTAATTTAATATCAACGGGCCTAATAAGGCCAAGTGGTGGAAGACCACTTGGGCCATAAAGGCCCAATAAGGGTGGCGCTCCCTTCTCCCCATGGAAAGGGGAGAGGGAGGCCGAATTGGAGGGGGATTCCCCTCCCCTTGGCCGGCCACAAGGGGGAGACTTTCCCCCCTTGTGTGGTGCCCCCTCCTCCCCTCCCATCCTATATATACTAGAGGATTTCCACCCTTTTGGAACACAAGTTTTTAGGTGCCTCTTCTAGTTGATCTAGTTCTAGTTCTAGTTGGTCCTAGACTAATTAGAGCTAGCCCTAGCCACCTCTAATCCTCATAATTAGAAGCCCAGTGTGGTTCTAATCTCCTCCCTCTAATTCTTCGGCAACGATTAGCTCTGGACGGCGAAGCGCTGCCGGATCGTGAAGACCATACGCTTGCAACCAAGTAGCGAGGCCGTGCTTTCGGTCTTCTGTTCGAGGGATCGTTCGAGGGCGGTTCGCGGGATCGTCATCATCATTCGAGGGACTTCGAGCACGATCTACACCGACTCTTATTCTTCCGCTACTCTCCGGAGTTGGTAACGATCGTTGATCCCAACCCTTATGCATCTTCATATTGATCTTGGTGATCATAGGTGCGATTTTTTTTTGTTTTCTACTACGTTTCCCAACAGTATGTACAAACTGAGTGGGCTTGTTTGTTCACCAATCTCACTGATTTGTTGGACTAGCTGTCGCCATAGACCCACCGTCAACTGAGCATGGCCTGATGGGGTCCTGCTATCTCGCTGGAATAGGATGAAGAACTGAGCACAGCCTGATGGGGTCATCGGTCACGTACATGGACGCGCCCACGCTGACGTCGGCGAGCTTGACAGAGTCTTCGGAGTCCACGGCCCATTTCCTGCCTTGATGTCGCGGATTATACGGCCCTGCACGTGGATGTGCGAAATCGCACGGCCTGATGGGGTCCCTGCTATGTCACCAATGTAGGTAGAAGAACTGAGCACATCCTGATGGGGTCACCGGTCACGTACATGGATGCGCCCACGCCAACGTCGGCGAGCTTGACGGAGTCGTCGGAGTCCACGGCTCGTTTCCTGCGTTGATGTCGCAGATTATACAACCCTGCTCATGTATGTACGAAATCGCACAGTCGGCCGCACAATACCCGTCGCCGCCGTCGTTGGCATCGGTGTGCTTGTCGCCTGGCAATCCCTAACTTTAGGTTCGAGTGAGCCTGGCGGGTGCGTGCCTTCAGAAGGACAGGCGATGCAATAGATTTTTTTTTTTTAGAACGAAGGCTCAAGAAGAGCCCCGCTTTGAATTAACAAAGCCATCAACCGGCCAGGGATTATACAAGGCCATCGTTACAACCACTAAACAACTGCGAACAGCCGGTAACAAGAACAAGGAAGAAAAAACAACAGATACATAGTGTTGCCGAAGCAGCTTACAAGCACCAAAGACTACAAGCCCTATAAAGATAAGCAAACTAAGCACTAGCTAGTAG
Source organism: Thinopyrum elongatum (assembly GCA_011799875.1). NCBI lineage: Eukaryota > Viridiplantae > Streptophyta > Magnoliopsida > Poales > Poaceae > Thinopyrum > Thinopyrum elongatum. The sequence continues at coordinate 497,258,402 of CM022303.1, forward strand.
TCGATGGAGTCCTCCAAGTGAAGTAGATCAAGTAGAGCAAACGAGGAGGTTCATCATACGAAGACAAAGTCCAGCGAAGGCCGCGCCCTCATCTACACCGAAAGGTGGACACCTTGGTTGATCCGCTCCTCTCCAAATCCAGAGGGGACCCCTGCCCCTCGCCTTGGCTCGAAAGGCGTCGGACCGTTGGAAGATGGAAAAGCTCACCCTAGAGCAAGGATTGGACACGATTTCGGGCACCATGGGAGATTCTCAACCCGACACGCCGCTGCACGAGGATAACCAGACGAATTGCCACACCACGGCTCACTGCTACAAACCACCAAGAGGAAAAACTACACAAGGGCACTGACACTGAACAAACGAACAGCGAGAAAGATGGAGCAACCTTACTGGAAGCGGATCAAGCTCGTAGGAGTCGGCTCCGTGCCCAAGCCACCGCATCAAGTTGCTGCTAGCAAAAGAGAGGAACCCTATCCCCTCACTGCCCAAGAACTATGGCGCCAAAACCGGCGAGCAAGCAAACAAAGATCGGGCTATGAACAGATCACTAAGGAAGCGGGACATAACTGCTACATAGACAAAACACCAAGCTTCACCTCCCTCGCTGATGACGCAGCCAACCCGACAACCACCTCACAACACCTCTGCACTCTCCTACCATGCCCAAGATGACACCTTCAAGAAGGTGGCGACGCACAACGCGCCGTTGCCGTCCAGTCTTGACAAGACAAGGGTTTTCACCCGGGTCATGGAGCGGGAGGGAGAGGAAACGAACCTCGACGACGCCTCCGAGGAGGGGAACGGCACCTGCCTGTGTCGCCGACGCCGTGGCCGGAGAACCAGCCAAGGATTTCTCCCGGTCCTGTTCCGCAGCTCCAGGCATCCCCACCTTCGACGGGTCCGGCGTCCAGAGGCCGCCGGCGAACAGATCCGGCACGGAGGAGCGCTGCAAGGGGAAGTGGAAGCAACCTTCGGATCCGGACGCGAGCAAGGAGGCCGCGCCCCCGCTGCGATCGGCGACAGCGCCCGCCTTCACTCGCCGCCCTCGCGACCAAGGAGACGGGGGGACAACACCCGCGACGCCGCTCGCCGTAGAAACGGCGCCGCCGCACCACCCGAGGCCGCCGCCTCGGCGCCCTAAGCCCTCCGCGAGGAGCGAAGCAGCCATATCCTCGTCGCCGCCGTCCTGGGCGACCACGCGGGCTTTGCCGGAGGCCTCCTCGGGCGGCGACGAGGGGGGGGGGGGAGAAGGGGGGGAAGGGGGCCGGTTGCTAGGGTTTTCGTCGCCTCCCGTGTCGCCCCACCGGCCAGAACGCTCACAAAATTTTAAACAGGGTAAATTGTGGCAAAACTTTTTCACAAAATTTTAAACAGGGTAAATTATGGCAAAACTTTTGTGAAATGGGGTAAAACGGATGAAATCTCGCTAAATGGGGTAATTAGTGTCAGAAATGTCAAAATAGGGGGTAAAAACCGGAATTCACTCTTTGTTTTATTGCCATGATATTTTATGAAAAGAAAGTTTTTTTTGCAGAAAAAGAAGTAAACCAAATATTGTGATACATATCTCAGCTACACATTATTCACAAAAGAATATGTCAGCCACACATAATCAATGATAACTACGGCAATCAATTAAGAGGTATTCTCTGAGCCTGAACAGAACGTCACCAACTTAGGTCCTTGTGTAAGAATAAAGATCAGGACGATTGAAATGTCCTAGTAGCTGAGAAAGAAGCTTTCAACGTCGCCTAACGATCAGGGGCTGAAGGAATCGTCTATGTCATTTCGATTCGCAGTCCCATGTACTGCGACCGGTCCTTCGTTCGTATCTCCTTCTCCGATTACCACGGCACAGGCGCACAAGAAAAAGACATGCACGGACTGATGCACCCAGTTCTGTCACATATGTTTATACACATCTACGGCTGTACATTTCCTCTGGAACTCTCTGGTGTGGTACGTACGTATGGTGAACCGTGCATGCCCGGGCATATCCATCGCCAACCTGATTGAGAATGGCGTGTACAATATTTGGCCAGGCACGTACCGACGTACGGCACCGATGGTGAGGAGTGACGACAACCTAAATGGATGAAGCTAGCTATAACTAGCCGGAGGTGCTCAAGGGGGTACCTGCCGGTGGTGCTTCTGCAACATGGATTGTGTTGCAACGAGGTTTACAATATAGGTCTTGTTGGCAATGAGGTTTGCAACCATGTTGCAGTGAAGAATGTGAAGAGACAAGGGATGATGACTATAAACATCAGATGCATAGGACGGCTCGGGACTCGACCGATCTTTGCCCAAGAATAGCTGACCGATGCGTAGCATACTCCCTCCGTCCGCGAATAAGTGTATATCTAGCTTTTGTCTTAAGTCAAAGTTTTAAAAAAATTGACCAACTTTATATGAAAAAATAGCAACATTTATGACACTAAATTAGTATCACTAGATTCGTATATACCAATTTGATGACATATATGCTACTACTCTTTTCTATAAAGTTGGTCAAAATTATAAACCTTTGACTTAAGACAAAAGGTAGAAGTACACTTATTCATGAACGGAGGGAGTAGGCCTAAGTAAATTGGATTTATGCTCGTCTTCAATGTGTCCTCACCCATAGGATCATCCGACCCCATGGCTGAATTTCAAAAGAAATAAAACACGTGACGGATAATTTATGAGAGCATCTCTCAATTTATAGCTAGCTAGACTACTCGAAACTTCCACTCCGGCGGCCATACATATTTTGCTAGCTCTATCTTCAACGTGGCCTACAAAATCACAAGAGAACCTACATAGCACTCCGGATCCTTACAATGATGAAAAAACGAAGCAAGAGAACACAAAATGAATTGCTTCGTACGGGAGGAGTGGTAACACGCCGAGAGAATGGATAGATGGAGCCGACGACGAAGCCAAAGGTCCTGCTGAGAATGTAACCAAACACGCCCGATAGGTTCAAGCTCGAGCATGTAGTTCAGGAAAGGCAAGTGATGCGGGACTGGGCAGCAAACGCATGGAAGAAAACCATGGACATGGCACACCACGTGTACGCTAACAGCAAGGACCCGCTTGGCAGAGCATGTTAAAATCTGATAAGGTCGACTTAAAATAAAAACCAGATAAGGTAAAATATGTCACAACTTTCCCATTTAAGGCAAAACTCTTAAATGGGGTCAATTTCCTATTAAAAAAATTCAAACACATCTGATAAAAAAAATACTCTAGAACTTACCGGAAAAATCGAAAATGAGATTAAAATCTTGCAACGATTCTTCCGCGAAATAGAAGGTTTCCGACTTTTTGTGAGGCCCAAACATTAAACCAGTATCTGAAATATTAAAAAATTGTTGTGATGGAATTTAGAAACTAAACTGAAGGGGTCAAATTCAATTCCCAAACCAGGCGCAAGAGAGAATCAGAGGAGTGCCACTAGTAGAAAGGAAAAAAGGAGATCCATCGAGAATGATCCCACGACCAATTCCACCCCCGCCAATTTCACCCAATGGATCTGTCCGATCCTCGTGTTGCTCGCGTACTGTCGTAGTCGAGAGCAAGTAGAAGCAGAGAGTACTGTGGCCATGCATGCTTCTTCTTGTTGCTCGGGCGTGCGTCTGATCAGTCCTCTCGCTTCGACGACCGACAAACCATCGACCGGTCAGGCTTCCTCTTGTTGCTCGGAAGGGCGTGCGACTGATCAGTGATCAGGCGACGTGATCCTCAACTTGCTCCTTATCAATGGCCAGCGCTTGCTCGCTGCGCGCTTGACAAAGCATGTCGGGAACTTTCAAAGTAGGTCGTCCTAGCGTTTACGAGCGAACACCATCCTTGATCCTGTTCAGTTCCGGTGGCTGACTGTTTGGAGCACTCATCAATAGCACTAGCGATGAATTGATGGAATAGAACACGGGTGCATCATGGGTTTCTTATCTATTTGATTGAAGAGAAGTACAGAAAGGCAATATTGATAATAATAGGGTGCGGCTAGATGCAAGTCGCTTGAAAAAAATCATTTGGGAATTGAAGGTTCAGCCGGTGGCCGCCCCGCCCTCCTCACAATCCGGCCCACAGCCATGCTCCCCCCCCCCCCCCCCCCCCCCCCCCCCCCCCCCCCCCCCCCCCAAATAGCCCCGGCGACCTGGCACCACCGCCATGCTTCTTTCCCTCCGGTCTCACTCCGGCAAACTCTCAAAATCGACCGATACCAAATTCGAATTTCAATCGATTGACATTTAGTAATTGTGATAATGATAATAGAAAGAAAGAAAGAAAATCTTCCAAATCCTCTACATCCGAGGATACGCAAGGCCACCGGGAAGGGAAATGGAAAGTTTGATACGTTGACGCAATTGAAAATTGGAAATGTACAGCCATAGCTCAGACTGTCAGCACTATTTTAGCATGCGTTTATTCCGGATTAAATGATCACCACCTAATTAACTAATGGATACGCATCGGTTTCAAAAAAAAAAAAAGGATACGCATCAGTGATAAGAAGCACCGATCGACACATGTATGCTCGGCTTTATCTCCAATATCGAAAGAAAGACTAGAGTAATCTCGTTAGTGCACACGTCCAGCCTCAAACGCGTTCAAATTCAGTTTACTGAAATGGTCAGACACGATGCATCCCTGCACGTGTTCATTTACAGCTTCACTTAATACAGCTGGATATACACCATTTCAGTCCAGATAATCCCTATAAATGCACCATTATTAGTAACTGAAGCTGACCAAGAAATAATACTAATGAAAAATGGAAATGGGAAAATGAAAATAGAAAAACGTGCGCCTTATCAATGGCTAGCGCTTGCTCACTGCGCGCTTGACAAAGCATGTCGGGGACTTTCAAAGTAGGTCGTTTACGAGCGAACACCATCCTTGATGATCCTGTTCAGTCCCGGCGGCTTACTGTTTGGAGCACTCATCAATAGCACTAGCGATGAATTGATGGAATAGAACACGGATGCATCATGGGATTTTTATTTATTTGATTGAACAGGAATACAGAAAGGCAATTTTGATAAATGGGTATAACAATAACGGAAAACATCCAAATCCTCTGCATCCGAGGATACGCAGGGCCAACGGGAATGGAAATGGGAAGTTGATACGTTCACGCAATGGAAATGCACAGCCATAGCCCGGACTGCCAGCACTATTTTAGCAGGTGTTTATTCCTGGTTTAATGATCACCTAATTAACTAGTAATGGATACGCATGAGTGGTAAGAACACACTGCCCGATACTACGTCCATGCAATCTTTGCTTATCTCCAAGACCGAAGAAAAAAACACAAAACAAGTCTTATTTGTGCGCACATCCAGCCTCAAGCTCGTTCAAATTCAGTTGACTGAAATGGTCAGTCACGATGCATCCCAGCACGTGCTCATTCGCAAATCCACCGAATACAGCTGGGATATACGCCGTATCAATCCAGATAATCCCTATAAATGAAATAATAATGAAAAATGGAAACGAGAAAAAAGAACAATAGAAAAACGTGCGGCACGAGAAGAAGACAATATTGCGTCGCGCAGGAGGAGGAGGCGGGGCATGCTGATGAGATGGACGTCTCTGCGTGCCCTCGAGTCCCCGTCAACCGCCCCTGTGGGCTGGGGGTGGCGCCGTTTTACCCTTCTGCCCCTCCGGCACCAGCGGCGCAGCCGGCCACCCGCTCTCTCCCCCCGTCCGCACGCACTTTTAAATACGCCACCATGCCCCTCCTCCCCCGTCAGCCAGGCAGTCACACACAACACACGGCGCTCCCCTGAGTCCGAGTCTGAGTCTTCCCGAACGGCCTCCTCCGTTCGTCCAGCAGTTCAGACTTTGAGAGTTCACACACACACACACACGCACGCTTCGGCTTGATGCAGCGCGGAGAGGCGGGCGGCGCCATGGTGAGTTGATCGGTCGGTCGATCTCCTTGGAGCCGATGCGGCACTTCTTGTTCCGTTGCTGTCGGTGTTGATCTGCCGGGTCTTGTGTATGTATGCAGGAGGACGGAGCGCGGGAGGTGGAGCGGTGGGACGGGTACGTGGACTGGAGGAGCCGGCCGGCGGTGAAGGGCCGGCATGGCGGCATGGTCGCCGCCTCCTTCGTGCTGGGTAAGTAAACTCGACCCCCTCCCGCCCTCCCTCGATCACACAGTTATGCATGCTCCTCGGTCCATTCTACGCTCTTCCAGAACCCTCTCGGCCGAGCCGGGAGGCAGACAGATGACGATGTAGGGGACCGACCGGAGCGGGAATAGGATACCCGGGACACTCCATATCTGCACCGCAGGCATGCACCATGGATTACTCATGGTCCATCCTCCCCGGCGGCCATCTCTTTCCCAATCCTGAAAGCCACCGCACGCACCTTCCCTTTCGCCCCCTTCCTTTCTCGACCGGGCCTGCGCCCTTTCCCTCTCCGATTTGGCCGCTTTCGGGCATGTAGTGCTTCATAGCCTTCCCCCTTTGCCGACCCACCTGATCCCTCCCTTCTTGCCGGGGCTCCATCTATTTCCATCTCCCATCTTCCTTTCCTCCTCCTCCTCCCCTGATTTCTTGCTTTCGCAGGCCGTGCGTTTCCATCCGTTTCCCGGGTTCGCGCAACTTGGGCAAGAATTGTGCACCTTTACCTGCCGCCAAGTTGCATGCCAAGAGGGCAGACACAACTTGCACGAAGCTACAGTCCATGGCGCTTTTGCACGAGCCTCGGCATCCAAGCTCTCCAATGCAACCGATGGCCTCTGTTCCGTCACTGTGCCGGGACGGCGATCTCTCCTTTCGCCCGCCCGCCGTTCTAGAAGCCTCCCGTACGATGCGACCTGTCCGGTTCCGAGAGAGAAAACGAGCGGGGCCCTCCATTGCTTCTCGCGTGTGTGGAGGAGAGGAGAAACTAGCCGGCTTAAGAGCTAGAGTGGCCTCTGTTTCTCGCTTTGGTGGTTGAGGACGAAGGCATGATGGCGTCAAAAAGACCTTCCTTTTTTTTTTCTGGCCTCGCTTTTTACCCGCCCGCCCGCCCTGTCCGAAAACGGGCGCATTAAAAACGGCACGAATCGCAAGGCGGTAACGGCGAGCAGATTGGCCGGCCCGCGTCGGGAAAGCCACCCATGTAATGCGGGCGTTATGTCAGTTATTAACGCACATGCTGCGGCTGCAGCTTACATATGCTAATTTTGCACACACAAAAATAATACTCCCTCCGTTTTTAAATACTCGTATTTGTTTTTCTAGAGATTTCAACAAGTGACCATATATGAAGCAAAATGAGTGAATCTGCACTCTAAAATATGTTTCTATACATCCGTATGTGATAGTAAATCTTTAAAAAGACAAATATTTAGGAACAGGGGAGTACAAAGCTTTGAGCCAACTTGTGAATTGTTTTTTACCTTACGTTCGTAGCTGTTCTTTCGCTCGGATTTCGTCTAGCTCCGCCACTGCTTGTAACCTGGTGGTTGATCTGAACGGGATCAAAATTTGCTTCATCATAATATGCATCGCACATGCTATGATCGCTGACAAAGTTATGGCTGCTGCGTGCAGTTGCGGAGGTGCTTGAGAACCTGGCGTTCCTGGCGAACGCGAGCAACCTGGTGACGTACCTGATGAAGTCCATGCACTACTCGCCGGCGCAGTCGGCCACGACGGTGACCAACTTCATGGGCACGGCCTTCCTGCTCGGCCTCTTCGGCGGCTTCCTCTCCGACGCCGTCTGCACCACCTACGCCGTCTACCTCATCAGCGCCTTCGTCGAGTTCATGGTACGCACGCACTCCCGGCGAAATATCTACATTTCTATACTACCCGTCCGTCTTTGCTGATGAATTCGCATCATGCATGCATGCACCGACAAGAAAACAGTCGCGTAGGCTATAATAGACTCATCGTACGTGGTAGATCGACGTTTCTGGATATACGTAGATACAATTAATATTGAAGAAAAAAGAAAAAGCTTTTGTAGGCTATCTATCATAGACTCATCGTGGTAGATCGACGTTTCCGAATATACGTAGATATAGTTAATACTGTCCTTATCATATCTCCGAGCTGGCAGATATGCACCGGAATATTCCGTCCAGCTGTGCCGCCACGTAACCGAATTGACTTTTCACTTTTCCTTTTCGTCTCGGGCGGCTACGTACACGTCGATCGTACGACATGCATGTTTGACCGGCGAGACCATTTGCTTAGCTAGAATCTCTCCGTATGCTGCCGAAAGGATCACACTAATCAATTAATAATGAAGCCACGATGGATGATGTATCCAAGCACTAACACAAGCTACGTTGGAGAGGCGACACATGTCCGAAGATAATCACAGTGGCGAGATTTAATAGCCGGTCACGTCAAATAATAACCCCGATTTTGATCCTCGACATGTGGTGCATGTGTTGTATATATAGGCGCACTTCACGGATCCATCTGGTCTCAGATCTTCGGTGTTAAAATTATATGGAGACCCGGCCCTACACGGAGCACCTTTACGCCACAGGTTCCCTTTGACAGTGGCTGCTAGCTTATTAGCTGCTGTGCGCCACAGATGGATCAACTGGAGCTAGCAGTTTCCCAGCGATCTGGGTTAGTCGGGGGGAAATGAGAGGCCAATGATTAATTGTAGCCATCAACTTTATTCGCCGGCCAAGAACAGGATGCATGCATGGGCAGGATCAGATCAGATTGCCTGGGTCAAAGGGAACTACTCTGATAGCATTAGCTAATCACGTCCTACGTACTGTGACAGCATGCACTAGCTATAGCTGGGGGCAGCGCGTGATGGGCTTGATTTGGCTTTGCCATGCCATGCGTAGGCTAATTCGATGGCTAGCACGGAAACAACGATATCCATATCGCGAAAACAATATCCATGTTGCGGTTTTCTCTAGCACGGAAACAACGATATCCATATCGCGAAAACAATATCCATGTTGCGGTTTTCTCTTATTCGCTGTGTTACTACGTCACCCCGAGACCCTGACATGTGGGCCGTCAGGAGACTTTTCGCTAGGATGGGCGCGTAAAAACGTGCGACGTTTTATAAATGGGCGTGATGGATGCGGGTGTGTACGACGTAGAGGGTACAGGGACGTGAGTGGTGGATCGCGTGGGCAGGCGACGCAAGTGGAACATAATTGTACTTGAGAAAACGATTAGAACGGTCACCATGCGCAGTCGTTTACATCAGTAACCGTTCGACACAGGGCATGTTTCCATGGTCCAACTGTGTTCACGCACATTTGGTCTGTCCAACCATGATGGTGGCAAAGCATGCAAAAGAAGCAGCTAAAGTGCAGTCACTGCAGTGGCGGAGCTAGGAGAAACTGTGCTAGCAAAAACCTTCGTTTCAAAGGGCAAAAGACTCCATTGCTTACAGTGCCTAACCAACTTTTTTAATGTTCTGTTAACCAACTTTGCCAATTTATCACACGCACCTATTCACATGAGATTGTGAAATGGGATCACCACGCCATAAACCTGCGATCTGAAACTGATGTAGTATGTCCAAAGAGCAAATCTTACTACCCTGTTCTGAAAAAAAAAACTAACCAACCAATTTTTTTTTTTTTTGCGGGAACTAACCAACCAATTTGGCGGCCGCAAGCGAACAAAGCCGCCCACCCTGCGGCGCCACTTTCCGATTACGTCGCCGTCGCGGGGCGCGGGCCCATCCGAACAACCCTCCCACCGGAGCTCCGGGGCGACAGGCAATCCGATTCCGTGGCGCCCCGCCCGGTGTGTGTGCGCGCGCGCGATCTCGTTCTGGCGGCCGCCTGGCCAATCTTGCCCTGACCTGACCGTCCCGTCAGGCACGCACCACTCGCCTGACCTGACCCGATCCTGGGTTACCATCGATCGCACAAGATCTTCTTCGCCTTCCGTGTGTGCGCGATGATGCCACGACACGATTGGACTAATCCTTGGCCGGATGGATGGCCACCACCACCACATGCTAAAGCAGTTTGCCGTTCTCTCAGCCGTGGCATCTGTCTGTCTACACCCGTTGGACTCCCTTTTTGTTGTTGTTGGAAACGGAATCAGCCGGTCGATAGCCAAGAGAACAGAGATGGGGGATGGACGGGTCGGTAGGAAAGATGGGCGGGCACGCAATCCATAATAACCTCACTGTCAGTCTCACGTAGTAGCAAGCATCTGCTTACCTTTGACCTCACTTAATCGAAGCAGCTATGTTACTCCACTGGCACAAGCTAGGACTATAGCCAGGAGACACCACCATGAACAAACAAACGTAATAACATATTTGGGCGCCAGCCTTAGTTGTGTCCTTGGCGACTTGCGACTGCATGGTGGTTGGCGGAAGCGTGCCGGTGTTCGTGGACGGATTTCAGGAGAGCCCTCTTGAGCAGCGCACCCCAACGGCCAGGCCGGGCAACGACAAGATCGTTGCGGCCACCGGCCAGGGGCAAGTTGCCGCGCGCGCCAACCACGTTGTTGACCGGCGTATCGTCTCGCTGGGCGTGGGTGAAGCTGACTTACGCGCACGTAGCGTATCATATCATCGGACGTGAGGACGGGGCGTCGATCCGTTGGCTGGGCAGCTGGGGTTGCTGCCAGCCCACCCGAGTTCGAGTCCTGGCTCGGACGCGTAGTGCTCGTGGAGTTTCTCCTATAAAAAATAGCAACGAGGATTAGCCTTTGGGTTGGTCTCATTTTTTATATCATCGGACGCCAGTGCTGGCCTCTCACGTATCGGTGTCAGTCACGTACGTACATGGCCAGAAGGCCCGGTGCGGGGGGACCCCAGCCTCCTCCTCGTCCGGTGATGGCCGGGGGGTACCTGGAGGGTGGTGGTGGTTTGGCCGGAGGATCGGACCGGGACCAAATGGAGAGAGCGACCGTACGTGGATCCTTGTTTCTGGAACTCTGGAGTCTGGTGCTTCTACCAAACCCCGGATCGAGCGCTTGTTGGCATACGATCGAGGATTCATGCCATGCCTGCCCCCATGAAAGGAACCCAGAGGGGGGCATGTGGGATGTGGGCATGTGGCTACCATCAAATTACCTCTCCAGTTGCCACTTGTTCGGTGCTGTGATGAGCTAATTATAGCCAATTGACCATCCACCGTACCCCTGGCAGTGGTACTAAGTAGTCAAGCAGATCGCATGTCCAAAGCAACAAGTAGTCGGGTACGTACGCCTAGGCTAGCTGCACCTGTTGCATCATACACTAGCCGCTTGCTTCTGCTTGCTTTCCGACCTCAAGATCCACAACGATCACATGCTCACTGTTTGACCATACAAAGTCAGCCTCCCAATCCTGCGGAACCAAGCATTGCTGTCCTCCCTCCGGCCATACATTTTCGTAGTCAACGCTGACCAAAGGAAAGCAAATATTTTGGACAACAACCCAACGGGATGGCGCACAGCTCCATCGCCGGTCAAACAGCTAGCTCTATCTGCTGCAGTGGGTCGGTGTCACTCCTCTCCTCCGCTTTAGCACCGAGCTCACGGGCCATGGCGAGACCCAGACGAGAGAGCCTAGAGGGCCAAAGCGACGTAGCGCACGGGAGCCCGGCCGGCCGGGCACAAGTAGCACGGCGCCCACTTGCCTGGTGCCTGGAACTTTATCGCTTTCGATTACTCGATGGAGGTTTTTGCCAAATCTTTCGACATGATAACCTCATCTGTTAACTGCAACTGGTTCTCCATCTAATCATGTCGCACCAATGCAATTATGCAAGTTTTTTTTTCTCTTTTGAGAAGATTGCAATTATGCAAGTAGTCTCTGTAGTGCTTCATGTGGCCCATGTTTTCTTCGCATTTGGCAAAATGCGAGCACTTGGGCCAGGTCAAAAGTATATGGCCCAGGCCCAATGGCCTGCATCAACATTTCAAACATATTTGTTTGGACGAGCGCACTTAATTTTATGGAATTGCCCAATGTTTTTTGCGGGATTGTTAAATGTTAGTCGACTGAGACTAAACGAAGTCTCGGCCGATGCTATATCGGTGAGATCATACATGAAGATCCATGTAAGATTTCTTTTTAACTTTTTTCTTTCTTCTTTTTATATGTTGTGTCACTAGACTGAGATTTGGTTGAGTCCGTTTTTTATATAGCTCACCGTCTGGAGGGTGTCTCGGTACATTTGTTAGTGTGATGCAAAGCTAATGTTTGAATTTTTGCGATGGCGCGCAGGGTTTGGTGGTCCTGACGATCCAGGCGCGGTCACCGTCGCTGATGCCGCCGGAGTGCGCCAAGGTTGCCGGCGCGGCGCCGTGCGAGCCGGTGGCGGGTAGCAAGAAGGCGATGCTGTTCGTGGGGCTGTACCTGACGGCTCTGGGCATCGGCGGCATCAAGGGCTCCCTGCCGTCGCACGGCGCGGAGCAGTTCGACGAGCACACGCCGCGGGGCCGCAAGGGCCGCTCCACCTTCTTCAACTACTTCGTCTTCTGCCTCTCCTGCGGCGCGCTCATCGCCGTCACCTTCGCCGTGTGGGTGGAGGACAACAAGGGGTGGCAGTGGGGGTTCGGCATCTCCACCATCGCCATCCTGCTCTCCATCCCGGTCTTCGCCGCCGGCTCCAAGTTCTACCGCAGCAAGGTGCCCACGGGCAGCCCGCTCGTCACCATCGGCAAGGTCCTGCTCGCGGCCGCGGCCGCGCGCCGCGGGGGCACGCAGAGCGCCAGCAACGGCGCCGTCATCGACCGCGCGCCCAGCCCGACGGGGAGCACCGACATGAAGGAGTACTGCAAGCCCGGGAACACATCCGCCGCCGACGAGGTGACGGAGCCGTCCCAGGAGCTGAGCGGCTTGAACCGAGCGGTGCAGTGCCAGCCGCGGCACAGGACCCTGGCGTGCACGGTGCAGGAGGTGGAGGACGTCAAGATCGTGCTCATGGTGCTCCCCATCTTCCTCTCCACCATCATGCTCAACTGCTGCCTGGCCCAGCTCTCGACCTTCTCCGTGGAGCAGGCGGCCACGATGAACACCCACGTCGGGGGGCTCAAGGTGCCGCCGGCGTCTCTGCCGGTGTTCCCGGTCACGTTCATCATACTCCTGGCGCCCATCTACGACCACATCATCGTCCCGTTCGCGCGACGAGTAACCGGGACGGAGATGGGCATCACCCACCTCCAGCGCATCGGCACCGGGCTGGTCCTCTCCATCGTGGCGATGGCGGTGGCCGCCGTCGTCGAGGTGAAGCGCAAGAACGTGGCCACCGAGTCCGGCATGATGGACTCCACGGCGCCGCTGCCCATCACCTTCTTCTGGATCGCGTTCCAGTACCTGTTCCTGGGGTCTGCGGACCTGTTCACACTGGCGGGCCTGCTGGAGTTCTTCTTCAGCGAGGCGCCGCCGAGGATGCGGTCGCTGGCGACGTCGCTGTCGTGGGCGTCGCTGGCGCTGGGGTACTACCTGAGCTCCGTGCTGGTGACGGTGGTGAACAGCGCGACGGGGCGCGGCGGGCACCGGGCGTGGCTGGAAGGGGCAAGCCTGAACCACTACCACCTGGAGCGGTTCTACTGGCTGATGTGCGTGCTCAGCGCGCTCAACTACGTCTTCTTCTTGGTGCTGGCCATCCGGTACAAGTACAGAAACGCTGGGGTGATCAAGGGGTGATGAGAAATGAGATACAGCTTGTAATGTAGGGCGTCGGTGCAGGTGCTCAATTATTAGTATCTGGCAAGGTAAATTTATGGAGGTTTGGGGATGGTTTTGCCGTGCCGGCTCGGTGGTTTTCAGGCTGTTCAGTGTTGTGGATTTGTTTGGTTGGTTAGCTGACGAAGAAAATCGAAAAGGAGTTTGGCGTGGCAGGTGAATGCATGGAGATAGGTTTCGGCTGATTAATATGAAAGACAATCACCGTCTGCATATAGAGATAACTTATTAGTTCGTTTATATGGAAAATGATTTTCCGATCTGTGCTGCTGGCTTGTTTGACTCCGATGAATTCCCGTCCTACTATGCAAGCACACCTTCCTAAGGCCTTGTTCGGTTACACCCTCCCCCGCCGGGGTCGGCAGCGATTGGGCGCTGATCCACGTGGTTTTGACCCACCCGCGGTTCATCCCAACATGCTCGATAAAACCGTTCGGTTAACAGTTTTGCTAAAGCACATCTAAATGTGCCATAAGTATTGCACATCTAAGTTCTATGTCATTGATCTTACGTTGAGATTCGTGTGGATATTTTCTTTTTCTTTTTTCTTTTCCTCTTTATGCTTGATTCACTCACTTAGATGTGCAATAACTAGAGCACATCTAGATGTGCCCTAGACACACCCTTCGGTTAAACCTCGTGCGGATTATCCGCGTGGGCTATCCCCTCCAAACTTCATAAAATCCGTGGAACCAATCCTCACCCGAGCGACGAACACGAAACGCTTCGCGAGAAAGAAAATAAACAAAAAGAAAGCTCTCCCAGCCCGACGCCTCTCTCTTTCCTACAATTCCAAGGTGATGGCGGCGGGGACGGCGGCCACTGCATCCGCGCCAGCTTGACGGCGGTTTGGAGGTGCGTCGGCGCGAGCTCGAAGGAGATCTCGAGGTACACAGGTGCAAGCTCGGCGGCGCCCGCAGCTACCCCATCTCCGGTGTTCCCTCCTCCCTGAAAATATCCTTGCCTTGGATAAGTTCTTCATCCACTTCTTCCTCCTCTCCTCCCTCTTCTTAGTTTCAGTTGCAGCTCGGCTGCCAAGCAAGAGGTTTAACCGAACAATGATGTTTAGACAGGGATTGTGGAGGGAGGGATTAGTGGGGATTGGGTGACAGAGTGGGATCACCCAAACCCTAGGTGGATTGAATCCACTAGGGGATTGGATCCCCACCAACAGAACAAGGCCTAGGTGGTGGCTCAGCGATTTGGAGGGTTGTCGGTGGAGCCCATTTGTAAGAGTGCTCAGCCGTCGAGAGGATTTAGCCTACTTGTAGGTAATCGTGATGTTTGTAAAGGGCTCGTGAACATCAATGTTGGACACCGTGATGTGTAACAATATCACAACGACCCACCCAACACCTCCCGTGCCATGAACACTACCTACACCAAGGAAGACCATACCGACAAAAAACAACAATACAATCATAATAACCAACATGGCCATAATGAAATGTTACACAACCATTCATCCCTATGGAAAGATGTTTGGGATAGGAAAGACCTTTATAGGAGTCTAGCAAGCACCTATTCCCATTTGCTAAGGAAGAAGACATCTCTGTTGCCCAATTCTTCCAAAACAGAGAACCATAGCATAATTTTCATCTCCCCCACTCATTGTAAGCTTGGGAAGAACTAAATACGTTGCAACAAAAAATTAACTTGACTGCCCTTGACCCGATGACCAGGGATGAATGAATTCTCTTTTGGGGTGATGTTGAATTCAAGTCCAGAAAAAATTACAAGTTTTACTTTTGAGACCTTGACCCTCCAAAGCACATCTCCATGATTTGGAATGCCAAATGCATGATGAAACATAAGGTTTTTGCCTGGCTGATGTTCATGGATAGAGCTAACACAAGAATTTGCTTCTCAGAAGACACTTTGATATTGGGGATGATGATTCATCTCTTTGTGCTCCACAAACCCTCTGAGGCAAAAACATCATCTAATATTCGAATGTGAATTTAGTAAAATATGTTGTCATTACATATGTCCATCCAAATTATCCGGGACACTATTCTGGAGGTTCATAGCATGATTGACCAAGCTGCTACAACATGGAACATCCCACTGTTTAGAGATATTATTATTCTGGCAGCATGGGGTATTTGGAAGCAAAGGAATAAGTGTTACTTAGATAAAGGAAGCCCCTACATCCAAACCTGAAAAAAGTTCTTCACTACTGATTTGGAAATTATGGAATACAGAGTTAAACCTGAAGCAACCAGCTTCATTGACTCCCTAAATGGTGAGCTTCAGTTGTAAATTGGTGTACCTTATTGATACAGCCATTTTGCATCATGTTTTTCTACTGCTGTTTATAATGTTTTGGCCATTATTTCACTTTATGATGCAATTATAATGCTTTTCTCTCTCTTTATTTGCAAGTCCTACATTGAAGGGGAGATTACCGGCAGCTGAAATTCTGGACCTAAAAGAGCTACAACAGAAATAGCTATTCTACGGAGCTCCAAATGACCTGAAACTTCACGGAGATTTTTTATTGAATATATAAAAATTACTGGAACGAAGATCCATCAGAGGGGTGATACGTCTCCAACGTATCTATAATTTTTTATTGGTCCATGCTATTATAGTATCAATCTTGGATGTTTTATATGCATTTATATGTCATTTTTTGGGACTAACCTATTAACGTTTTTTTCGCAAAATACAGCTAAGCCAAAATACGGAGGCCCTTCCGGTAGGTCCCTACTGTCAGGTGGAGGAATCATTATTTTGCGCGTAATAAGGAGGCACTTTCCTTGCTGCGGCCGTGGACCCAGCTGTCAGCCTCTCCACGTACAGTCCTCTTCCAATGTAATTCGTTCCTTGACCACGTTGACCACGCCGCGCCGAGAGCACCAAGGCGGTGGACGACGGCGAGGCCTAGGAAGGGAATGACCCGGAGCCGGGGAAGACTTGGCAGTTGTTTCCCACGCGGAGGGGCGTACGAGGGTTTACTGGTTGGGCTACAGTGTGAGGCTGCCATCGCCGGAGAATAACAGCAGGTCTGGGTAAGTATAGTGATGGCTAGGCCAGCGATGGGAGTAGGGTGGGGCGGTGAGGCCTGTGCGGCAGCAGAGCCGGCCACGGGAGGTAGGAGCAGGCGGCACGACCGGCGCTGGTTTGGGCGGCTAGAGCAAGAAGACCAGAGGATGAAGAAGCACTACGGCCGTTGGATGGACATCGTACGGTCACTGGAGCTAGAATCGTTCATATTGACTAAGTTGACAAAGCCCTCCGTCCGCATCAACTTAGTAGGCCCACAAGTCAGCCTCCAACTATGGTGGGTCCCAGATAGCAGGGGGAGTATTCATTTTTTTGTGCGTAATAAGGAGGCACTTCCTTGCATGCGAAGATATAGCTGGTGGGTCCGAGCTGTCAGCGGGAGGAATATTTTTTTTGTGAAATACAGAGGCCCTTCCGGTGGGTCCCTGCTGTCAGGTGGAGGAATCATTATTTTGCGCGTAATAAGGAGGCACTTCCTTGCTTGTGGCCGTGGACCCGGCTGTCAGCCTCTCCACGTACAGTCCTCTTCCGATGGATGTCGTTCGTTGACCATGTTGACCACGCCGCGCCGAGAGCACCAGGGCGGTGGACGACGGCGAGGCCTAGGAAGGGAACGACGCAGAGCCGGGGAAGACTCGGAAGTGGTTGCCCACGCGGTGGGGAGTACGAGGGTTTACTGGTTCGGCTCCCGTCGCCGGAAAATACAGGAGGTGTGGGTGAGTAGAGAAATGGCCTGGCCAGCGATGGAGTAGGGTGGGGCGGTGCGGCCTGTGCGGCAGCTAAGCCAACCACGGGAGGCGGGAGCAGGCAGTCCCACCGGCGTTGGTTTGGGCGGCTGGAGCAAGAAGATCAGATATTGAAGAAGCAGCACGGCCGTTGGATTAATATCTAACGGTCACTACTGTTAGAATCGTTTGTGGACTAAGTTGACAAAGCCTTTCGTACACGTCAACCTAGTAGACCCACAAGTCAGCCTCCAAATTTGTCCCAAGCAGCATACAACCCGAAATTTCTAGCCAGATTCAAATTAATTTAAAAACTAAACATACCTTAATTTAAATCCAATGAAATTTTACCCGCACAAAAACAATGAAATTTAAAATATCAAAATCCGAAAGAAAAAACTATTTTGGAACTAATTGTCTGTTTGTTGTATTTTTTCATTTTACAGCCCATTTCTTATTGCTTATAGCCCATTTCTTATTACTTATAGCTTATTTTCTGGGCAAGCCCGAATGCATCCCTCCTCATCTTGAAAGATTTCCGGCCCAGCAGGGCGTAGAAAAGCAAGTAGGCCTACGTTGGTTATTCTGCAAAAAACAAAATAGCTGGGCTAGCCATTTTCAGAAAGAAAAAAAAACTGGGTTGGTCATGTGGTAAACATATGAAATAAAAGCCTGGCTAGACGGGCCACAGCTCCCGCACAACCCAATTGATACCCTTCTCCGTCCCGAAAAAAAATAGTGTGCGCGCTGCTGGGTCCCGGGTGTCTACCGCTCCTTGTGCAGTTATCTCACTTATTGACTACGTTTACGGTGGCATGCGACCCAGATGTCAGGAAACCATCAGGAGGAACCCTTTTTTTCTTGTAATAAAGGAGGCACTTGCTTGCCTACTGCCATGATCCTGGTGGGTCCCTACTGTCATCCTCACCATGTACAGTCATCTCCTTATTTCTCTCAGTTGTTGACCATGTTGACAACACCAGAGGGCGGCGCCGCGGCGAGCGAACCAAGGTGGAGGACGATGGTGAGGCCTCATACGGGAACGAACAGGGGACGGGGAAGATGCGTAGAGTTTTAGGGTGCGATGTGGCCATGATGCGTGCGCGGCAACACAGCCAGCCGTGGGCGGCAGGAGCAGGCGGTCTCGCCGGTGCTGGTTTGGCTTTGGCAGCTGGAGGAAGAAGAGACCGAAGAAACACGACAGACGTTGAATGTCAATCCAACGGTCAAGGTTGGCACAATCGTTTGTTGACTAAGCCGACACCAAGTAGCATACTTTTTTATATATAGGAAGAAAAGAAAAACTGGGCTCGTTCGCCAGATAACATTCCCGAAACTGCGACCATTTGATCTTGCGTCGCAACTAAAACTGCGAGGAAAGTGCGTTCGTTTGCCGTCCTCCTCCCAGGGAACGTTCGCCACATAAGTGGGTAGCACCCTTGGTTTTCAACCGAGAGGTCTTGGGTTCGAGTCCCAGGAACCCTCAATTTTCTCCTCCTTCCTTCCTCGCAAAAAAAAAAGAAAATCAAAGACTTGAGAAGGCGTACAGAACAAGCTAGTGTACTAGTAAAGAGACGTAGATGAGTTTTAGAAAAAAGAGAGACGTGCTCCTGTAGCTGGTTCGAATCCAAACCTAGACTATGACTATATATGGTGCTATGCTACTCTGCAAGTAATGAAACTGACATATCCAACGTTCGCTTCTCCTCTTCTCTACTTACTCTACTTAGCATCAGAAGCTCTGGCCACAGCAACCATGTCTACTGGCGGCTCGTCCATCTGCTCTTCAGCAGGCAACAACCAGATATGTGCCAAGTCGCCACCCGTATCATCGCCTGTGGGTCTCATCACACCCCCGCCGACACACGCACCGCAGCCGGTTGCTCATCGCAACCCGCTACCATTGGTGTGGTGCCACTGCTGCAAATCACGCAGAGTCATCCGTCGCGTCTCAACCACAATCCTCAACCTTGGCCGAGTCTTCTACAAATGCCTGAATCATGGGGTAATAATATGTTTAAGTGTTGTTCCGCTGCTTTCAGTTGCTAATTTTTTTAATAGTTTGGTTGATGATCTTCCAATTTGATTTGTGCAGAAAAGGGAAGATTCGTGTGATTTGTATTTCTGGGAAGTTGCTGATGTGGGGGAATGGAACCACGCTGATTATTTGGTTAGCTGAGGAATCCCAATACTAGCAGGTTGGGGTGTTGGACAAGTAACTGAAGGAACGGAAGAAGTGGAAGATGCAGAGCAGAAGGTTAAAGATGCAGTTCCTCTGATCATGGCCAAGCAACAGCTGCTGAACGGCCTTGACAGCAATGAGGAGATGAAAGAGCTTGTGAAGATAATGGGCAAAATCGATGTGCTCTGTAGGATGATTGTATCTTTATTTGCAGTGTATGTAGCACTCGCGATGTATTCAGTAGCTATGACATGAGCACTTGTTGAAACTAGTAATGAATGAAACATGTTTAGCAGGCTGGGCGTAGTATAAAATGGTGTAGAGCTATTTCACCTAACAGATTGGCTACTAGACCATGGCAATCTACGTCACAATAAATATATGGAAGGATATTTTAGCAACTAATCAGGCGTGGCATGCCATCTCAGCTAAGCAGATTGAGTGCAGAACAGGGCAATGAAGCTTCTTAAGCAGAGCATATTGACTGTAAACTATTTCGGCAAATAGTGAGATTAACAGCGTCTATCAGCTAACATTCAGCGCTACACCTACATGCACGGGGCCTCAGTCTAGAATGCATGTACCGTGGGAGAAGCTGACCGCCGTGCGTCTCCACAAGAACGTCGCCAGCGGTGGCGGCGCGGCTAGAGGACGGCAGTCTACGAGAGCGTACTGTGGGAGCGAGAGGATCGCCATGCGTCCCCTCGACGAACCGCGGCGTCGACGTATCGGTGCGGCGGGGAGGGCGGCTTTGGCGGAGCGAATGGAGTGAAGGGGCCGGGGGAGGGGGGGGTTTGGGGAATATTATTGGCTAGTTGGCCAAAGGGCAGTTGAATTTGGGATTTGGGGGGAATTTTCGCGCGGTGGGCGGGGGAGTTTGGCGCATGGTCGGTTTCTCCAAGTGCGGTCCCACGTGTCAGTGAAGAGGCAAGCCGAAGCGCGTTCCGTTTGCGTGAGCCATGTGCAGGACCGACCGTGTGAGGGGTGCAAAGCGACCGCGATAGGCGTGCTGTGAGTGTACCGCCTTTTTTCCTTTTAAACTTGGTGCTTCGCGTGATCCATCGATACTACTACTAGTAATCCGGTCATCCCAACTAAAACGGCGCGGCCGGGTCTTTTCCTGCGCGATATGCTGGGAGGTTGGCTTAATTGTTTTTTTAGGACGAGTAACGCTACACCTACGTAATCCCAGTTACGTAATTAACGTAATGTGAAACGTGTGGGCTGTTGATTGGAGATTGGGCGGAAGGAGGGGCCCACCACCATGAAAATCAGGGGGGAGAGAGAGAGGCAATTTACGTTAACCCTTTCGTAGGTTATCGTAGATGTAGAAAGATGTGAAATGAGTGGATGTGTAGTGGACGTACTATTGGAGTGCCTAAGATAAACTATTTATGTAGACCCTATGTGTTTATTTACTTCGCATGTTAGCTTTGTCTCGGGTCAAACCTTCTAAGTTTATACACACAAAAACGAATTGTCATTCCATATATTTTCATACTCCTACAATATATCTTACTATTATTGTGAAAGTTCATATACACCGGACGAGATTCATGCAAACACGACAGATTTTCATTACATTTTGAACTTTTATAGGACAGAAAATAAAAGAAACCCGACCCTAAACCTATTCTACGGCGGCGACCGACGTCCTCCATCTGCCATCTCCATGTACGGGGGCTGGGTTCAAGACCCGTGAAGTGAAGGTGCGGTCTCCGGTGAGGAAGAGTAGAACACGGGAGACGGACCGGCCAGTTGGCACACCATGCCCTGAAGCCTCCTATGCCCTACTCATCCTCGAAGGAGTCCCCGACCTCGGCGGTGCCGGTGGACGTGAGGTCGATGATGATGGACATGGACGGTCCGTCGCTTCACCTGCCACATGTGCCACCGAACGTTGGACGGCGGCAAGTAGGACGCGTGGCTGACGGTGCTGCCGTCGTCGGCCGCCAGCATGGCCACCGCTTGTGCGGTCGCGTTTGTGTCCGGCTACGCTGCTATTGCGTTACGAGCGGCGACTTGAGCGAGGACGGCGACCTCGAGCTTCATCCCCGAAGACAAGCTCTCCCGCAGAGCGTTCGCGCTTGCGGTCATGGTGGATGTGGTGCCAGGTAGCAGGAGGATGCGCTATGGTGTGGAGTTTAGCTGGGCATTGACGCTTTAAGTAGCGCATTCCGGTGAGGTCAAGCGTCCGGGTGTGTCATTAAGTCACCGGAGTTGGTTCCTCGGGCACCGAGCCTCTTAATGACGGCATATGGACGGACAGCATGAATGCGGGCAGCTGGCACCGGCTGGGAACGCACCGCGCGACGGCACGAGGGACGAGGGTTTTTGGTGTGCCAGGGTAGTCAGCTGCGGTCGTGGCAACGTTGGAGATGCCCTTTGCTCACATGCGATCCCCACATGTCATTGAAAAAGCAAGACGACACGGCATGGTCTCAGGTCCTGGGGATGCAGTTGGCCGTGCTAGAACACTCCACGGACGCGTCGCGTCGCGCGCGCACTTCAGCGCCCTGTGCATCCTCGGCGAGCCGGGTGTTGATCTGCTGGTCGTGCCACAGCGCTAACGCCACCCTCGGCACCCTGAAGCCGAGCGTGTCCGGCGACGATGAGCGTGTCGCTCACCGCGGTCGCCGTGTCCAGCGGCGGTGCGGGAGCTTCGCCACGTTGCTGGCCCCCACGACCACATGAATGGTTGCCGGTGGCGAGGAGGTTGTGGGCCAGCTCCTCCATTGGACTAGTCTGCGCCACGTCATCCCGACAGGTGTGCCCCACATGTCGGTTTCCCTGTTTTCCCGGCCAAATTCGAGCGTCAGTGCTCCGCGTTACGCATTAGGCGCAGAACAGGTGGTTTTTGTGCCCTGGTTCAATGTGGTACAGTACCAAGTTGTTACCCTTGCCCCAAGTGTGGTGGTTTTGGGTACAGTACCACCCTTTTCCTTTTCAACTAGTGAAGCGTAACACTTGATTAAGTAGCCGGATGATGTGCTAATTTAGGTGTCCGACTGTTTGAAGGAATAATTGAGGTGTGCCCGGTCCGTGCCCGCATTTAGAGGTCCAACTTACCATGTTCCGGCAGTAGTAACAATACTAGTCCCTGCGTACTCCCTCTGTTTTTATTTACTTCGCATTTTAGCTTTGCTCAAAGTCAAACTTTGTAAAGTTTGACAAAGTTTATAGACAGAAATAATAACATATACAAATAACAAATCAATACCATTAGATTCATTATTGAATATACTTTCACATCATATAGATTTGCTATCGTAAATGTTCATATATTTTTCTATAAATTTGGTCAAATTTTATGAAGTTTGACTTTAGTCAAACCTAATATGCAGAGTAAATAAAAACGAAGAGAGTATCTTACTCCGTGACCAAGACGAAAGGGAAAACGAGACAACTTAATGTTTATTTGAGCCGTTCAAGTATAATCATGTGGCGTTGCTTATTTATCATTCCTCTCCAACCCTCTTCTCCATCGATCATGCCGCCCTCCGGTCGAGTCCATCCTCCCGCATGCCTCATTTGAACATTCCGCCGAGTATCATTCGCATGTGGGCCTAGACCATGCTTGTATTTCCAATGTTGTAATTTATCCGACATGCATACAAACAAACGGTTCGTTTAAAGTTTCACTTTGCCTCCACTACGTGTCGCTTCCCATCTTAGTTTTGACATCCCATTCGGTTCATGCCTCGACACATCTTGACGAGATTGATTGATGTTGAGAGATCAAGTGCGTGTCGTGCAAGGAGATAAAGGTTTGGTGTGTTTCTATGATAGAAATGACCCGGGGGGATGTGGATCGGAGGGAGTATATTGTACGTTCAAAAGCAAAACGAACGTACTGTACCCACCCTAGTCCTCTTTCAATCGATCTCCGGACCCCGAGATGAAACCGAGAGAGAACGAGTGGGTGCATGTGTGGTACCTAAGGTGGATTCAAAATTTTGAACCGGTGATCATAGCATCAGCAAATCATATATAAAGGGTATTCAATGTTCGTTTCGCTTTTGAACGTACAATATACTCCCTCCGATCCTTTCCAGTTTACATATAAGTTTTATGTGTAGTCAAAGTATCTCTACTTTGATCAAACTTATAGAAAAAAGTATCAACATTCAACAACGCCCAATCAATATTGTTAGATTCGTACGTACTCCTAGATTTGTATTCAAACAGAGATGGTTTCCAATTTGTTTTCAAACACGTGAATGCTTGTTCTCGCGCATGCTCTTCCTACTAGGATTTCTCCACGTATAGCCAGTCCAATAGTAACTTTTTTTAAGCTCCCTGTGCAAAAGTAGTAGAAGTAGTAGTACTAGTGGAGTACTGACAACATCTGCAGTAGAGTATGCAGTGCACATAGTACTAGTAGTATACTCCCTCCGTTTTTATTTACTCCGTATAAAATGGAGGGAGTACTAGTAACACTCGGCCGACCTCTCTCTCTTCTAGTAGTATAAATGACGCGGGCGGGGGAGGGGGAGGGACGTCGGTTTGCTCTGAACTGCGGTCCCACAAGCGAGCGAAAACGCAAGACGAAGCGCGTTCCATTCGGTGAGCGACGTGGAGGGTCCAGCGTGCCGGGGTGCAACGCGAACGCGACAAGAGTGATGTACACCGTATGTTCCTTATGAACTTGCATACCTCGAGTACTCCTTGTTTTAACATAGTACAGACGCAAGCGCTCATATGTGCGCGCATACACTCACCCCTATGAACGCACACACGCACACCCTACCCCTATGAGCACCTTCGAGAGACTGAGCCGTCATACCTCTATCTCTACTCTTATCTCTACTCTCGGTGATGATGGTGTGCCTACCATCTTGCAATATAGACCGTCCGATCTATATCTGACGGATAGAAAACAAACTATGGCAATTTTGCAAAAGGATACCCGCACCTCTATCATTCATCCATATCTCCCACAACTTCATTGTTGAGTAATTAAAAAAGGAAGCCTCTAGAACAATCTGGCATGGTGGCTACTGCCGGCGTTGTCCATCCCCATGCCTCCGCTAAGTCCGACCACCAATCACCACCGCGCCCCACTCCTCCTCACCTTATCTCTCATCTTTCTCGAGATATCATTTTTCGATGAAATTCTCGAGATACCATTTTTCGATGAAATTCTTGAGTTATCATAAAAAAATGCATCCTGATGTTCCGTGCAATGCACTGGCATCTTGCTAGTCATCTTGAGATTTACGAAGTCATTGCCTCATCGTCGACAGGAACGGTGGGGAGGTCCGGACGTCTGCCACGTGAATCTCCGAAACTTTGGTCCCATCCCACCCCACAACTCTCCAGGCTCTAGCCGTCCGGCTTTGCAAACTCCGCATAGTCAAAACCGATTGACCGGTCATCACCGAAACCACTATTGACACCAGAACCTTCGCTGCTCGGCCTACACCGAAACCACACCTCCTCTCCAACCCATTCCCCACCTTTCGATCCCCTAGCCCGCATCAGCCGTCCCCTAGTTTGCCGGAAAGCCATGGTGCACCGCAAGATAACGTACTACAAGATGCTGACGCCGGAGGGCCGCGCAGAAATTGCGGCAGTGGTCGGCACCACAGACCTCCGTTCCCAAGCTCGCTTTGCGGCGGGCCAATCCCCGTGTTCTCTGGAGCCAAGCTCCGAGGAGGAGGAAGCCGATCCAATGTTCATGGCGGAGGTCGCGGCGCAGAAGGCCCCCGATGCGTATGAGACGATGGACGTCAACTTCGTGCCGGCGTCCGGGTCCCCCATGGTGCAGGCGGACCAGCGGTTCAATCTTGCGATCCTAAAGGAGGACTGGGAGGCGGAGGCTCAACTCGACGCGGAGCGCACGGATGCCGCTGCCTTCGAGGCCCTCCTGTAGGCGGAACTGGATGTCGTGGATGTGAACTGGGCGGCGGAGGCTCAACTTGACGCGGAGCACGCGGATGCCGCTGCCATCGAGGCCCTCCTGCAGGCGGAACCAGACGTCCTGGACTTGAACCGGGCGGCGGAGGCTCAACTCGACGCGGAGCGCACGGATGCCACTGCCATCGAGACCCTCCTGCAGGCAGAACCGGACCTCCTGCACTTGAACCGGGCGGCGGAGGCTCAACTCGACATGGAGCGCGCGGATGCCGCTGCCATCGAGGCCCTCCTGCAGGCGGAACCGAACATCGTGGATGTGAACCGGGCGATGCTCGCGTCCGTGCAAAGCGCCCGCATGCTCCGCGTGAACGAATAGCTGGAGACACACGTCAGCAGCTACGGCTGGTTCGCGCCGGCAGCCAAAGACGACGAGGCCGTCTCGTTCCGCGAGCAGTGATAGCTTTTCTTTATGTTGTTATTTTTAGGGATCTTTTGCAGTGTAAAAACATATATTTATGCAAGTCGCCTGACTTTCATCATTTGGGTCAGTCGACCATTTCAGGCGGTTGGATGAATATCATACGTCTCCTAACCCTTCTTCTTCCTCGCCTCTTGTTCTTCCCCAACAGACCACCGCATGGGCCGTACAGATCTTCCCCAACATGCGGTTGGATAAACATATTGTATGAACGAAAATTATGTGTCAGCGGTAGGATGGCTGAGTTTGGTTTGATCACATGCGGTAGCACGTGTCAGTGAGGGTGCGTTCCCTTGGTTGGGTTTGCGGCTTGCAGGAGCGACTGTGTGAGGGTGCGGTGCGACCGCGACAGCCGTGCGCAAGTGTACCTCCTTTTCATTTTGAAAACTTTAGGCAAGCTTGGCAAAAATGTGTGGCGAAGTATGGCAATGCAAGGCCTAGACCCAAACAGGATACAAGTACATACGTACTACTTGTGTTAGAAAAGAAAGGCGGGGTTTTTCTTCGCGGGATTGATCGATACAAATCCTCGTTTGACATGTCAATTAATGCGTATTTTTTCTCCAATGCCCAAAGAGCTAACTATCTCACTCATCATTGCTTGATTAATGCAGCACCATGCAAACCAACCTTCTCACTTCCTCATGCATGCAAGGGTATATTGATGTCCTTGGTTGCTAGTACGAGGCAAACCCCATCAATTTTGCCACGATTAGTGTTAGTGGCCTTCTGCAAATTGTAATTTTGATACTGGCCTTGTATACAAAAAAATGGAGGTAGTAACTATTTGACTTGCTTCCCCATTGCGGTGACGTCGACGATATCTTGAACGTTGTGGCTTTGGCGAAGTGCGTTCGACAGAGCACACCATTGAGGAAGACCACGGTAAGTCGTTCGCAAGTGCCGCCTGCAAGCCGAGACAACCGCCTTCTTTGTATCCAGGAAGTCTATTGAACCAAAGGACGCGTAAATGTACTAGTACTACACAATAGCGTCGTCCGTCCAGCTTAGTGCGGTAAGGTGGTTTCTCGAGGAAGACAATGGAGAAGCGGAGTCAGCGAAGAGTGAAATGATGGTTGCTTCGTTTGTGCTTTGTGATTTGATGCCTCACTGCTTTGTGATTTGTGATAGAAGGGATAGGGGAGTAGACTCTGTGCTCTATACTATACATGCATTCAAGCACGGGAGAAAGAGGAGAGAGGTTGCATTTTTCTATTCCTTCAATCAATCAATTAGGGAGCTTCGGTTCCATCCTTTTGCCTTTGGCAGCACCCTCCACAATGGTCCCCATCGATGCCAAAAGCTATTTTCACATTTGGCTACACATTGTGGATGCCCTTAACCGTACCACTTGGTTTTGCTCCTGTGTGCTGTAACACCCCTGTTGTAATAAGCACTGTGATCATCTGTTAATTATGCCAAGTCATCTTCATTTGCAATGCTTGATCATAATGTTTAAACACTTCAATTCAAATTCCACTCTGAAATCCATTCAAATTTAAAGTGCAAAATAAAGTTGCCCAAAAGTTGTTGGAAAAATGTTCATCATGTAGCAAAAATTCCATAACATTTAATTGTTAAGGAATACAACATCGCCTATTTGCTAAAATGAACAGTATCAATTAATCCAGTGCAATTTCAGCATTTTTAAATGCTATTCTATTTATGAAAAATCCAAACAGGTTCAAATAATCCTCAAACTCATTGTGGCAGTGTATAAAAGTGCTCTGGATTTATGGACCAAGTTCCATAATTTTCCTAAGCTATTTGGAAGCCCAAACAATTCCTTTCATCTCTTTGTTTATTAAATAAAAAGAAAAATAGAAAAGAAATAAAAAGAAAAGAAAAGGGCCTGGACTGACTGGGCCTTAGTGCACAGTGGCAGGCCCAGCCTGCCCTGCGCACAGACGTCGTCTCCCTCCTCTCCGTGTCACCACGCGCGCGCACGCCTGACGCCGCTCGCCGTCGTCACCGCACCCGCTAGCCGCCCCGCGTCGCTACAGCGCCGCCGAGAGGATAAGATCAACCCTAGGGCACCCCTAGGCGAACCCTAGCCTCAGTTCCCTCTCCTTTCCCCTCGTGCTCGCTCCTCTCCCCCTCTGCCGAGCGCCAACATCGTTGTCACCGTCGATCCCGCGCTCTCCGTCGTCCCCACCCATCGCCGAGATGTCGTAGAGCACCGCCTTCGTCTGCTACGCCGCCCAGACCCAGCCGTTCGAGCCGGCAGCCTCCGCGTTGAGCTCCTCGAGCTCTTCTTCTTCCTCGGCACCGACGGATGACGGCGATGATTCGGTGAGGACGAGCTTCCCCGAGCCCATTTGAGCACACCTATAGGGCCCGGTGAGCCGTCGCCCTCTTTTCCCCCTCCTCCCCGTGCGGATCCGTCCCCGTAGCTAGCAGCTGTTAGTATGGCCGAACGCACCGCCATGGAAGCTCATCGCCGGCGTGGTTCCGGTGACCCATTGGTCACGCGCGCATGTCCATTCGCTTAGTTTGGCCGCGTAGACGCCGTAGGAACCTCACGCCGCTCGTTTTGCTCGCCGTATCCTAGATTCCGACGACGCACGAAGTCCGGCATCCGCTGCGGTGCTCTCCACCGTCGACTTCGGCTGCCCCAGCTCCGCCCAGTACCCCAAAAAGACGCGGCGGGCTCCCCTCGTTCGAACGCCGCAAACCACGCGACGAACGGACTCCCATAGCCAAATCCCGCAGCTGGCCGTGCCTCCGCCGTGGTTTTGGCCACCGGCGGCTAAACGCCGGCGCCCGCGCTGAGGTGGCCGGCCGGGGCCACCCCCAGGGTCACTGCCTGGTGGGCCCCAGGGGCTCAGCTGACCAGTTGACTTTGGTCAACTGCTGACTAGACCGGCCCCAGTCGCTGACAGATGGGGCCCACCTCCCTAAATAACAAAAACTGTTTTAGAATTAACTAATGACTTAATTAGTGGCTGACAGGTGGGCCTAGTAGCTTAATTAGCTAAATTAGATTAAATTTAGACTCTGAATTAGCCACTCTGTATGACAGGTGGGGCCCAGCTGTCAGGTTTGACTTGAACAGCTGCGGTTGACCTGCTGACCTCATGCTGACATCATGCTGATGCAATAATGCATTTTTGTTAATTAAAATAAATCCAGGAATTGTTTAAATCTTTAGAAATTCATCCGTAGCTCGGATGGAAAAACTTTGTACATGAAAGTTGCTCAGAACGACGAGACAAATCCAACCGTGCCATCCGTTTCCTTGTTGGGACCCTCTACGGAGGTGAACCCGCAACTTTTAGCCTGGTTCCGGTAGATGAATAGTGCATATACACCGGTTAATAAATCCAACTTTAATCCTAAAATAACTAATATGACTTAGACATGCTTTTAGGCAACCCTGCACTGCACGTTAGCATAGCATGCTCTGTGTTGCATATGTTTGCCGTGTATTTATTTGTTTCCTCCCCCTTTTCTCTCTCGGTAGACCCCGACACCGATGTCGTCCCCGAGGCCGACGCAGCTCCGGAGACCGACTACACCGTTGACGACCCTGCCTGTGCCGCCGAGCAACCAGGCAAGCACCCCCACTTTGAACATGCCTATATCGCCTATTCCTTCTCCCTCCTGCTTGCATTAGAATTTGCTACTGCTTTGAGTTATCCTATTCTGATGCATAGCCTGTTTATTGTAACCTGCTATTGATACCTTATCTGCTTATCCTAAACTGCTTAGTATAAGCTGGATAGAGACCCACCAGAGACACCACTTTGACCCAGTTGCCCCCGCTGGATTATCAGATGACTCGATCAACGTGATCGACAACCAGGCCCTGATACCGCACTTCACCCTCCCTTAGTTGTACGACACTGTAGCCTTACTATCGAGTGTCGAGGGTGATACCTCGTTTAGCACTTCTGATGTTAACTCTGTAGAGTAGCTATTGGGTCATGGGCATCGAGGGTGATTCCTCCTTCACCACTCCAGATAACAACGCTGTCGTGCAACACCTCAAGTGTGAACCCATCGAGGGTGATTCCTCCGAGTTCACCTTGACAGATACATCGAGTAGGAATCCAACGAGGGTGATACCTCGGATTCCCTAATGTTATGGACACACGGATACTTGGACTTTACAATTGTTACTTGGAAAGGCGGGTTGACCCTGAGGGGTACCCGCGAGTGATGGGAAGTCGGATTGACCTGGAGGGTACCCGAGACATAATTACGAGGCATCACCGGGCATTCTTAGCCCTTGCCGCAAGTCCTCGAGACGGGGCAATGGGGTCACATCGATCGTGAGTCTCTGCTCGTTACCTCACGCTACCAATACAATAACAATTTGGATATTTGATCCGAGTGGGCCTCTGGCCCGATAGCACTAACCATCACGCAGGAAAAGTTATGGGCACTCTGCATCATGGCATCAGCCGAAAGCTCTGTCAGACATCCAGTTCAGCATTGCGGCACGGTCGGATCGTGTCGGCCATCCGAGGCGACGCTGGTATCCACCCTGCTCACAACGACCCGGAGTGCAATGGGCGATGGGCCCAAGACCCCGGAGTGCTTAGGATGTAGACCGGAGGGGACCTCTCTGCTGAGCTTTAGGTAGGGTTGCAGTGTGTCGTTTGGCCGAGGCCGGGCATGACCCAGAAAAGTGTGTCCGGCCGGAGTTAATCGAGCGTGGTGGGTAAGTTGGTGCACCCCTGCAGGGAAGAAAACATCTATGCATAGTCGGATCCTCGGTAACGGACGCTTGGAGTTGTATCCCGATCGATACAACTAGAACCTAATGATGAGATGAGATTTGGATATTAGGGCTCTGGGATTGCTTTCTCGTAGGGAGTCGAGAAAGGATCTCTGGCCGAGGTTGATACTTGTATATTAGGGCTCTGGGATTGCTTTCTCGCAGGGAGTCGAGGAAGGATCTCTGGGCGAGGTTGATACTTAATACTGCTACTAATTTATACTGTACTAATCTACACTCTTCTAATGCTGCTAGACCACTGAAGATGCTAGTCTTCGATAGGACTAGGCCTTCTCTCTATTCTGGCATTTCTGTAGCCCAGTCCACATATACAGCCTTTCATTGATAATGTTGCATCTGTAGTGTAGATCCTTGCTTGCTGAGTACTTCGGATGAGTACTCACGGTTGCTTTGCTTCCTCTTTTTCCCCATATCCGTTTGATGCAACCAGATGACGGAGCCCCTAAGACAGCTGCCCCCGCCGACGACTACTACTACCACCCCGACGGTGGCTACTACTACGAGTTGGCTGACGACCAGGAGTAGGTTCGAAGGGTCCCAGGCAGGAGGTCTGTGCCTTTTCGATCGTAGTGTTTTCTTTTGCCCCGCCTTTTAAAGGCTTATCTGTTTTTCTTTTATATCTGTACTCAGATATTTGATGCTTCCGCTGACGCTTGTAAGCGAGCTTATGTATTCGAGCCCTCGAGGCCCCTGGCTTGTAACATAAAGCTTGTAATATTTTAATTTGTGTCTAGAGTTGTGTTGTGATATCTTCAAGTGAGTCGTTAGGCTTGATCATGTGCATTTGCGTGTATGATTAGTGCATGATTAAGCCTGGGGCGTCACAGGTTGGTATCAGAGCCGACTGCCTGTAGGAACCCCCTTCCCAACTCCTTGGCCGAAGTTGAGTCTTGTATTTGAAAAACTATTTTACTAACATGGTTGTGCGGCTTACGGGCCAACGTCACCAATGGTTGGTATTAGGATCTTTTATTCCTCGTCCTTACTCTGGGACACTGATCTCTCTTCTATTCGGGTTAAATGATTTTGCTAACTCTATCCTAGGTTCTCATGATCACATCCATCCGGAGATTTGTATTACCCTTTCTCGAATTGAGGGCCAAGTTCTGCTTCACAATATTCATTGACCGCAGGATCCACTTATCGAGGGCACCCTGCGTCGTCACTTGCAAATCCCTCTCTCTAGTGTTTTTCTCTGACATTGATGTAGCCTTTGTTATGTCCCTCTGTTATAGCCCTCCATCGTGTGCATGCATGCCGCCTAGTATGTCTATGATGTTTCTCTTGTCCGAACTCATACTAACAGCGTGCAATTGTCTCCGTATATGTATCAGTATGTCTTTAATGACTACTGCTTTATACATACTGCGCCTTTGCTCACTGTTCAAGTTATAGCATGAATGACTCCATACACTTGCTCCACCCCTTGCTAAGCTACCCCCTGTTGCATTTAAGCAGGATGCTTAGACCCGCTAGTCGTGGCTGTGGTGGTAACAATCCACCACCTCCCGAATACATGGCCGGAATGATACAACAGTTGTTGGGGAATGTAGTAGTAAATCAAAAAATTTCCTACGCATCACCAAGATCAATCTATGTAGAGACTAGCAATGAGAGAGAGAGGAGTGCATCTTCATACCCTTGAAGATCGCGATGCGGAAGCGTTGCAAGAACGCGGTTGGAGGAGTCGTACACGCAGCGATTCAGATCGCGGTCGATTCCGATCTAAGCACCGAACAACGGTGCCTCCGTGTTCAACACACGTGTAGCCCGGTGACGTCTCCCGCGCCTTGATCCAGCAAGGAGGAGGGAGAGGTTGGGGAAGACAGCTCCAGCAGCACGACGGCGTGGTGGTGGAACTTGCAGTTCTCCGGCAGGGCTTCGCCAAGCTCAAACGGAGGAGGAGGAGGTGTTGGAGAGGGGGAGGGCTGCGCCAGGGGAGAGGTGCTCCTGCCCTCCCACCCCCTCTATTTATAGGGTGAAGGGGAGAGGGGGCCGGCCCCCTTAGATCCCATCTAAGGGGGGGGGCGGCCAAGGGGGGGGGAACTTGCCCCCCAAGTTTGGTGGGAGGCGCCCCCACCCCCTAGGGTTTCCAACCCTAGGCGGCTTGGGCCCCTTGGGGGGGGGCGCACCAGCCCACCAGGGGCTGGTTCCCTCCCTTGCTCAGCCCACTTGGCCCACCGGGGCAGGTGGCCCCACCCGGTGGACCCCCGGACACCTTCCGGTGGTCCCGGTACAATACCGATAACCCCCGAAACCATTCCGGTGACTGAAACTGGACTTCCCATATATAATTCTTCACCTCCGGACCATTCCGGAACTCCTCATGACGTCCAGAATCTCATCCGGGACTCCGAACAACCTTCGGTAACCACATACAATTTCCCATAACAACCCTAGCGTCACCGAACCTTAAGTGTGTAGACCCTACGGGTTCGGGAACCATGCAGACATGACCGAGACATCTCTCCGGCCAATAACCAACAGCGGGATCTGGACACCCATGTTGGCTCCCGCATGTTTCACGATGATCTCATCGGATGAACCACGATGTCGAGGATTCAATCAATCCCGTATACAATTCCCTTTGTCTACCGGTATGATACTTGCCCGAGATTCGATCGTCGGTATCCCTATACCTTGTTCAATCTTGTTACCGGCAAGTCTCTTTACTCATTCCGTAACGCATGATCCCGTGGCTAACTCTTTAGTCACATTGAGCTCATTATGATGATGCATTACTGAGTGGGCCCAGAGATACCTCTCCGTCATACGGAGTGACAAATCCCAATCTCGATTCGTGCCAACCCAACAGACACTTTCGGAGATACCTGTAGTGCACCTTTATGGTCACCCAGTTATGTTGTGACGTTTGATACACCCAAAGCATTCCTACGGTATCCGGGAGTTGCACAATCTCATGGTCTAAGGAAATGATACTTGACATTAGAAAAGCTTTAGCAGACGAACTACACGATCTAGTGCTATGCTTAGGATTGGGTCTTGTCCATCACATCATTCTCCTAATGATGTGATCCCGTTATCAACGACATCCAATGTCCATGGTCAGGAAACCGTAACCATCTATTGATCAACGAGCTAGTCAACTAGAGGCTCACTAGGGACATGTTGTGGTCTATGTATTCACACATGCATTACGATTTCCGGATAACACAATTATAGCATGAACAATAGACAATTATCATGAACAAGGAAATATAATAATAACCACTTTATTATTGCCTCTAGGGCATATTTCCAACAGTCTCCCACTTGCACTAGAGTCAATAATCTAGTTACATTGTGATGAATCGAACACCCATAGAGTTCTGGTGTTGATCATGTTTTGCTCGTGGAAGAGGTTTAGTCAACGGATCTGCGACATTCAGATCCGTATGCACTTTACAAATATCTATGTCTCCATCTTGAACATGTTCACGAATGGACTTGAAGTGATGCTTGATATGCCTGGTCTTCTTGTGAAACCTGGGCTCCTTGGCAAGGGCAATAGCTCCAGTGTTGTCACATAAGAGAGTCATTGGGCCCGACGCATTGGGAATAACTCCTAGGTCGGTGATGAACTCCTTCATCCAGACTGCTTCCTGTGCTGCCTCCGAGGCTGCTATGTACTCCGCTTCACATGTAGATCCCGCCACGACGCTTTGCTTGCAACTGCACCAGCTGACTGCCCCACCATTCAAAATATACACGTATCCGGTTTGTGACTTAGAGTCATCCAGATCTGTGTCGAAGCTAGCATCGACGTAACCCTTTACGACGAGCTCTTCGTCACCTCCATAAATGAGAAACATATCCTTAGTCCTTTTCAGGTACTTCAGGATGTTCTTGACCGCTGTCCAGTGTTCCATGCCGGGATTACTTTGGTACCTTCCTACCAAACTTACGGCGAGGTTCACATCATGTCTGGTACACAGCATGGCATACATAATAGACCCTATGGCTGAGGCATAGGGGATGACACTCATCTTTTCTCTATCTTCTGCCGAGGTCGGGCATTGAGCCGTGCTCAATCTCACACCTTGTAATACAGGCAAGAACCCCTTCTTGGACTGATCCATATTGAACTTCTTCAATATCTTGTCAAGGTATGTGCTTTGCGAAAGACCAATGAGGCGTCTTGATCTATCTCTATAGATCTTGATCCCTAATATGTAAGCAGCTTCTCCAAGGGCCTTCATTGAAAAACACTTATTCAAGTAGGCCTTTATGCTTTCCAAGAATTCTATATCATTTCCCATTAATAGTATGTCATCTACATATAATATGAGAAATGCTACAGAGCTCCCACTCACTTCCTTGTAAACACAGGCTTCTCCATAAGTCTGTGTAAACCCAAACGCTTTGATCATCTCATCAAAGCGAATGTTCCAACTCCGAGATGCTTGCACCAGCCCATAGATTGAGCGCTGGAGCTTGCATACCTTGTCAGCATTATTAGGATCGACAAAACCTTCCGGCTGCATCATATACAACTCTTCCTTAAGGAAACCATTAAGGAATGTTGTTTTGACGTCCATTTGCCATATCTCATAATCATAGTATGCGGCAATTGCTAACATGATTCTGACGGACTTCAGCTTCGCTACGGGTGAGAAGGTCTCATCGTAGTCAACCCCTTGAACTTGTTGATAACCCTTAGCGACAAGTCGAGCCTTATAGATGGTCACATTACCATCCGCGTCTGTCTTCTTCTTAAAGATCCATTTGTTCTCTATGGCTTGCGGATCATCGGGCAAGTCTGTCAAAGTCCATACTTCATTTTCATACATGGATCCTATCTCGGATTTCATGGCTTCTAGCCATTTGTTGGAATCCGGGCCCGCCATCGCTTCTTCATAGTTCGAAGGTTCACCGTTGTCTAACAACATGACTTCCAGGACAGGGTTGCCATACCACTCTGGTGCGGAACGTGTCCTCGTGGACCTACGAAGTTCAGTAGCAACTTGATCCGAAGTTTCATGATCATCATCATTAACTTCCTCTCTAGTCGGTGCAGGCACCACAGAAACATCTTCCTGAGCTGCGCTACTCTCCGGTTCAAGAGGGGTTACCTCATCAAGCTCTACTTTCCTCCCACTTACTTCTTTCGAGAGAAACTCTTTCTCCAGAAAGGATCCATTCTTGGCAACAAGGATCTTGCCTTCGGATCTAAGGTAGAAGGTATACCCAATAGTTTCTTTAGGGTATCCTATGAAGACGCATTTTTCTGATTTGGGTTCGAGCTTTTCAGGTTGAAGTTTCTTGACATAAGCATCGCATCCCCAAACTTTCAGAAACGACAGCTTATGTTTCTTCCCAAACCATAATTCATACGGTGTCGTCTCAACGGATTTCGACGGAGCCCTATTTAAAGTGAATGCGGCAGTCTCTAAAGCATAACCCCAAAATGATAGCGGTAGATCGGTAAGAGACATCATAGATCGCACCATATCCAATAGAGTGCGATTACGATGTTCGGACACACCATTACGCTGAGGTGTTCCAGGCGGCGTGAGTTGTGAAACAATTCCACATTTCCTTAAGTGCGTGCCAAACTCGTGACTCAAATATTCCCCTCCACGATCTGATCGTAAGAACTTTATTTTCCTATCACGTTGATTCTCTACCTCACTCTGAAATTCCTTGAATTTTTTGAAGGTCTTAGACTTGTGTTTCATTAAGTAGACATACCCATATCTACTTAAGTCATCAGTGAGGGTGAGAACATAACGATAACCACCGCGAGCCTCAACGCTCATTAGACCGCACACATCAGTATGTATGATTTCCAATAAGTTGGTTGCTCGCTCCATTGTCCCGGAGAACGGAGTCTTGGTCATTTTGCCCATGAGGCATGGTTCGCACGTATCAAATGATTCATAATCAAGAGACTCCAAAAGTCCATCTGCATGGAGTTTCTTCATGCGTTTGACACTAATGTGACCAAGGCAGCAGTGCCACAAGTATGTGGGACTATCATTATCAACCTTACATCTTTTGGCATTCACACTATGAATATGTGTAACATCACGTTCGAGATTCAATAAAAATAAACCATTGACCAGCGGGGCATGACCATAAAACATATCTCTCATATAAATAGAACAACCATTATTCTCGGATTTAAATGAGTAGCCATCTCGCATCAAACGAGATCCTGATACAATGTTCATGCTCAAAGCTGGTACTAAATAACAATTATTGAGGTTTAAAACTAATCCCGTAGGCAGATGAAGAGGTAGCGTGCCGACGGCGATCACATCGACCTTGGAACCATTCCCGACGCGCATCGTCACCTCGTCCTTCGCTAGTCTCCGCTTATTCCGCAGCTCCTGTTTTGAGTTACAAATATGAGCAACCGCACCGGTATCAAATACCCAGGAGCTACTACGAGCGCTGGTAAGGTACACATCAATAACATGTATATCACATATACCTTTGGTATTGCCGGCCTTCTTATCCGCTAAGTACTTGGGGCAATTCCGCTTCCAGTGACCGTTTCCCTTGCAATAAAAGCATTCAGTCTCAGGCTTGGGTCCATTCTTTGGCTTCTTCCCGGTAGCTTGCTTACCGGGCGCGGCAACTCCCTTGCCGTCCTTCTTGAAGTTCTTTTTACCCTTGCCTTTCTTGAACTTAGTGGTTTTATTCACCATCAACACTTGATGTTCCTTTTTGATCTCCACCTCCGCTGATTTCAGCATTGAATATACCTCAGGAATGGTTTTTTCCATCCCCTGCATATTGAAGTTCATCACAAAGCTCTTGTAGCTAGGTGGAAGCGACTGAAGGATTCTGTCAACGACCGCGTCATCCGGGAGATTAACTCCCAGCTGAGACAAGCGGTTGTGCAACCCAGACATTTTGAGTATATGCTCACTGACAGAACTATTCTCCTCCATCTTACAACTGTAGAACTTGTCGGAGACTTCATATCTCTCGACCCGGGCATGAGCTTGGAAAACCATTTTCAGCTCTTGGAACATCTCATATGCTCCGTGTTGCTCAAAATGCTTTTGGAGCCCCGGTTCTAAGCTGTAAAGCATGCCGCACTGAACCAGGGAGTAATCATCACTACGCGACTGCCAGGCGTTCATAACGTCTTGATTTGCCGGGAAAACAGGTGCGTCACCTAGCAGTGCTTCAAGGACATAAGCTTTCTTGGCAGCTATGAGGATGATCCTCAGGTTACGGACCCAGTCCGTATAGTTGCTACCATCGTCTTTCAGCTTGGTTTTCTCTAGGAACGCGTTGAAGTTGAGGGCAACATTAGCGTGGGCCATTTGATCTACAAGACATATTGTAAAGATTTTAGACTAAGTTCATGATAATTAAGTTCATCTAATCAAATTATTCAATGAACTCCCACTCAGATAGACATCCCTCTAGTCATCTAAGTGATACATGATCCGAATCGACTAGGCCGTGTCCGATCATCACGTGAGACGGACTAGTCATCAACGGTGAACATCTCCATGTTGATCGTATCTTCTATATGACTCATGTTCGACCTTTCGGTCTTCCGTGTTCCGAGGCCATGTCTGTACATGCTAGGCTCGTCAAGTCAACCTAAGTGTTTTGCATGTGTAAATTTGGCTTACACCCGTTGTATTCGAATGTTAGAATCTATCACACCCGATCATCACGTGGTGCTTCGAAACAACGAACCTTCGCAATGGTGCACAGTTAGGGGGAACACTTTCTTGAAATTTTAGCGAGGGATCATCTTATTTATGCTACCGTCGTTCTAGGCAAATAAGATGTAAACAGATGATAAACATCACATGCAATCAAATAGTGACATGATATGGCCAATATCATTTTGCTCCTTTTGATCTCCATCTTCGGGTCTTCATGAAGTTGCCTCGCCAACTATTACTTCTACTACTATGGCTAACGGTTAGCAATAAAGTAAAGTAATTACATGGCGTTTTTCATTGACACGCAGGTCATACAATAAATTAAGACAACTCTTATGGCTCCTGCCGGTTGTCATACTCATCGACATGCAAGTCGTGATTCCTATTACAAGAACATGATCAATCTCATACATCACATATATCATTCATCACATCCTTTTGGCCATATCACATCACACGGCATATGCTGCAAGAACAAGTTAGACGTCCTCTAATTGTTGTTGCAAAATTTTTTACGTGGCTGCTATAGGTTTCTAGCAAGAACGTTTCTTACCTACGCCACAACCACAACGTGATATGCCAATTTCTATTTACCCTTCATAAGGACCCTTTTCATCGAATCCGATCCGACTAAAGTGGGAGAGACAGACACCCGCTAGCCACCTTATGCAACTAGTGCATGTCAGTCGGTGGAACCTGTCTCACGTAAGCGTACGTGTAAGGTCGGTCCGGGCCGCTTCATCCCATGATGCTGCCGAATCAAGATAAGACTAGTAATGGCAAGTAAATTGACAAAATCGATGCCCACAACAACTTGTGTTCTACTCGTGCAAGAAACTACGCATAGACCTAGCTCATGATGCCATTGTTGGGGAACGTAGTAGTAAATCAAAAAATTTCGTACGCATTACCAAGATCAATCTATGGAGAGACTAGCAACGAGAGAGAGAGAGGAGTGCATCTTCATACCCTTGAAGATCGCGATGCGGAAGCGTTGCAAGAACGCGGTTGGAGGAGTCGTACACGCAGCGATTCAGATCGCGGTCGATTCCGATCTAAGCACCGAACAACGGTGCCTCCGCGTTCAACACACGTGCAGCCCGGTGACGTATCCCGCGCCTTGATCCAGCAAGGAGGAGGGAGAGGTTGGGGAAGACAGCTCCAGCAGCACGACGGCGTGGTGGTGGAACTTGCAGTTCTCCGGCAGGGCTTCGCCAAGCTCAAACGGAGGAGGAGGAGGTGTTGGAGAGGGGGAGGGCTGCGCCAGGGGAGAGGTGCTCCTGCCCTCCCACCCCCCTCTATTTATAGGGTGAAGGGGAGAGGGGGCCGGCCCCCTTAGATCCCATCTAAGGGGGGCGGGGCGGCCAAGGGGGGGAACTTGCCCCCCAAGTTTGGTGGGATGCGCCCCCACCCCCTAGGGTTTCTAACCCTAGGCGCCTTGGGCCCCTTGGGGGGGGGGGGGGCGCACCAGCCCACCAGGGGCTGGTTCCCTCCCTTGCTCAGCCCACTTGGCCCACCGGGGTAGGTGGCCCCACCCGGTGGACCCCCGGACACCTTCCGGTGGTCCCGGTACAATACCGATAAGCCCCGAAACCATTCCGGTGACTGAAACTGGACTTCCCATATATAATTCTTCACCTCCGGACCATTCCGGAACTCCTCGTGATGTCCAGGATCTCATCCGGGACTCCGAACAACCTTCGGTAACCACATACAATTTCCCATAACAACCCTAGCGTCACCGAACCTTAAGTGTGTAGACCCTACGGGTTTGGGAACCATGCAGACATGACCGAGACATCTCTCCGGCCAATAACCAACAGCGGGATCTGGATACCCATGTTGGCTCCCACATGTTTCACGATGATCTCATCGGATGAACCACGATGTCGAGGATTCAATCAATCCCGTATACAATTCCCTTTGTCTACCGGTATGATACTTGCCCGAGATTCGATCGTCGGTATCCCTATACCTTGTTCAATCTCATTACCGGCAAGTCTCTTTACTCATTCCGTAACGCATGATCCCGTGGCTAACTCTTTAGTCACATTGAGCTCATTATGATGATGCATTACCGAGTGGGCCCAGAGATACCTCTCCGTCATACGGAGTGACAAATCCTAATCTCGATTCGTGCCAACCCAACAGACACTTTCGGAGATACCTGTAGTGCACCTTTATGGTCACCCAGTTACCTTGTGACGTTTGATACACCCAAAGCATTCCTACGGTATCCGGGAGTTGCACAATCTCATGGTCTAAGGAAATGATACTTGACATTAGAAAAGCTTTAGCAGACGAACTACACGATCTAGTGCTATGCTTAGGATTGGGTCTTGTCCATCACATCATTCTCCTAATGATGTGATCCCGTTATCAACGACATCCAATGTCCATGGTCAGGAAACCGTAACCATCTATTGATCAACGAGCTAGTCAACTAGAGGCTCACTAGGGACATGTTGTGGTCTATGTATTCACACATGCATTACGATTTCCGGATAACACAATTATAGCATGAACAATAGATAATTATCATGAACAAGGAAATATAATAATAACCACTTTATTATTGCCTCTAGGGCATATTTCCAACAACAGTTGAGCTGAATCACCAGTTCATGGTAGGAGTCGTGGCTCAGTTCCCTCGTCCCAATACGAATCAGCAGCCAGCCCCAGTGACACTGCATGACTTTGCACGTCTCAACCCTGTCATCTACCGCAGCTCAACTCAACCCCTTGATGCTGATGACCGGCTTTGTGACATCACTTATGAGATAGAATCAGGTAATGTTGCTCCTGATAATTACGCCACCTTTGCGACATTTCACTTGAAGGGTCCAACTGCTCAATGGTGGGAAAGCCACAAGGGTATGTTGCCTGCTGAAACTGTAACCACTTGGCAGGAATTTTAGTCAGCCTTTTGTGCACGGTACATTCCTCAAGGTTTGAAGGACCAGAAGAAGTAGGAATTCTGCAAACTCACCCAGGGAATAATGACTGTGGATGAATATCAGAGGAATTTTCTCGAATTATCCCGCTATGCCGAAGATGATGTCTGCACTGACACACGCAAGCAGGAGAAATTTCGTGAAGGACTGCGTACTGATATAAACCTCGCACTTGCTGTCCATGATTGCACAGACTTCGCAACGCTTGTCAGCCAATCTTTCCGAGTTGAAACTGCTCTGACTAAATGCCAGGAGTCGCTCAAGCGCACTCATGATGTTGGTTCGTCTTCGAGTCGACCTGCTCAGAAATGTCGAGTCTGGATCCCACATAATGTTCATCATTGACCTGCTCCAACGCCAAGGCCGTCTTCCGTTGCACCTCGTCTGCCTCCGCCGCCGAGACAGCTAACGATTCAGGGTGGACAGTCCAATGTTGTGGCTCCATCCCATAATGATCAGAACGCATCTTGTCCTCTTGTTTGTCATAAGAAGAGTTGTCAAAACCGCCGATCCAGAAACCGTAATGTCATACCATTTGCTGTTGTACTTGGCCATGCCAATCATGTCAATGCTGAGAAGGCTCACAAGGAACCGACTATCGTGATGGGAACTCTCTCCGTTAATTCAGTACCAGCCTCTGTCCTCTTTGATTCAGGAGCTTCGCATGCCTTTGTATCCCAACAATTTGCTCAAATACACGGGCTAGGCATGGAAGAATTAACCACTCCTATGGCGATCCAATCACCGGGGTCCAAGTGGCAAACCACAATGGTAAGCCCCCACAACCAAATCGAAATTGGAGGTCTACTTTTTCCGGTTTCTCTCATTGTACTCGGACCTTCCAACATAGACATCATTCTTGGCATGGATTGGTTGACAGCCCATAATGCTTTGATTAACTGTGTTGCCAAGACAGTCCAGCTCACTCACCCTTCTGGACAGACAATACAATACTCAGTCCGAGTATCTCAGGATGCCGAGAATCATATATATGTTCTGAATGCATTGAATGCTTCACCTCTTGAAGGCATCGAGAACGTTCCAGTTGTTCGTGATTTTCAACATGTATTTCCAGAAGAACTTCGAGGAATACCCCCTGCTAGAGCTGTTGAATTCATCATAGACTTGAAGCCGGGCACTACTCCTATTGCGAAGCGTCCTTATAAGATGTCGCCGCATGAACTCCTTGAACTTAAGGAGGAAATCGACAAGTCACTTAGAAAGGGTTTCATCCACCCCAGTTCATCTGCTTGGGGAGCACCTTCCCTCTTTGTCAAGAAGAAGGATGGTACGAATCAGTTGGTTCAAGATTATCATCCTATCAACCAGGCAACCATACAGAATAAGTATCCACTTCCTCGGATCAATGATCTATATGATCAACTTGTTGGATCATCGGTGTTCTCTAAACTCGACTTGAGGTTGGGTTATCATCAGATCCGTGTCCGCGAAGAGGATATTCCGAAGACTGCCTTTGTTACTCGTTATGGCTCTTATGAATACACTATCATGTCATTTGGCTTAACAAATGCTCCAGCTATGTTCTCCCGCCTGATGAATTATATCTTCATGGAATACCTCGACAAATTCGTCGTGGTTTACTTGGATGATATTCTAATATATTCCAAGAATGAAGAAGAACATACCGAACATCTTCGGTTGGTGCTGGAAAAGCTGCGTGAACATCAACTACATACCAAGTATTCTAAATGTGAATTATGGTTGTCTGAAGTGACATATCTCGGCCACATGATCTCCAAAGATGGCATTGCTGTTAACCCAGAATGAGTTCAGGCTATTCTTGAATGGACTCCACCGAAGAATGTCAAGCAAGTCAGAAGTTTTCTCGGCCATGGAAGCTATTGCCGTCATTTTGTCGAGAATTTTTCAAAGATTGCTAAGCCTTTGACTGATCTGCTTCACAAGGGCGTTAAGTTTGAGTGGACAGAAAAATGTCATGAGAGTTTTCAAACACTTAAAGATAAGTTGACTTCTGCCCCAGTACTTGCTCCTCCAGATTCTCACAAAGACTTTGTGATTTACTGTGACGCATCCCGTGAAGGATTAGGCTATGTCCTAATGCAAGAGCGTAAAGTGATTGCTTATGGCTCTTGACAGTTGTGCCCGCATGAAGAGAATTATCCGGTACATGATCTAGAACTAGCTGCTGTCATCTATGCATTGAAGTTGTGGCGACATTACCTCCTCGGTAATCATTGCGAGATCTACACGAATCATAAAAGTCTGAAGTACTTGTTCACTCAGCCATCTCTGAACCTCCGTCAGCAAAGATGGATGGAGACCATTACATACTATGATTTGGGTATTTCCTATACCCCTGGCAAGGCTAATGTAATGGCTGATGCTTTCAGCCATAAATCCTACTGCTGTGAACTTGAGGTCCAGCTACAGCAACCACTCCTGTATGAAGAGCTTTGAAAGCTAAATCTCGAGATAGTTCCTCAAGGATACCTAAATACCATGGTTGTTGAACCAGACCTTGAGAAGGCTATTAAGAGTGCGCAAGCTAAAGATGCTGAAGTTGATCTGATGAAGAAAGATCTTCACCTTGAAAATTACAGGGATATCTCGCTGTCTGAAGATGGAACCTCGTATTTCAGAGACCGCATTGTGGTACCTCGCTTCGAGCTTATGACTGACAAGGTCATGAAGGAGGCACATGATACACCGCTGTCTATTCATCCGGGTAGTACCAAGATGTATCGTGATATCCGTCAAAGGTACTGGTGGTCTAGAATGAAGCAGGATATTGCTTGATATGTTGCTGAATGTGACGTGTGTTGTCGCGTTAAAGCAGAACATCAGAAGCCTGCTGGAATTCTGCAACCCCTTCCTATTCCTCTCTGGAAATGGGATAAAGAGCAAATGGATTTCATTACTGGCCTTC
Source organism: Thinopyrum elongatum (assembly GCA_011799875.1). Classification (NCBI taxonomy): domain Eukaryota; kingdom Viridiplantae; phylum Streptophyta; class Magnoliopsida; order Poales; family Poaceae; genus Thinopyrum; species Thinopyrum elongatum. The sequence goes on from CM022303.1 coordinate 497,302,521, forward strand.
CCAAGTCACAGAAGGGTCACGATGCTATTCTTGTCATCGTCGACCAACTTTCTGAAGTTGCACACTTTCTGCCTGTCAAAGTGACGATCACTGCTAGTCAGTTAGCAGAATTATATATCTCCAGAATTGTATCACTCCACGGTATTCCGAAGGAGATCAGTTCGGACCGTGGCGGTCTTTTCACCTCAAAGTTCTGGGAAAGTTTCCAAGAAGCTATGGGAACTCATATTACCTGGAGTTCAGCTTATCATCTCCAATCTCAAGGCCAAGTCGAGCGAGTCAATCAAGTGCTTGAAGACATGCTTCAAGCTTGTGTTCTTTCCTTCGGCAAGAAGTGGGAAGAATCTCTCCCTTACGCCGAGTTCTCATATAACAACAGCTATCAAGCCAGCTTGAAAATGGCCCCCTTCGAAGTACTCTATGGACGTAAGTGTCGAACCCCTCCGAATTGGCCAGAAACTGGGGAACGACCGCTCGTCGGTCCGGATATTATTCAACACGCCGAAGAGCAAGGCCGTATTGTTTGAGAAAATCTCAAGGCGGCTCAGGACCGCCAGAAGAGCAATTATGATCGCAAGCGATGGGGTTTGACTTATCAACCTGGTGATCAAGCTTATCTTCGTGTCCCTCCTATGAAGGGCACTCACCGCTTTGGAATCAAGGGCAAGTTAGCTCCACGCTACATTGGACCCTTTCGCATTCTCGCCAGACATGGTCAGGTGGCATATAAATTGAAGTTGCCACCGCAATTCTCTCATATCCACGACGTCTTCCATGTGTCGCAACTTCGTCATTGGTTCAAGGAATATCCGCACAGAGCAGTGGATCATGAAATGCTCGAATTACAAGATGATCTATCTTATAAGGAGCATCCGATCCGTATTCTCGATGAAGCTGAACGTCGGACCCGTCAGAAGGTTACCAAGTTCCTGAAAGTGCAGTGGTCAAACCATACTGAAGATGAAGCCACTTGGGAACGCGAGGATCGTCTTCGGGAAGAATACCCCGACCTCTTTCTTTCTACCTCCCGAATTCTCAGGACGAGAATTTCTTTTAGAGGAGGAGAATTGTAACACCCCTGTTGTAATAAGCACTGTGGTCATCTGTTAATTATGCCAAGTCATCTTCATTTGCAATGCTGGATCATAATGTTTAAACACTTCAATTCAAATTTCACTCTGAAATCCATTCAAATTTAAAGTGCAAAATAAAGTTGCCCAAAAGTTGCTGGAAAAATGTTCATCATCTAGCAAAAATTCCATAACATTTAATTGTTAAGGAATACAACATCACCTATTTGCTAAAATGAATAGTATCAATTAATCCACTACAATTTCAGCATTTTTAAATGCTATTCTATTTATGAAAAATCCAAACAGGTTCAAATAATCATCAAACTCATTGTGGCAGTGTATAAAAGTGCACTAGAATTTATGGACCAAGTTCCATAATTTTCCTAAGCTATTTGGATGCCCAAACAATTCCTTTCACCTCTCTATTTATTAAATAAAAAGAAAAACATAAAATAAATAAAAAGAAAAGAAAAGGTGTCGGGGAAACGACACCTATGGGATCGGGTGGATCCCTTCTACGGTTTGGCAGGGTGGAGGGGTGCACGAAGAGCAGATCTAGAGATCAACACGAGGGTTTTTACCCAGGTTCGGGCCGCTGAGATCGTAAAACCCTAGTCCTGCTTTGTGTGTATATTATGTGTTCTTGAGCTTCGGCTAGCTCCTATGCATGGAAGCTGGGCCGGAGGGTCCAAAAAGTCCGAATCCTTCTCCAGTATGCCTTGGGCCTCCTTTTATATGTCCAAGGGGCTGCCACAGTGGCACATAGGAGGTGTAAAGTGCTACAGTACATGTGCTTATCTCTGGCGTCTTAGGACAAGCGCATTAAATGCGCTGCTTACGTGCCCTCTAACTTTATCGGGGACGGAAACAGAGCCTGTCCCATCCATCGCTGCCTCACCCCATCCTGACACGCACCCAAGATGACGAGGCATGCAAGTGCCAAGCTGACTGGCTAGCCGCTGCGTTGGAGCGGTGGCAGGATCTTCACGAAGATCTGCATGCCGCCACGCAGGTGCTCGCTAGGCTGGCTGGCTAATTGCTGTGCCGGGACGGTGGCAAGGCATCGGAGCCTTGTCGTGCGCGAGCCATGCCGTGGCCTCACGATCGTCCCCGGCAAGAGCCTTGCCGGGGCCTCGCAGTCGTCCCCAGGAAGAACCTTGCTGGGAACTTCGCTCTCTGGTCTCCACAAAGATCTGCATGCCACCAGTCTTCACAAAGATCTGCATGATACTACGCATGTGCCCCTGAGTCTTGGTTTTGACGTTGTCGATGGTGTCAGAGCTCTCAACCTCAAGGGTGGTGTTCTTGTCAGTGCGTCGCAAGTCGTCCCGGCAAGGATCTTGCCGGGGCCTCGCGAGCCGCCCCGTCAAGGATCTTGCCGGGGCTCCAGCTTGTCTTCTGCTCCCTAGTTACTGGCTTGGACGCCGTCTTCGTTGTCTTGTATTCTGTCTCCAACTGCCCCCGCCAAGGCTCGCCGCAGGTGCAGCTACAACTGCCCGTGCACAAGTAAGGGGTACTAAAGGGCCCAAAGTTTAGTACACCGACAGGAGCCCTCGGGCCTGGGCCACACACGAGTGCGAAGCATTGTTGGGCCAGGCCCAAACAGTGCGCGGGCATGCGTGGCAGGGATTAACTGCCATAAACATCTCGTCTATTATGCTTCCCCATGATCCGCATTGGGTGCGCGACGTGGGAGTCGTGCGTGGAACGGTCGCAGCACGCCTGCGAAAATGCCTTCATATCGAACAGTAAAGAGGCAGCCCCGCGCCTTCCCCATAAAAAGAGGAATCCGCAGGGGCGCTACTCATTTACCCCCCCCCCCTTGCCTTTCCCAATCTAGGAACCGCCACTGAACTTCTTCTTCCTCGAGCCCAGACCAGAGTTTGCTCATCTGCTCGCCTCTTTCGCGCTCCCGCCGTCCTCGGCTTCCCCCACTCTCCCCAGTTGCCATGCCGCCCAAGGCACCTAGGGTGAGCAAGGGCAAGGAGGTGCCCAAGGCGAGCAAGGGCAAGGACGTGCCGGAGAGCGAGCTGGTGAAGATGCGGAAGCAGCTCGCCGTCTTCCCCCCGACGCTCGACGCCCATGCCTTGAAGGACAAGTACCTGCTCATGTGGGGGAGGGCGACGAATGAGCACGCTGCCACTCGCGTGACCCCAGCCGCCATGTCTAAGGGTGGCCCAAACAAATTCCCCTTTTTCGTCGATTATTTCTATTGCAGGCTCTGCCCCCCTTTCTCTGGTTTCTTTAACGACATCATGTTCACCTTTGGCTTCCATCTCCTTGATTTCACGCCAAATGCCGTAACTTGCATGTCTGTCTTTGCTCACCTCTGCGAAAACTTTGCCGGGGTGGTCCCCAACACAGCCCTTTTCCGCCACTTCTTCATCCCTCGCATCCAGGCCGGAGAGGCCCTCTCTGGCGGCATCGCTTGGATCCCTAGGTTAGGGAGCAAGGACACATATCTGGATGGGGAATACCACGAGAAGTCGGACGAGTGGCGGAGCAGGTGGTGCTGGATCACGGAGGAGGAGCCGCAGCCATTCTATTCACTCCTGCAAATGAAGCCAACCCACGGCGGCGATTGGAGCGCTCTCGACCCTCAGGACACGAAGCTCACCATCGCCGTCAACAAGATTCATCGCCTCAAGGCTGCTGGGCTCACCGTCGAAATGGTGGGCATCGATTTCCTCCGCTGCCGCATTGCCCCTTTGCAGAACAAGGGGAGACCAGCCTGGGATTTCCGGAACGCGGCGGACATCATGAGGCTGCGCCACGGCCTAAACAACAACTGGACGGTCCTTCAGCACGCTGTCCTCTGTCACAAGCTATTTAGGCCGGACGGCATGTTCAAGCTGCCGGCAAGCATCGTCCCTCTGTGCAAGAAATCTGCGCTGAACTCGATCATCGCTATGATGCCGGTGTTCAATGCTCACGGCCTTGACCAAACCTGGGCCGAACCATCAGCGGAGCGAGCACAAGAGTTCTTCGAAAACTTGTCGGAGAAAGCCATTCGGGAAGAAACGCGCCTCATCCACGAGACCACCGACGAAGAGTTGGCGTACATCGCCAGCAGGGCGGAAGAGCTGGCCCTTGCCGAGGAGGCCGGCAGCGTTGGCTTTATGGGAGATGATGCTGATGCAGAGGAGGACCCCTCCATGCAGGAGGAGCCTGCCAGAGAGCGTAGTAGCGCAGCCGCCGGGGGCTCACTCACCAAAGAGACACCCGAAGAGACTGATGAAGTGGAGACCCCAGCGCCAAAGAAGAAGTGCGTCCTCCGGCGAGCCACCTCCAGTGAGCCAGTCCAGTAGGCCTCCTCGTCCGAAGAGGCTCCCAGCAAGGGGCCGGCAGGCAAGGCTGTGGAGTGGCAAGGTGTTCGACAGCAACCCGGGCGCCAGACGAGGGCGACGACAAAGAAGGCAGCGGGGGTGGCAAGCTCTCATCAGGCTGCCGCTCCCGCCACAATCAAGCGGCCCAGGTCCCCTTCCCTCCTCGTCCGAAGAGACTCCCGGCAAGGCTGCGGAGTGGCAAGGTGTTCGACAGCAACCCGGGCGCCAGACGAGGGCGACGGCAAAGAAGGCAGCAGGGGTGGCAAGCTCTCATCAGGCTGCCGCTCCCGCCACAATCAAGTGGCCCAGGTCCCCTTCCCCATCCCCTCAAGCGGACAACATAGCAGAGGCCGACTTCGACCTCTTCTCCTTCAGCCCGAGGAGGGAGAAGGGGCCAGAAGAAGGAGACGAGTAATTATATTGCCGCTTTCTTTATTTCTTGGGTCTCTGATTTGCTTCATCTTATCTTAATTCCGCCCTGGCACATCCCCGCAGAGACACGGAAACGTTGGCGCAGAGGATGGTGAAGAAGGCCAAGACCTCAATGGGCGACGAGCCCCCGGCAAGCTCCTCAGGTGCGCTGGAGACGATCACAATCAGCCCGGATCCCAGCCCACGACGCAGCCCCCAACCCAGCCCCCAGCGTGAGTCTGTTACTCATTTCCCGCTGGCGGGCGTCGGGGTGTGTATCTTCGCTGCTAATCTTGCTGGGTTTGCAGGAGAAGGACAGCAATAGGAGGGACCACTGATGGCCACCCCAGACATGCCGCCTCCGTCGACCACACCGCTCAGGGAGGGGTCCCCGGCAAGGGCTTCCACCGACGAGTCCCCCCCCCCCCCCCCGTCATGGAGGAGGAGCCGGAAGGCACAGGCGCTGGCGGTCCTACGCCGGCGACAAAGGTTTTCGGGGAGGGAGTCACTTCCCAACAAATTGTCACAGGTAAGCCGCCTACTTCCTGGCGTTCGTCATCATTCATCATCATTTTTTTTAGCTTCAACCCTGGCTTCATCTTGTTTCTCCTTCTTGGCCCCCAGATCCCTCCTTGGTGGATCAGATGGATGTCGACACCACCATCGAGGAGACCTCCAAGGACGCTGCCGCCGAGGCCGCCAAGATCACTGCCGATGAGGCCGCCAAGGACACGCATGAAGAGGCCGCCAAGGGGTCCGCTGGGGAGGCCGGCAAGGGGACCGGCGACCGTACTGACGGCATCCCTGCCGCAGGAGCGCCTGGCGCTACATCGGTCCCGGGGTCCTCAGCTGTCGGGGAGACGGTGGTTGAAGACCAACCGTCAGCTTCTGAAGCCCCCATCCCAAGCAGATACCAGAAGTTTGGTGACAATCTGTTCGTCAGCATCCCGGGGACGGCAAGCACCGGAGCACCAACCGAGGGGGAGGCTTTCAATGAAGAAGTCATCGCCGCTGCCGGGCTCAAGGTCATCGACGAGCCGAGCGCCAGCAGCAGCGGATCCAAAGAAGACCAGCTCCTCCAGGCCATGAGCGACAACTTCCAGAAGCTCCAAGAGCTCCACCGTGCCCGTAAGGAGAAACTGGACTCCAGGGCAGCGGTTGTCGACGCGGCAGAGGCAGACTTCCAAAAGTGTGTCGAACAGATGCAGGTATGGTTTGCTGAAGCCCGGCAAGAGCTGAGGACTGGCCAGGAGCAGCTAGGCCAGTGTTGGGACGAGCTCCTCCTGAAGCAGTCCGATATTGAGAAGGCACAGGAGGAGGCCGCTGTACAGGCCGCCAAGGAGGACGCCAATCTAAGGGAGCGCCGCATTCTGCTCGATGCCCAAGAAGAAGACCTCGCGAGAAGGCGCTTGCCGCCAAGCTCCACGGAAAGGATGAAGAAATTAAGAAGCTTGTCGTGCAGCGGACCCAGGAGCTGGAACAGAAGCATAAAGACGCACTCGACGCTCTGGTCCTGGATCATGCCAGCAAGTTGAAGGAGGCCGTCGACGCTGCCGAAGCCGCAGGGGCCGCCAAGAATGAGATGGCCGGCAAGGTGGAGAAGCTGGAGGCGGAGCTGGAGAAGCACCGCAAGGAGGTCTCGACGCTAAAGAGTGATAGAGACAAAACTGTACACACCTTGGCGGAGCTGCAGGTCGCCATATCTGACAAGACCAAGCTGCTCTCCGAAGCCAACGACTCCATTGCTGATCTAAAACTAAAGCTGACCACTCTGGAGGAATCCCTTAAGAGCAGCAGGGCTCATGAGAAGACCCTGACCAAGGACCTCAAGGATGAGAAACTGCTGCTTGCGAGTGCCGCCGCCACCCACAATGATTTCATGGAGGGCGTGAATCTCTGGACTAAACGCCTCATCGACGCCGCAGAGGGGCTCACCATGCAGCTGTCCATCATGGGGATGCCGAACTTCAGGTTCTCCCATAACAAGGGGATTTCTGAGAGCGCCAAGCTGACCATGTTCTTCGAGGCCGTCCTCGAGGCTCTGAAGCTGCTCCACTCCAATCGAGCCACGCAACTGGCCAACGAGTCCCGCAAGCTTTGCCGGGGCATCCTCCTCAAGGTGCTCACTAAGGTGGCGTATTGGAACCCCAACTTGACTTCACCAACGTTCTCGAAAGTTTGCCAGAGGATGCGGACCGCAAGGCGCTTGCAGAGCTCGTCGCGCCCATCATCAGCAGGGTTGACCAAGTCAAGAGCGTAGAAGGCCAGCGCCGGGACTAGCCACTCCGCTTTGTCTTGCCACCGTGAACTTGTACCCAAGACGAATTTATCTTAAGTTAGAACTGCGGCAACTATTGATGTAATATAACTTGTGTGTTTTGGATTGAATGCATGCTATCTTCTTTGTTTGATTCCTCCTCGTATGGCATACACCCTACGCTTTTTTGGAAGGGCTTGCTGGTGCACGCACCCTTGCCGCGAGCGCTTTGAGGAACGGGTCCTTAGCAGCCTGCTGGGGGTGTCGCTGCTGGCAAGACACCTTGCCGCTCTTAGTGCAGCCACTTGAACTGCTGAGCAGACTCGAAACAGAGCAAGGGCGCAACCAATTGAGATGAGGTTCCTTCGCGTGCAGGTTTTCCATACAAGAAACGAAACCATTCGAGGGAAATAACCTTACATTTAAAATAAAATCACTCAAGGTTTCACAACTTAGCTTTTTTGCTGTTGTACTCTTTCCCGCAAGATGCCACTTCGAACGTTGCCTGCTGGCGCCCACACTCTCTATCCCCCCGGCAAACTTGTATGCGAGGGAACCTTCTGTCCTTTGAGAAAAAGAAAGAAGAGAAAATAGGAGCATGGAACCTTGGCGGTCCATCAGTACTTGCTGGAAACGAACGTAGTATAATATCCTGGACAGGCATGCATATAAATAAACATGGAAATCAACAAGAACTATACATACGTAAACTTATTCAACTGCGCACAGGGTCTGCGCCTGGCTTTGCACATAGGGTTATATGCCTTGCCGGCAAGGCTAGTACAAAAGGGGGTTGCCGGGGGTCCCGGCAACCGCGCCTCATGGGTAAAACTTGTGAAGATGCTCGATATTCCAGGAGTTGCTCACTAGAATGCCATCTTCGATCTCTAGGCGGACTGCGCCGGGCCTGGTGACTCGTATCACCCAATAAGGGCCTTCCCACTTTGGCGTCAACTTGTTGGAATTCTTGGCAGACTGAACACGCCGAAGAACAAGGTCGCCTTCCTCAAGGCTTCGGGCATGAACCTTGCGGCTGTGGTAGCGGCGCAAGGCTTGCTGGTAGCGCGCGGCTTGCATAGCAGCCTGAAGACGATCTTCCTCAAGGAGCGTAGCATCATCTTGCTGCAACTGCTCTTGCTCAAGCTCATCATAAGCAAGCACTCGAGGCGACCCGTATGTGAGTTCTGTGGGGAGAACTACTTCCGCCCCATATAACAGGGAGAAAGGTGTCTGGCCAGTGGCTCGATTTGGTGTCGTCCTGATTGACCAAAGGACCGCCGGCAACTCATCAATCCAGCGCCTTCCGCACTTGTGCAGCCTATCGAAAGTTCTCGTCTTGAGGCTCCGCAGCACTTCAGCATTTGCCCTTTCCGCCTGGCCGTTGCTTCGCGGATGTGCAACAGAAGCAAAATAGATTTTGCTGCCAAGGTCCTGGATATACTACATGAAGGTGCGGCTCGTGAACTGTGTGCCGTTGTCGGTGATGACTCTGTTTGGCACACCAAACCGGCAAACTAATCCTTTGAAGAACTTGACGGCTGATTGCGCTGTCACCTTTCTCACTGCTTCCACTTCTGGCCACTTTGTGAACTTGTGGATTGTGACGTACAAGTACTCAAAGCCCCCGACAGCACAGGGAAAGGGGCCTAGTATGTCGAGCCCCCAGACCGAAAATGGCCAGGAAAGAGGGATCGTCTGAAGAGCTTGAGCTGGCTGATGGAGCTTTTTTGAATGGAACTGGCACGCTTCACACTTGGTTACAAGGGCAGTTGCATCCTGGAGGGCAGTGGGCCAAAAGAAACCTTACCGAAATGCCTTGCCGGCAAGAGCTCTTGATCCTATGTGAGAGCCACATATGCCTCCATGTATTTCTGCCAACAGCTCCAGTTCGTCCTCCTGAGGAATGCACTTCAATTTCACGCCGTTCGGTCTTTTTCTGTACAGGACATCGTCCACAAACTGGTACATGTTAGACCGACGGGCTACTTTCTCCGCTTCTTCCTATTCCTCAGGGAGTTCCCCTGTTTGGAGGAACCGAATGGTGTGCTGTACCCATGCTGGAGCCTGGGGCTCGACGGCAAGGACTAAAGGCGTGTCTTCTGCCATGGGAGCAGTTGTCTCTACGGCAAGGGCTTGAGGCCTTGCCGGAGCCGGTCGCCCCCCGGCAAGCTTGGCGTCGTCCCCGGCAACTTCCTTGCCGGCGGCCCCTAGGAGCTCGGCGGGAAAGTACTTGTCGGGGCTCAACTTCCTTCTCTTATTCTGTCCTGCCGATGGTTCAACAGATGGCTGATTTAGTTGGAGCACAAAAGTTCCTGGTTCCACAGGTAACTTGAGGGCAGCACGTTTTGACAGGTTGTCAGCAATGCTGTTCTCTGCTCGAGGAACATGCTCTGCTTGCAGACCGTCAAAACGCTCCTCCAACTTCCTCACTTCATCTACATAAGCTTCCATCAACGGGCTCTGATAATCTTTGTTAACCTGCTTGACGACAAGCTGCGAATCACCTCTGACGATGAGCTTCATAATTCCAAGGTCTGCCGCGATCCTGAGACCGGCAAGCAGTCCCTCATACTCCGCAGTGTTGTTTGTTGATCTCTCCCAGGGAAAGTGCATCTGGACCATGTACTTGAGGTGCTCTCCGGTGGGGGCAATAAGAAGCACACTAGCACCGACGCCTTGTAGCGAGAAAGCCCCATCAAAGTACATAATCCAGTCGCAGCTCATTTCCTTGCCGGGGAGAGTGGTTTCTTGAATTTCCTCGTCAGGCGTTGAGGTCCATTCTGCAATGAATTCTGCCAAGGCCCTGCTCTGAATCGTTGAAGTGCTTTCAAACCTGAGACCAAAGCTTGACAGTTCCAACGCCCACTCCACAATCCTTCTAGTTGCATCTGGGTTGTGCAAGATCCGTTGCAACGGGAAGCGAGTGATGACGGTGATCTCATGTGCCTGAAAGTAGTGGCGCAGCTTCCTCGAGGCCATAAGAAGGCCGAAGAGCAACTTTTGTACACCAGAGTATCTTGATCTAGCCCCTTGCAAAAGGGAGCTGACAAAATAAACTGGGTGCTGCACCATCTTCTTCTTCTGTGTCACTCCATTTGCTTGCGCATATCCCGCCTTGCCGGCATCTGACTCTGCTGGGGCCCCTGCCTTGCCGGTATCGGAACCTGCCGGGGGTCTTGCCTTGCCGGTATCAGACCCTACCGGGGAGAGCTCCGGCTCGTCATCCTATGATCTTGCCACTGCCGCTGCTTCTTCATGAACTTCTCTCTGCGCCACTAGCGCAGCACTGACCACTTGATTCGTTGCCGCTAGATACAGCAACAACGGCTCTTGTGGCTTAGGCGCGACAAGCGTTGGCGTAGAGGAGAGGTACCTCCTCAAATCTTGCAGCGCTGCCTTCGCTTCCGGAGTCCATTTCATTGGACCTGCCTTTTTCAAGATCTTGAAAAAGGGCAGGGCACGCTCAGCAGATTTGGAGATGAACCTGCTCAAAGCAGCAACACAGCCAGCAAGTCGACGTACATCTTTGACTCGTCTTGGTGCTTCAATCTGCTCAATCGCCTTGATCTTGTCGGGGTTCGCCTCGATCCCACGTTGAGACACAAAGAACCCGAGAAGTTTTCCGGATGGGATGCCAAACACACACTTCTCAGGGTCGAGCTTGAGATTGATCTTGCGCAAATTTGCAAATGTTTCTTCTAGATCTTGTATGAGCGTTGTCCTGTCCTTGGTTTTGACCACTATGTCATCCATATAAGCTTCCATATTTCTATGTAGCTGAGGCTCAAACCCAATTTGGACTGCTCTCGCAAACGTTGAACCAGCACTTTTCAACCCGAAAGGCATTCGTATAAAACAATATGTACCACACGGGGTGATAAACGCGGTTTTCTCTTCATCTTCCTTCGTCATGAAGATTTGATGGTATCCTGAGTAGGCATCAAGGAACAACAGCAAGTTGCACCCGGCAGTGGAGTCCACGATCTGGTCGATGCGCAGCAAAGGGAAAGGATCCTTTGGGCAGGCTTTATTGATATTTGTATAATCAATGCACATCCTCCATTTCCCGTTTGCCTTGCGCATCACCACCAGATTGGCCAACCATGTCGGGTGGAGCACTCCTCTGACCAAGCCTGCTGCTTCTAACTTCCTAATTTCTTCAATGATGAACTCTTGCCGCTCCAAAGCTTGCTTCCTGACCTTCTGCTTGACGGGCCGCACATGAGGACAGACAGCAAGATGGTGCTCAATCACCTCCCTGGGAACGCCGGGGATGTCAGATGCTTGCCATTCAAACGCATCGACATTCCCCCGCAGAAAGGTGATGAGCGCGCCTTCCTATTTGCCGTCGAGGGTGGAGCTTATAGTAAAAGCCCCGCCCGTGCCGTCCTCCTTGACGGGCACCTTCTTAGTTTCTGGTGGTGCTTCCTTGGATTTCTTGCTCTTGCCGGTGGAGCTCTCTGGCACGTCCTCAACAGGAGCGCAGCACTCCAAAGAGGCGCGCTTGCCGGAAGAGGTCTTGCTGGTCTTCTTCCCTTCTGGAGCTTCAGCGGCAGGAGCAAGTGCCTTGGCGGCAGTTGCTGCAATTGCCTCTCGGTAGAGTTGGTCAGCGTAGATGAGCGCGTCTTTCTTGTCGGAGTGGACGGTGATGATGCTCATTGGTCCGGGCATCTTCAACGTATTGTAAGCGTAATGTGATGCTGCCATGAACTTGGCCAGCGCCGGGCGGCCGAGGATCCCATTATAGGGCAAGGGGATCTTGGCGACATAAAAAACGATCTTCTCCGTCCTATAGTTCAGCTCGCCACCAAAGGTAACTGGTAGCGTAATCTTGCCCTTTGGCTGACTCCTTCCTGGATTGATCCCTTGAAACGTGCCTGTCTCCTCGAGATCTCCATCAGCAATTTGCAGCCTCTTGATCACAGTGGGCGAGATCAAGTTCAGACCGTCCCCACCGTCAACTAACACTTTTGTCACCTTGAGGTTGCGTATCGTTGGCGAGACCAACAATGGCAAACACCCGACCGCTGTTGTGCGATCAGGGTGATCCTCAGTGTAAAAAATGATAGGCGTATTGGACCATTTCAGCGGCTTCTGGGCATCGAACGATGGCTCTGCCGCATTGATCTCACGCGCCCACTGTTTCAGTTGGCGGTGAGAGGCATGCAACAAGGCGCCACCGTCGACGCATATGGCCTCTGTAGCCTTCTGGAACTCGTGCTCGCTGGACTTGTCGTCCTCATCATGATCATCATCTCCCTCTTTCTTGTCGCAGCCCCGAGCGGGCCTCTCTGGTTGCTTATCCTTGCCGCGGCGACCCCCTCGGCCGCCATGCTTCTTGCCGGACCCCTCAGCACCGTCCTGGCCCTTCTCCTTGTCTCGCCTCTCATACTCAGCTTTCTGCTTCTCTACAAGCTGCTCAACTTGCCGACAATTTTGGAGGTCATGGCCCTTGGTGCGATGGATCTTGCAATACTGCTTGTTGGAGCCCTCTGGCTTGTCGGCGGCCACCAAGGCCTGGCAGGCGGCGCACCCGGCAACCTCCTTGCCGGGGTCGTCAACCTTAGCCTTTTTGGCAGTGCCGGGGTTGCCGGATTCCTCGACAGCAAGCACGGTTTTACCCTTGCGCTTCCTGTTGCGCCGTCGGCCCTTCTTTGCCGGGTCGGCGACGTCTTCATCTGTAGAATCACTTTCGCGCGCGGCATCTTCGCTGGGATACTTCCTTCCTTCTTCAGCCCGAGCACATCTATCGGCCAAAACATAAAGCTCGGTAACATCTCTAATCTTGTTCATTGCCAGCTCTTCACGCATCTTGCGGTTGCGCACATTTTGATGGAACGCACTGATAACATTGGTAGGATGAACGTCTGGGATGTTGTACTGCACACGGCTGAACCTCTGTATGTATTTGCGCAAGCATTCGCCATCTTTCTGGGGGATGATATGCAAATCACTCGCCTGGCCAGGAGCTTGGTGGCCTCTAGTAAAGGCACCAACAAACTCGTGACACAGATCCAACAAAGAAGAGATGGAATCCTCTGGCAGGTGCATCAACCACGACCTGACGTTGGGCTTGAGTACCAACGGGAAGTAGTTGGCGAGTACCTTGTCGTCTCGAGCCCCGGCAGCTTGCATTAAAATGGTATAGATGCTCAGGAACTCCGACAGGTAAGTCTTGCCGTCGTATTTCTCTCCGACCTCAGGCTTGAACGTGCAATGGGTGGGCCACTGGAATTGCCGCAGCCCACGGGTAAAAGATGGACAACCCACCTTGTAAGGTAAGTTATCAGAATTCCCCGGCGTGGGCTGATCTACAGTGGGGCCAGCGCGCCTATTAGACTGATGGCGCGCTTCCCATCGCCGCTCGATAGTGGTTCGAGCGTCTTCCTTGACTCGCTCTCGAAGAACTTGGCGTTGATCTCAGCGGGCTCCTGGGTCGGACGACGCTATGGAACCATTGTCACAGGCCTCGACCAGACGAGCCGGCAGCTGCTATTGCTGCCGTGGAGGAGGAGAGTGCACCGTGGTCACAGCACCTCCGGTCCTTCTGCCTTTGGCACACGCCGGCTCAACAGAGCGCCGGCACGAGGGCCCCGCCAGCTGTGGTCCATCCTTATTGGCGAAGCCGATGAGGCTCCGGATGGTGGCTCTCCACTCGTCGAGCTTCTCCGCAGCAGGAGGGAAATCTAGAAGCAGCTGTACGCGCGCCAACGCTTCTATTGGCGTGGGCGGCGGCGACAGCTGCGTGGATCGTGAAGCGCTCTGACTTCTAACTACGTTAGAAGGAGCTCTATCACGGTCCCGCGGCCGCGCACCGTTTCCGCCAACGTCTTGGCGTGTGTGCTGGCCCGGCGCATCTCGAGGATGATGCAAAGGGGCCCTTCCATGGGAACGCTCATGATCACCCCCGCCACGGTGCTGCTCATCGCGCACCACCTGGGAAGGCAACGGCGCATGCGTCGGCGGGGGCGTCTTGGAGGTTGCCCTTCCATCCCTGGGGTTCGCCGCGCCGCCCGTGGACAGTACGGCTCCGTCCCTGGACCCGGCGACGTGCGGGTTGTCGCCGCTTGCGTGGCTCCGATCGCCGAAGCATCGTGGAAGCCCGTGGTCTCCACCCACGTCCATCCCGTCGTCCATCCGCGCTGGTGCGGGCAGATCGACCGGAGATGAACCAATCGCCATGATGCTCTTTCTCTTTGGAGACATGACGATGAAGATGTTGAAGAAGTCGACGCGCTGACGCCTAGATCAGGTTCGTACAACCTCTTTCCCCCTACCTGGCGCGCCAAAGATGTCGGGGAAACGACACCTATGGGATCGGGTGGATCCCTTCTATGGTTTGGCAGGGAGGAGGGGTGCACGAAGAGCAGATCTAGAGATCAACACGAGGGATTTTTACCCAGGTTTGGGCCGCTGAGAAGCGTAAAACCCTAGTCCTGCTTTGTGTGTATATTATGTGTTCTTGAGCTTCGGCTAGCTGCTATGCATGCAAGCTGGGCCGGAGGGTCCAAAAAGTCTGAATCCTTCTCCAGTATGCCTTGGGCCTCCTTTTATACGTCCAAGGGGCTGCCACAGTGGCACAAGGGAGGTGTAAAGTGCTACAGTACATGTGCTTATCTCTGGCGTCTTAGGACAAGCGCATTAAATGCGCTGCTTACGTGCCCTCTAACTTTATCGGGGACGAAAACAGAGCCCGTCCCATCCGTCGCCGCCTCACCCCGTCCTAACACGCACCCAAGATGATGAGGCATGCAACTGCCAAGCTGACTGGCTAGCCGCTGCCCTGGAGCGGTGGCAGGATCTTCACGAAGATCTGCATGTCGCCACGCAGGTGCTCGCCAGGTTGGCTAGCTAATTGTTGTGCCAGGACGGTGGCAAGGCATCGGAGCCTTGTCATGCGTGAGCCTTGCCGTGGCCTCGCGATCGTCCCCAGCAAGAGCCTTGCCGGGGCCTCATAGTCGTCCCCAGCAAGAACGTTGCTGGGAACTTCGCTCTCTGGTCTCCACGAAGATCTGCATGCCACCAGTCTTCACAAAGATCTGCATGCTACTACGCATGTGCCCCTGAGTCTTGGTTTTGACGTTATCGATAGTCTAGGAGCTCTCAACCTCAAGGGTGGTGTTCTTGTCAGTGCCTCGCAAGTCGTCCCGACAAGGATCTTGCCGGGGCCTCGCGAGCCGCCCCGGCAAGGATCTTGCGGGGGCTCTAGCTTGTCTTCTGCTCCCTAGTTACTGGCTTGGACGCCGTCTTTGTTGTCTTGTATTCTGTCTCCAACTGCCCCCGCCAAGCCTCGCCGCAGGTGCGGCTACAACTGCCCATGCACAAGTAAGGGGTACTAAAGGGCCCAAACTTTAGTACACCGATAAAAGGGCCTGGACTGACTGGGCCTTAGTGCACACTGGCAGGCCTAGCCAGCCCAGCCTGCCCCGTGCATAGACGTCGTCTCCCTCCTCCCCGTGTCACCACGCGCGCGCACGCCCGACGCCGCTCGCCGTCGCCACCGCACCCGCTAGCCGCCCCGCATCGCTACAGCGCCGCCGAGAGGATAAGATCGACCCCAGGGCACCCCCAGGCGAACACTAGCCTCAGTTCCCCTCTCCTTTCCCCTCGTGCTCGCTCCTCTCCCCCTCTGCTGAGCGCCAACGTCGTTGTCGCCATCGATCCTGCGCTCTCCGTCGTCCCCACCCATCACCGAGATGTCGTAGAGCACCGCCTTCGTCTGCTACGCCGCCCGGACCCAGCCGTTCGAGCCGGGAGCCTCCGCGTTGAGCTCCTCAAGCTCTTCTTCTTCCTCGGCACCGACGGATGCCGGTGATGATTCCGGCGAGGACGAGCTTCCCCGAGCCCATTTGAGCACACCTACAAGGCCCGACGAGCTTTCATCCTCTTTTCCCCCTCCTCCCCGTGCGGATCCGTCCCCGTAGATAGCAGCTGTTAGTATGGCCGAACGCGCCACCGTGGAACCTCATCACCGGCGTGGTTCCGATGACCCATTGGTCACGCGCGCATGTCCATTCGCTTAGTTTGGCTGCGTAGACGCCGTAGGAATCTCGCGCCGCTCGTTTTGCTCACTGTATCCTAGATTCCGACGACGCACGAAGTCCGGCGTCCACTGTGGTGCTTGCCACCGTCGACTCCGGCAGCCCCAGCTTCGCCCAGTACCCCCAAACAACGCGGCGGGCTCCCCTCGTTCGAACGCCGCAAACCACGCGACGAACGGACCCCCATAGCCAAATCCCGCCGCTGGCCGTGCCTCCACCGTGGTTTTGGCCACCGGCGGCTAAACACCAGCGCCCGCGCTAAGGTGGCTGGCCGGGGCCACCCCCCAGGGTCACTGCCTGGTGGGCCCCAGGGGCCCAGCTGACCAGTTGACTTTGGTCAACTGCTGACTGGACCGGCCCCAGTCGCTGATAGATGGGGCCCACCTCCCTAATTAACTAAAACTGTTTTAGAATTAACTAATGACTTAATTAGTGGCTGACAGGTGGGCCCAGTAGCTTAATTAGCTAAATTGGATTAAATTTAGACTCTGAATTAGCCACTCTGTATGACAGGTGGGGCCCAGCTGTCAGGTTTGACCTGAACAGCTGCGGTTGACCTGCTGACATCATGCTGACACAATAATGCATTTCTGTTAATTAAAATAAATCCAGGAATTTTTTAAATCTTTAGAAATTCATTCGTAGCTCGGATGGAAAAACTTTGTACATGAAAGTTGCTCAGAACGACGAGCCGGATCCAACTGTGCCATCCATTTCCTTGTCGGGACCATCTAGGGAGGTGAACCCGCAACTTTTAGCCTGTTTCCGATAGATGAATAGTGCGTATACACCGGTTAATAAATCCATCTTTAATCCTAAAATAACTAATATGACTTAGACATGCTTTTAGGCAACCCTGCACTGCACATTAGCATAGCATGCTCTGTGTTGCATATGTTTGCCGTGTATTTATTTGTTTCCTCCCCCTCTTCTCTCTCGGTAGACCCTGACACCGACGTTGTCCCCGAGGCCGACGCAGCTTCGGAGACCGACTACACCGTTGACGACCCTGCCTTTGCCGCTGAGCAACCAGGCAAGCACCCCCCCTTTGAACATGCCTGTATCGCCTATTCCTTCTCCCTCCTGCTTTCATTAGAATTTGCTACTGCTTTGAGTTATCCTATTCTAATGCATAGCCTGTTTATTGTAACCTGCTATTAATACCTTATCTGCTTATCCTAAACTGCTTAGTATAGGCTGGATAGAGACCCACCAGAGACACCACTTTGGCCCAGTTGCCCCCGCTGGATTATCAGATGACTCGATGAACGTGATCAACTACCAGGCCCCGACACCACACTTCACCCCCCTTACACTGCAGCGTTACTATCAAGTGCCGAGGGGGATACCTCGTTTAGCACTTCTGACGTTAACTCTGTAGAGTAGCTATTGGGTCGTGGGCATCGAGGGTGATTCCTCCTTCACCACTCCCGATAACAACGCTGTCGTGCAACACCTCAAGTGTGAACCCATCGAGGGTGATTCCTCCGAGTTCACCTTGACAGATACATCGAGTAGGAATCCAACGAGGGTGATACCTCGGATTCCCTAATATTATGGACACACGAATACTTGGACTTAACAATTGTTACTTGGAAAGGCGGGTCGACCCTGCGGGGGTACCCGCGAGTGATGGGAAGTCGGGTTGACCTGGAGGGTACCCGAGACATAATTACGAGGCGTGGTAGGGCATTCTTATCCCTTGCCGCAAGTCCTCGAGACAGGGCGACGGGGTCACATCGATCATGAGTCTCTGCTCGTTACCGCACGCTACCAATACACTAACGATTTAAATATTTGATCCGAGTGGGCCTCTGGCCCGATAGCACTAACCATCACGCGGGAAAACTTATGGGCACTCTGCATCGTGGCATCAGCCGAAAGCTCTATCAGACGTCCAGTTCAGCATTGCGGCATGGTCGGATCGTGTCGGCCATCTGAGGCGACGCTGGTATCCACCCTGCTCGCAATGACCCGGAGAGTAACGGGCGATGGGCCCAAGACCCCGGAGTGCTTAGGATGTAGACCGACGGGGACCTCTCTGCTGAGCTTTAGGTAGGGCTGCGGTGTGT
This sequence comes from Thinopyrum elongatum, assembly GCA_011799875.1. Classification (NCBI taxonomy): domain Eukaryota; kingdom Viridiplantae; phylum Streptophyta; class Magnoliopsida; order Poales; family Poaceae; genus Thinopyrum; species Thinopyrum elongatum. The sequence continues at coordinate 497,320,701 of CM022303.1, forward strand.
CGTTTGGCCGAGGCCGGGCATGACCCAAAAAAGTGTGTCCGGCCAGAGTTAATCGAGCGTGGTGGGTAAGTTGGTGCACCCCTGCAGGGAAGAAAACATCTATGCATAGCCGGATCCTCGGTGACGGACGCTCGGAGTTGTATCCCGATCTATACAACTAGAACCTAATGATGAGATGAGATTTGGATATCAGGGCTCTGGGATTGCTTTCTCACAGGGAGTCGAGAAAGGATCTCTGGGCGAGGTTGATACTTGTATATTAGGGCTCTGGGATCGCTTTCTCGCAGAGAGTCGAGGAAGGATCTCTGGGCGAGGTTGATACTTAATACTGCTACCAATTTATACTGTACTAATCTACACTCTTCTAATGCTGCTAGACCACTGAAGATGCTAGTCTTCGATAGGACTAGGCCTTCTCTCTATTCTGGCATTTCTGCAGTCCAGTCCACATATACAGCCTTTCATTGATAATGTTGCATATGTAGTGTAGATCCTTGCTTGCTGAGTACTTCGGATGAGTACTCACGGTTGCTTTGCTTCCCCTTTTTCCCCATATCCATTTGATGCAACCAGATGACGGAGCCCCTGAGATAGCTGCCCCCGCCGACGACTACTACTACCACCCCAAGGGTGGATACTACTAGGAGTTGGCTGATGACCAGGAGTTGGTTCGAAGGGTCCCAGGCAGGAGGCCTGCGCCTTTTCGATCGTAGTGTTTTCTTTTGCCCCACCTTTTAAAGGCTTATCTGTTTTTCTTTTATATCTATACTCAGATATCTGATTCTTCCGCTGACGCTTGTAAGCGAGCTTATGTATTCGAGCCCTCGAGGCCCCTGGCTTGTAACATAAAGCTTGTAATATTTTAATTTGTGTCTCGAGTTGTGTTGTGATATCTTCAAGTGAGTCCTTAGGCTTGATCGTGTGCATTTGCGTGTATGATTAGTGCATGATTAAGCCGGGGGCGTCACATGTGCTATCTATACAAATCTTGATTATATTGATCTAAAAAATTGTAGTATCAAGATTAGTAAAAAGGAGGTGATTTTGCCGCGCGGAAGGCGGGGGACGTTTCTTATTTTTAGAGGACATTGGCCTGGCGGTTTGCTAACATGCGGTCCCATGTGTCACTGCTTTACCAAGCCGATCCGCATCCCACATGAGGCAGAACAACGGCAGAAGCAACACATGGTTAACTTGAAGAAGATGAGGGAGAAGCGGATTCAGCAACGAGTGAAATGATGGTTGCTTCGTCCCTCCAACTTCTTTTTTTAGCATTACTTCATCCCTCCAACTTAACTGCGGGAAAGGTGCAGCTTTGTGATTTGATGCCTCATTGCTCATTACTACGCCGGCACCATGACTGGGGTGCTTCACCCCTGCTGCTCTACACTATTATTTCGGTATGGCACGTGGACCCAGTTGCTTGATGTCCCACATGTCGGCGAAAGGGACTAGAACATTTATGAAAGCGAGCGCTCCACTCTTACGACAAAGGAGTACACGACACGGCGGCCCAGTGAACTGTTACTTGTACTGTAGTACTACTATAGTTTTGCTGTTTTGCATGATCCATCGATACAAACCCGATTAAACAGGTAAGGGCAGGATTTTTCCCGCGCGGTAGATGATACTAGCCATACATTTCAAAGGCAATTTTAATGTATGCGAACTGAATAATTAAGTAACAATATGAGATCTAGTAAAACTAAAAACACATATGATTTATTTTTTTAGAGTGTAGTAGTACTGCTGTATTGCATAGTTGTTAGATGTAACATGCGAGAATGTGTAGAGATGTACTTTTGGAGGGTCTACAGAGAGAAATTGGGCATAAAGTGGATTCAAATATTTGTATTCGTCTTCATAGCATTTGTAACTCATATCTACAGTTTGTACAGTAGACGTGAATGCTTGTTCGCTCTTACGAAACCAGTACAACAATAATGGGGTGGCGTGCGCCAATTTAGGCACTGGCACGTTGGTCTACTCGGCTCCACAGAGAGAGCGAGAGAATAGATAAATACACGGGCGGTTACTGTATTTCAAGCGAAAAGCGTAATACGGTCATCGGACTTCAGAATACGCTCATTACGGTCACTATATATGTTTTGCGGTGATTATACGGTCACTTGCTCACCGTTCATCATCGGATTGCACTCTGTTGACCGGCCAAATAGCCTGCGTGGCACTATATTGACTGGTTAAATTGACCATGTTCTTTGTGGGTCCCACCTGTCAGTTCGCATAGGAAAAAGGTAAGATAAACACAAATTTACGCAGGCGCGACAAGACTCCAACCCGTGCGCGGGAACCACCTGGTTGTGTATGTGTCTGTCAGGGCCTGATGTGTGCGCATGCACGTGTAGGTTGAGCACTTGAGCGTGAGAGTGTGTGTTGGTCGTGTGGTGTGTCCGTGTGTGCATGCATGCGTGCGTGTGTGCGTGTGAGTGTTGCGTGCGTGCGTGGCTGCGTGTGTACATGTGAGTGTTGCATGCATGCAGTTCATGTGCATGCGTGCGTGTGTGTATAATCACCACACCAGCTCCTCTAAGTTCAAATAGACGGCTCAGCATACCAATACAAGGCCACCTTGTCCGATGTGCCCGCGGTCATGACTTCAAACCACCGTCCAATATTTTTTTATCGTTTGTATTCATTCCTATACACGCCGACAGGTGGGCCCAATGGTAGTGAGATAATGTGATGCAACACTAGAGGTGCCACGTGGAGCATTTAACTGGTCAACTAGTCGTGTCTTGAGCAAATACAGAGCTATACGGTGAGCCCATGACTGTATAATAACCACACAACATAAATGGTGACCGTAATGAGTGGATTCTGAAGTCCAATGTACGTATCGTTCTTTCGCTTCAAATACAATGATCGTCACTGTATATATCGCGAGAGAAAGATGAAACATGCGTGAATGTGCTGGGGGCGTACTTTTAGAGGGGACCTGGAGATAGTTTGTGTGCGTACGTGAAAGGGGCGTAGAGGGGGTGTATGCGATGGAGAGAGAGATGCTCTTCGTTTCTCTTTATTATGACTAACTTTATATATAGTATAAAAATATAAAAATTCACAGTGCGGAATAAATATCATTGGGTGCACCATGCAATGCAAATTAACATTCATACTCCTCCATATAACTTTGTAATGTTATATATATGTAGAAATTCTAAAATAATTTTTTAGCCACACTTTGTGTGGTTTTATTCAAAAGGAATGTTGTATGCGAAATAAACGTGAAGAGACGGCTTTTTAGATCAATGGGGTACGTGATGTAATATGTGTGAATGTGTAGTTGACGTATTTGGCAGGGCCTAGAGAGGGTATGTGTATGTATTACGTATTCGAGAGAGGCATGGATAGAGGGGCCGGTGGGGGGGGGGGCGACGTGGAGCAATAGAACGAGAAATGAGAGAGGTCTAGAGAGAGAGAGAGAGGAATAGGATATCACGGCGAGAGATGCCCTTGAGTGTGTATATGCAAGGGGGGAGGGGATAGAGGCACGAGGAGAAAATATTTTGTGTGGTGTCTGTGTTGGTATGTGTGGGTGTGAGAAGATAACAAGACCTAGGGGTAGAGGGTGTGTCACCATGTGAGGTCCGGTGGGACGAGGTGAGGCCCTTGGTTCGGTTCCGTCCTGCGCCACATTGGTCGGTCCGTGACGCATTCAGGGAGACCCATGGAGGACTAGTCGTACAAGACAAAGATACCAGAGTCGTGAAGGACTCTGTGTCCACTGACAAAGCCAGCTAGGATTTGTAACCCTAGGTCCTCGGGCTAAGGTAACCCCTTATCTCTGATATTACCATTCATCCAACCTAACTTTAAGGGGCATCCTACAGAATGCTCTGCTAGAATCATACTCGTCAATTAGGAAGAGAGGTGGAGACAATGCATGCGAGACAAGCCTAAAGATAATGTGCGTGCGGGAGACACGTAGGCAGGTGTATGTATATAGAAAGGGTCGATGGGGATTGTGCATGTGTATGCGTGTGAGAGGAAGAGTGCTTGTGATAAAGGTTAGTGAAAACAGTCGTAAATGGTTGCGAGAGGGAGGGAGGGTGATATCGAGAGCATGTCTGTGCGAAAGACACCTCGGGAGAGAGTGTGTGAGCATGTGTGAGAGACCACCGATGGATATACACCGTGTGCGCGTATGTGTGAGAGAGAAAGGCAGCGCGTGTGTGAGGAGGGGCCTATGGAGAATGAAACTACATGTAAAAGACTGATTACACATTGATTAAAAATATAAATTGTATCCAAATATTAGGATGGGATCATGATATTTGCAATTCGCGCAAGGGACGGTCATTGATCCGTCAGACATCTATATTCTATCGAATTTGAGCATGTCTGTGTTATTATTCGACATAATTGATCCACAGAGTCAGTATTTTGAACTCCAGACAATGCATCGCTTTAGCAATTCGAATATAAACGTGAGTATAGTTCATGTTGTGTGTGTAAATCACATTATACATACAAAAGTTACACGATGAACATTATAAATAGCTAGCTATGAACTAGCATACATTTGAATTCAACTTAAGGTGGTTTAAAAAATTTGAATTCAACATGAAGTCCATTCAATTATTTGAATTCGAGATCATGGCATTTGTAAATCATACCTAAATTATGGGGGCACCAATCTTTGCTCTGCTTTTGTACATAATAGCATATATAGTCGTGTACAAAATAGATTCAAATTTACCTCCTCCATTCCAAAATAATCATAGTTATAGGATTTTCAAGTGTCAAAATTGAAAGTGCTAGTTATCGACCAGAGGGGGGGGGGGTGAATAGTCAATTTTTATGAAAGTCTTCAAAACATGAGGTCTTTGAAGACAAACAACCAAATGGAACTTATGTGATAAGCAGTGGAAGATAAACTACACTAGACAGGCCATAGTCATGTGAGCATTGTAATGAAAGCACGAGGACTAATAGCAGCTAGGTAGTGCAGGTCGGAATGGAAGACAGTATGAAGCCAAACAGATAGTAGTCTTCACATAATGAAGTCAAACAGATCAGGCGAACAAGCAATGACTTCACGAAGACAAACTGAAATGTAAATGAGGTGGGGGATAGAACCAGTAGCTCGGTGAAGACAAGGATTTGGTAGACCAGTTCCAGTTGCTGTGACAACTGTATGTCTAGTTAGGGAGGCTGAGATTGAACTCAGAAGACCACGTCTTCACCTTATTCCCCATGAGCTAAGAACACCCAGTCCTAGCCCAATCACTCTGGTAAGTCTTCAAGGTAGACTTCCAAACCTTCATAGACACCGTTCACTGGCGATCCATAATGACTCTTGGATGCTCAGAATGCGACGCCTAACCGGCTGGAGGATACATAGTCCACAAGTGTAACAAGTCTTCAGGTCACGCGGATAGAAAGACTTCTGTGATGCCTAACACTCTTTGGCTCTGGGTGTTTCGGGCTTTGTCCTCGCAAGGATCTCTCTCTCAAAGGCTTCGGAGGTGGGTTGCTCTCAAACAACAAAAGCCGTGCACAAACTCTGAGCAGCCACCAGTTTATGGTGTAGGGGGTGGGCTATTTATAGCCAGGAGGCAACCCAACATGATATGTCCGAAATGACCCTGGGTCTCTAAGGAACCGACATGTGTCCAACGGTCGGATTTCAAACACACGCGGCAGCTTGGCTTGGGCTACAAGCAAAGTTGACTCATCGAAATCTGGATAAGATTTGCTCTCATTGTCTTCGCTCGAAGACATAGGATTTGGGTTGAGCATCACATCAGTCTTCTGACTTTGTTCACTTGGACCCCAGTTAACAGTACGGTGGTTCCTATGACTCAAGAAAGAAGAAAATGAAACTACGAAAGAAACTATGTCTTCACACTCCATAGTCTTCAAGTGAATGTCTTCACACATCATTATCTTCGACGTGAATGTCTTCACGAACCACCATTGTCTTCAATGTCTTCATACATTTTTGGGGGTCATCTCTGGTAGGAAATCCGAATCAATGAGGGACTTCTACCTGTGTTATCCTGCAATTCTCACAAACACATTTGTCCCTCAACCACGTTTGTCGTCAATACTCCGAAACCAACTAGGGGTGGCACTAGATGCACTTACAATCTCCCCCTTTTTGGTGATTGATGACAAACTGGTTGAAGTTTTCAACGGGGATAAAAATATGTGTAAGTTAAAGAACGCGGTCATTGGCTTCATGAAGATAAAGGGGCTCCCCCTGAAGATGTGCATATAGGTATTTTGCCTTTGAATGCAAATGCACATGGCAGGTTCTGCTTTGTGGAGATCTCCGTCACTTCATGAAGACAAGTCATCATGCACACAAAAATGTAATGAAGATAATGACATGCACAATGAGAAATGGGCGTCTACAGTATGTGAATTTATCATCGCAATAAAGGTAGCATCAAAAGTGGTAGAAGACCATCAAGGTTTAAGGGTTACAACTCAAAACCAATAGTTCAAGAATGAGAGTTGTAAAACTTAGCAAAAATAAGCACCCGAACCATATAGACCCGCTTGAAGACTATCAACTCATAAACTTCTCCCCCTTTTGTCAGGAATGACCAAAAAGGAGTGAAGACATAGAGTGTCTAAGCGTTCCCAGGCGGTGTTGGTGTAGATGTTGGGGCAGCAGGGTCGACGGTGGAGTTGGGCGGTGCAGAGGGGCCTGATGCAGAATCGTGATGCAGTGAAGCCATAGCTAGTGAAGTGGCATCGTCCTCTTCATCAATGACTCGCGCAACAATAGTTGGAGCCGAAGATGAATACTCAGAGTCTTCAATGGAAGGAGTTGGACACCAACTTGCAGATTGTGGAGGCCTGGAGTCAAACTTGAGGTGTTTAGTGAAGCCATCTGCTTGAAGATCGTCTTCAGAACAGGGCATTGTGAGGCTCTTCTAGGCACACCGACAGGCTTCATGAGCAACAAACGAGTTCTTGGTTGCAAGGTTGCGTATGCGATTGACATCAACAAGAAGACTTTGCATCTGGCGCTTCAGCCAGTCATGATGCCTATCCTGCTTCTGATGAAGTGAAACAAGAAGCTCTCGGTCATTAAGCACATGAGCACGCTCCTAATGCCTTTGGGCAACTGTACTTGCTGTAGCATCAGTGTTGGCACGATGCGACAGCCGAAGTTGACCAGCAAGAGGACCAGCAGCAGCAGGAGGATTAAGCACATGAACACCTTCGAGTGGTTGAGTGAAGCTTTGGAAGGCAACATTGTCTTCACGAACAGGTTCCTTGGCAGGTTAAGGATATATAGCTTCATGTGACATATCCACTTCAGGCAGAAAGACAACATGGTTGCGCGCTGAAGCTTAATAGTTGATTGTGGAGTGAAGCTTAATCAGCCGCATGACCCATGGAGCATAGAACTTGAGGCCAAATAGGTCAATGCCTGAAGCTGCCAACTGACGGATGAAGAAGTCTTGAGTATTGAACCTGATGCCATTGATGATGTAGAAGACCAATGTCTTCATAGTGCCTTCAATCTTGGCATGAGGAGAATGCCCTTTAATTGGCCATAGAGTTTGCCTCAGTATATGATAGATTGTGCGGGGCAAGTACTCGAGGTCATTGACAAGAAATTCCTTAGGGTATTCAGCATCAACTGGCAAAGGCTTCATCATGCTGAGCATTTGGCTCATGTTGGGCTCAGGCTTCTGAAAGATGCTCTACAATTCTTGTTCATAGCACTGACAACCTGGCTCATACAGATCACCAGGAGTGGGCAGGGAAGTTAGCTCGATGATATCTTGAGCTTTGGCTTCATGATGTACGTCTCCTGACATCCACTCGAGGACCCATGTCTTCGGATCCCTGTTGTAGCCTGATATATGGAGAGTGGCATAGAATTGCAGTAGAAGTTCTTCATTCCAATGCTCCTTGTCGATGACAAACGGGAGCAAGCCAACTTCATGAAAGCAGTCAAGAGCTTCCTCAAGGCAGGGGAGTCCAGCAATGGCATCGCAGCACAGGCGCTTATGGGGGAAGATCCTATCCTAGTTGTACAAGATGCATGAGTAATAGCCTCGTTACTGGTGGCTCCAGAACCTGTCAGAGGAGATCTTTGGCTTCTTGTATGGATTCTTGGCCGTGTCAAAGAAAGTGTTGTGCTCTCTGAAGCTGAGCACACTGAAGGAGCCTTGTGTGGTAACGGCACTGGGAAGCCTTGGCAGCCTTGGTTTTGGCTTCTGCGTCTGAGGCCTTTGCTCCACATGATAATCATACTGAGGACCAGGAGCATACAGTTGTGTCATGATTGGCCACTTGACAGTTACAAGCTCACCACGATAGAATGCTCGTTCTATAGTGTGAGGTACATGAGGAGTAGCAACCACATCCGGTGGATGGATGAGTGTCTTCAATGGCATCATTGGCTTCGGGCTGCACATTATTGTCAGCCATGACAATGTCATTGGCTACATCAGTGGTGGTATCGGCAGCCTCATTTGCCGCGGCTTCAGTGGCTTCAGGAATTGGGGGTTCGGGCACAATCACTTCTTCATTCTCTCTTGATTCAATGGTAGGGGGAACAACAACTTGATCTTCTTCTTTGTCTTCGGCTGATGCAGCTGGAATAACTTCAACCTCTTTGGCTTCAGATTCTTGAGCAGTTTCTGTAGGGATGGCTTCAGGGAACACTTGACGTGCTACTGAGCTTGTGGCTTGCACATCCTCTTCAGGAATGCTCGACATGGAGACCGTGGGCCTAGGGCCTCTGCGAAGCCTTCGGAAAGATGGCGATGCCTATGGTGAAGGAGTGGTCTTGTCCATGTCATCAAGGGTGTCTTACAGAGTCTCAATCACTGGAGTGGTGACTTGAGCTGGTGGAGTGCGAGGAATGACCTCGTGGAGCGGAGTGTTGGGGTGGTGCTCTTCCCAAAAATCATCTTGTGTGATTGGCGTCGTGGGACCGCCAATACTGATCTGTTCACTGCTCGTGGGAGCAGGCGATGATACCGGCTTGGGCAGGATTTGGGGGAACTAAGGAAGGACTTCATCATCAACTACATTGTCTTCATGACCAATGTCTTCAGCTGCGGTGGTGTCATCAGCTGGAATGTCTTCAGACACATGAGCCTCTGTGGTAGCAAGATCATGCACGACTAGACGACGCTCGCGGTTGGTGGAAGCAGGTAGAGCAACAAAAATGGGTTCAACAAGCAGTGGCTCTGGTGGTGCAGTTTGGTCCTTTCTTTAAGACCATGAAGGCTTGGTCTTCAGCTTCTTCTTGGAGGGAGCAGTATCAGAGACTTCATGATGCTTTCACTTCTTGGCCTCAGCCTCAGCCCGCTTAGTCTTCTTCCTTTCAGAAGCAGCTGATGGGACCTTTGGCTTCGAGCCAGTCATGCTGGCAGGGAAGACAATGCTTGGTCTTTCCTGCCGTGGAGCTTCGGTTTCAGCTTCAGCGGGCTTCTTCTTAGCAGCAAGCTTGGGGTCAATCCTAGGACGCCCAAGTGCTTTCCTTTTCAGAGCTTCATTATGAGCCTGAACGCACTTTGCAGCATAGTGCTTGAGACGCTCTCTGGAGCCTTTGCTTTTGAAACTCAACGTTGAGGTCAGCCATCATTTTCTTGAAGTTCTGAACATCTGTGACGCTCAGTTTGGCCATGCGCTTCTTTAAGACAGCCTTTTCATGGTAAATCTTGTTTTTCTGCTCAATGACCTTTTGAGCGATTGCGAGCTCTTTGGCAATATAGCCCTGAAACATCACGCTGGTGCCAATCGAAAGCTGCAAATCATCGATGGTAAGGGATGTATCTTCAAACCATTCATCAATGAAGTTGTTGAGAATGTCAGCATCAAACAGAGGCAGATCATTGAAGATTTCGGCTTCTTGTTTGCTCTTGATCAGCATCTCAAGGGCATCATCATCAATATCCTCATCGCTGGACAGATCGATAATATCTTCATCAGTGCGAAGAATGCTTGCTGGTGTAAGAGCTTGCCCTGAGATCTTCTTGGGCTTCTTGGAGGTGCGAGATAAGTCCTCAGACTGCACACTGGATTCAGGAGGTGAGACTTCAGTGGCTTCACTCTTGAGGCTTTTGGTGCAGCAGAAGATTTTGAAGCCTTTGCTTTCTTCACTGGTTTCGGGGGCTCTGGAACTTCAGCATGTTCCTCTTCCTCAACAACTTCTTCGAAGCTGGCCCTTTGAGTGGCACAATGTGCCAAGTATGAATTGAAATCCTCAAAGGGGCCAATGAGATTTGGCTCAGCTTCACGACAGCCATCTGGCCTTGGAGCAGCTGGACCAGGATTGAAGTCAATCCCGAGGTCCTTCTTGTTTTGAGCTGCTGAAGCCCTAGCAAACTGGAGATTGGCTTCAAATAGATCATCCTCTCGACACCATCGAAGACTTGATGGGTCGGCATTTTCAGGCATTGGGCCTCTGACCATGCAGGGATAGAAGCCTTTTGCAATGGCTTCAGCCTTGGTCTTGAGGTGAAGTTTTTTGTATACAATATCTGCCCAGGGTGGCCTCACGGCATTCTTCTTTTCATATTCAGGAGTTACAAAGTGATACTGAAACCATTGCTCTGCCCAATATCTTCGAATCCATTGGACACGAGTTTTGCGTTCTCCATAGGTTTCTTCAGGGTCAGACTTGTACATCTCATATAGATCTGGGGGCAAGTCCAAAGCAGTGTGGTCACGGTGCTGCCTGCCACCTTTCTTTGCAGATTTGCCACCTGCCATTGGATTCAGACTGAAGGGCTTCACAACTGTGTTTGGCTTCAGGCGACTGGTCAGACAAGAACTGGCTTCAGGCGATTCAATATGATGCTGTAAGAATTCTGCAAATGAATGCAGACTATGAGAACCAAGGGATTCTCCCACGGACATGTACCTGTGACAGCATTAGAGATGCGAGGGAAGGGGAAGAGGTCATATGCATTCTCAGAAGATTTTGAAGATAAATCAGTTTGTAGACAATGACCTCATATCGCGAAGACATTCACTTATAGATGTAAGTTGGTTCCAGATTTGTACGAATCCAAAAATAAGCACAAGTGAGGAATCTAACTAGTTGTGAAGCATTCATAAGTGAAAGATCCTTGCGGAATATGAGATTCAGTAGACAAGATCCAGATTTGGAAGTGTAAAAACATCTTTTTGGAGGATATGGATACTTCAATGGATCAAATAAACGGTAAAAAGTAAGTTCTTATTTACCGCACAAAGAACTGTTAGATGAGAAGGAGGGAGGCCGAGCAGTCCAATCTCCCGCGCCCTAACTTGGTGGCGGAAGACACGTACGACGGCGGCGGGGGGAAGATGTCCGCGGCCGGCGTGAAGACAACGTCGGAGAAGTCACGGCAGCAAAGCAATTCGTCTCTGGTGATGACTGATGCTAGCGGTGGCACTAGGGTTTGAGCGAGACGGCGAGGGGAGAGGAAATAATGACCGCAGGGGTGGAGTATTTATAAGCAAGAGGGGCGACGCAGTGTAATTACTCAGGTGCCCATGGCGGTTCACATCTGAAGGACACGTGACAAGCATGCAACAGATTGAAAGTTGTGCCACGACCCCACGCGCGCCTGGTTTGTCGTTCTGGCTTCTCCGGTATTCAGGCAAAAAGGATAGAGATAGTAAAAGCATTTTAAATGTTTTGTCTTTATATCTTCAGCTGACAAGGATGCAGTGAAGACAATCAACACGTGTCAATAGAATGCATATGAAGAGACAGATAGAATTAGAGGGATAAGCACGGAAGAGGTTAGGGTCCGATCACATTCACTTAGCGCAGAAAATGGCAACTTGAAGACATAGCTATAAGTGAATGTTGTAGAGGACAGAACACACACACACACACATATACACACACATATATATATATATATATAGAGAGAGAGAGAGAGAGAGAAGACCAAATCGAATATTGTGAAGATAAATTATAAAGACAAGGCAATGTTGAAGACAAACCAACTTTGAAGATAATGCAACATGACGCCAAACAAAATCTTCAAGAAAGATTGGTGGTGGCGTTACCCACCGTATAGGAAGTATTAGACCCAGACATGGCGCACAATTATCGTGGCGCTCCGAAGTCAAATTCCGTATTAATGTCTTCACACTTAGAGTGTATGTCTTCATGAGTTGAAGACATATGTTACTTTGTGTGTTGCGCACCTAAGTCATCAATATGCATAAGCGTTAGGATGTGTGTCCGTTCACAGGACATTCGAGGATTCTAAGATATTTAGCTCACACCGCAGCTTGCAATACCTTTTCTCATCCAAGGGCTTTGTGAAGATATCATACAATTGCTCTTTAGTGTTGACGTGAATGATATCAATGTCTTCCTTCAACACATGATCTCTGAGAAAGTGATGACGGATCTGAATGTGCTTGTCTTTGAGTGTTGAACTGGGTTGTGAGAAATCTTGATGGCGCTTTCATTGTCGCACTAGAGGGGCACCTTCTTCTTGTTGATGCCATAGTCCTTGGGAGTTTGCTTCATCCAGAGAAGCTGAGCACAACAAGATCTAGCAGCAATGTATTCAGATTCAGAAGTGGAGAGTGATACACAGTTCTGCTTCTTTGAAGACCAACAGACAAGAGATCGTCCAAGAAAGTGACATGTGCCTGATGTGGACTTGCGATCAACCTTGTCACCAGCATAATCAGCATCTGAGAATCCAACGAGATCAAACTCTGAGCCCTTTGGATACCATAATCCTAGCGTCGGGGTGTGAGCCAAAGATCGAAGTATTTGCTTCACCGCGAGGTGATGCGATTCCTTTGGTGCCGCTTGGAATTGGGCACACATGCAAACGCTAAGCATTATATCTGGCCTAGATGCACATAAGTACAATAAATAACCAACCATGGAGCGGTATACCTTTTGATCAAACTCTTTACCATTGTCGTCGGAGCCCAATTGACCTTTTGTTGGTATTGGCGTCGTCTACCCTTTGCAGTCTTGCATTCCAAACTTCTTCAGGCAATCTTTGAGGTATTTTCCTTGAGATATGAAGATGCCATTTCTCTGTTGACGGATTTGAAGACCAAGAAAGAATTTCAGCTCTCCCATCATGGACATCTGATATTGCTCTTGCATCATATGCCCAAACTCATCACTGTATCTCTTATCAGTACAGCCGAGGATAATGTCATCCACATAGATTTGGCATACAAACAATTCTCCATCGTATGTCTTTGTGAAGAGTGGGATCAAGAGAACTAGGTTTGAATCCTTTGCTCTTCAGGAAGTCTTTGAGTGTGTCATACCAAGTGCGAGGAGCTTGTTTGAGGCCATACAGTGCCTTGTTGAGCTTGTAGACCATATCAGGACGCTTTTTATCTTCAAAACCAGGTGGTTGAGCTACATACACTTATTCTTCAATTTTGCCGTTGAGGAAGGCACTCTTCACATCAATTTGATACAGAAGGATGTTGTTGTGGTTAGCATAGGCTAGCAGTATGCGAATAGCTTCAAGCCTAGCCACAGGAGCAAAGGTTTCATCGAAGTTAATCCCCTCCACTTGTGTGTAACCTTGAGCAACGAGACGAGCTTTGTTTCTGACCACTTGTCCATGTTCATCTTGTTTGTTGCGATAGATCCATTTGGTGCCAATAATGTTGTGCTTGCGAGGATCAGGACGCTTGACAAGTTCCCAGACATTGTTCAGCTCAAACTGTTGAAGCTCTTCTTGCATAGCTTGAATCCATTCAGGTTCCGTGAAGGCTTCATCAACTTTCTTGGGTTCAGATATTGAGACAAATGCAAAGTGCCCACAGAAGTTTGCTAGTTGTGTAGCTCTTGATCGAGTAAGCAGACCAGGTGCATTGATACTGTCAAGAATCTTCTCAATCTGTAGTTCATTCACCACCCGAGGATGAATAGGACGAAGACTTTGGTTTTGCTGATCATTGTCTTCGCCTTCAGCATTGTCTTCAGGCTCAGCATTGTCTTCACGTTGAGCAGGAGCTGGAATGACAATTTCCTCTTCAGCTTGTTCCTCGATGGGTATTATTTCTCCAGTACCCATAAACTTGATAGATTCACTAGGAGAAGCTTCATCTAGCACATTTGGCAGGTGCTCTCTTTGCGAGCCGTTAGTCTCATCGAACCGCACATCTACCGTTTCAACCACTTTATAGTGAAAGAGGTTGAAGACTATGTAGGTGCGCAAATCCTTTCCGTAACCAAGCATAAAACTTTCATGTGCTTTCGGTGCAAATTTGGAAGTGTGATGTGGATCCTTCATCCAGGACCTAGCACTGAAGACTTTGAAATAGCCTATGTTTGGCTTCTTACCAGTGAGTAGTTCATAAGATGTCTTCTTGAAGAATTTTTGAAGATAAACTCTGTTGATGATATGGCATGCAGTGTCAATGGCTTCAGGCCCGACCTTTCTTGGAGTCTTGTACTCATCAAGCATCGTACGAGCCATCTCAATGGGGGTCCTGTTCTTGCGCTCCACGACGCCATTCTGCTGAGGTGTGTATGGAGCAGAGAGCTCATGAGTGATGCCCAATGTATCAAGATAAGTGTCGAGGCCAGTGTTCTTGAATTCTATGCCATTGTCACTCCTGATGTGCTTGATCTTGACTCCATAGTTGGTCATGGCTCGATTGGCGAATCGTCTGAAGACATCCTGCACTTCAGTCTTATAGAGAATTATGTACACCCAAGTGTATCTCAAATAATCATCAATAATAATGAAGCCATAAAGATGTGTAGTGGTAGTAAGGGTAGAGTAATGAGTAGGGCCAAATAAGTCCATGTGTAACAGCTCGAAGGGACGTGATGTCGTCATGATTGTCTTCGAGGGATGTTTTGCCCTAGTCATCTTCCCGGCTTCACAATCACGACACAAATGATCCTTCTTGAACTTGACGCCCTCGATGCCAATGATATGCTTCTTCTTCACAAGAGTGTGCAAGTTCCTCATGCCCGCATGTCCTAGCCTTTGATGCCAAAGCCAACACTCTAAAGCTTTTGCTAGAAGACATACGGCAAGCTGTGGTCCTGCGGAGAAATCTACCATATACAGATCACCTCTTCGATAGCCTTCGAAGACTAGAGATTTGTCAGTCTCCATAAGCACAAGGCAACGATATTTTCCAAATATCACAATCATGTTTAGATCAAAAAGCATTGAGACACACATTAAGTTGTATCCAAGGGATTCAACAAGCATCACTATATCCATGTGTTGATCCTTTGAGATAGCAACTCTACCTAGACCCAATACCTTGCTTTTACTAGTGTCAGCGAATGTGATGTGACTTTTTGTTGACGGTCGTAGGGTTGAATCCATGAGAAGACTTCGATCACCAGTCATGTGGTTAGTGCATACACTATCCATAATCCATTCAGTAGCTTTCGGAGTCGTACCCTATAGTGCAGTTAGCGGGATAGGCTTCACCAAGAGTATTGTGAAGCATAAACATTTGACGTACAAGCATATTATCAAAGTTAAGATTCTTGGATGGTAAGATAGGATGCTCATCAAGAAATCCAGGGACGAAATAAATGGTAAGACCATTTTGGCACTTTATCTTGCGTCCCACAAGATATTTTAGGTCCCCAGCATTGTCTTCAGAAGTCAATGATTTTCGGCTGGAGACCTTTCCCTGCAAGAGAAGTTAATTCTTCTTAACCACCCACATCTTAAGTGGCTTAGAAGCAATGAGTCTAAGTGCAGCATCTGAGAACTTTGGCTTTGGAGCCCTAGGAAATAGTTTTGCAGGAGGTGAATAGTATTCATAAGAATATGCAGAAAAATTCTTTGACTTGTGAACATAGTGGTTTGGAGAAACATGCTCATATTCATGAGTCTGATTATGGTTTCCCTGCAAAACATTGGCATTAGGGTGACCTTGTAAGGTCCTTTGTCTGTATGAAGCCTTTGGGCCATATAAAGCCTTTGGTCTAGGGTTTGTCTTCTTCCCTGGTGGTGTCATGATGACATTCACAGGCAGTTTCTCAAGACAACTCTTAGGTACCCAGATCTTCTTCATAGGTGGCCCATTCCTGCAGTTAGTTCCAATAAACCTGGCAAACACTTCACCATTCTGATTCTTGAACAGCTTATAATTAGAGTCAAAGGACTCATCAATGATAATGGGGTTAGCACAAGTGAAGCCAGATAAAGTAGATGGATCTACTGAATGACCTTTTGCAGCAACGCATGTGGTTTTGGGGTACTGCTCAGGCTTCCAGTAAGTACCATCAGCATTCATTTTCCTCTCGAAACCAACACCCTCCTTCCTAGGGTTTCGGTTCAGAATCTGTTTCTTGAGGACATCACATAGTGTCTGATGCCCTTTGAGGCTTTTGTACATGCTTGTTTCAAGCAATGTCTTCAACCTGGCATTCTCATCAGCAATAGTAGTGGTATCCTCAGAAGAGGGGTTAGTTACCACATCAGCAGTTGAAGATATTGCAACATCAGAGGTAGTAGAACATTCAGCGGTAGAGACAGCATTATCACGCTCAAGGCATTTTAAACATGGTGGTACAAAATCTTCCTGAGCGGAACTGATCTGTTGAGCGAGTAGTGAATCATTCTCTTTTTGAAGACCTTCATGAGATGCCCTCAGTTTCTCTAGATCTTGCTTCCTTTGAAGATAATCATAGGAAAGCTTCTCATGAGTGGCTGAGAGGGTTCCATGACGACATTCAAGTTCTTCGTACTTAATGCGAAGATTTTTTATGTCTTCGATTAAGGACTGAGTTCGATTCATTTCCTTGTCCAATAGGTCATCGCTTTTGTCTAGCAATTTTTGAATATGTTACATAGCAATTTGTTGTTCAGTTGCAATTTTAGCAAGTGTCTTATAGCTTGGTTTGGATTTACATTCAAGGTCATCTTCATTGGAGGTTTAAAAATAAGCATCGCGTGAGTTTACCTTGGCACCTCGTGCCATGAAGCAGTAGGTCGGAGCAGACTCATCTTCATCATCGGCTTCAGCGTCGGTGGCGAGCCATTGTCTTTAGTGTTGAAGATGGACTTGGCGACGAATGCCGAAGCTAGGGCCAGGCTTGCCACGCCTGAATCAGACTCCTCCTCAGACTCCACCTCTGCCTCCCCAGAAGCAGAATCCTCCTCTGAATCTATCTCCTTGCCAATGAATGCACGAGCCTTGCCAGATGAGCTCTTCTTGTGTGAGGAAGACTTTGAAGATTTCTTCTTCTTCTTGTCGTCGGAGTCATATTCTTTGCTCTTCTTCTTTTTCTTGGCTTCTTTGTCCCATTGAGGACATTCAGATATGTAGTGACCTGGCTTCTTGCATTTGTGACATGTTCTCTTCTTGTGGTCATGAGCGGAAGCCTCATCGTTCTTGGAGCTGGATCTTGAAGACTTTCCAAAGCAATTTTTCTTGGAGAACTTTTGGAACTTTCTCACGAGCATTGCTAGATCTTTGCCAATATCTTCAGGATCATCACAACTGCAGTCAGATTCTTCTTCAGATGAGGAAACAGCTTTTGCCTTCAAAGCACGGGATCGGCCATAGTTGGGGCCATAGATATCTCTCTTCTCAGACAGCTGGAACTCATGTGTGTTGAGCCTCTCAAGTATGTCAGATGTATCAAGATCTTTGAAGTCAAGGCGTTCTTGAATCATCAGGGCCAAGGTGTCAAATGAGCTGTCAAGTGATCTCAGTAGCTTCTTCACAATTTCATGCTTGGTGATCTCAGTGGCGCCGAGTGCACGAAGCTCATTTGTGATATCAGTGAGGTGATCGAACATGAGCTGGACATTATCATTGTCATTTCTCTTGAAGCGGTTGAAAAGATTGCGAAGTACATAAATCCTTGAGTCTTTCTGTGTTGAGACGTCTTCGTTGACCTTGGACAGCCAGTCCCAGACTAGCTTCATAGTTTCCAGAGCACTCACACGGACATACTGCCCTTTGGTCAGATGACCACAGATGATGTTCTTAGCGGTTGAGTCCAGTTGTGCGAAACGCTTGACATCAGCAGCGGTGACACCTTCACCGACTTTGGGAACACCAGTCCTGACGACATACCAGAGGTCAATGTCAATGGCTTCAAGATGCATGCGCATCTTATTCTTCCAGTAGGGGTAATCAGTGCCATCGAAGATGGGGCACGCAGCGGAGACCTTGATTATCCCTGCAGTCGACATAGCTAAAACTCCAGGCGGTTAAACCGAATCACACAGAACAAGGGAGCACCTTGCTCTGATAGCAATTGAAAGTGCTAGTTATCGACTAGAGGGGGGTTGAATAGGCGATTTTTATGAAAGTCTTCAAAACATGAGTCTTTGAAGACAAACAACCAAATGGAATCTATGTGATATGCAGCGGAAGATAAACTACACTAGATAGACCATAGTCATGTGAGCATTGTAATGAAAGCACAAGGACTAATAGCATCTAGGTAGTGCAGATTGGAATGGAAGACAGTATGAAGCCAAACAGATAATAGTCTTTGCACAATGAAGTCAAATAGATCAGGCAAACAAGCAATGACTTCATGAAGACAAACTGAAATGTAAATGAGGTGGGGGATAGAACCAGTAGCTCGGTGAAGACAAGGATTTGGTAGACCAGTTCCAATTGTTGTGACAACTGTACGTCTGGTTAGGGAGGCTGAGACTGAACTCAAAAGACCACGTCTTCACATTATTCCCCTTGAGCTAAGGACACCCAGTCCTCGCCCAATCACTCTGGTAAGTCTTCAAGGTAGAGTTCCAAACCTTCACAGACTCCGTTCACCGGCGATCCACAATGACTCTTGGATGCTCAGAACGCGATGCCTAACCGGCGGGAGGATACACAATCCTCAAGTGTAACAAGTCTTCAGGTCACGCGGACAGAAAGACTTCTGTGATGCCTAACACTCTTTGGCTCTAGGTGTTTTGGGCTTTGTCCTTGCAAGGATCTCTCTCTCAAAGGCTTCGGAGGTGGGTTGCTCTCAAACGACAAAAGCCGTGCACAAACTCTGAGCAGCCACCAGTTTATGGTGTAGGGGGTGGGCTATTAATAGCCAAGAGGCAACCTGACATGATATGTCCGAAATGACCCTGGGTCACTAAGGAACCGACACGTGTCCAATGGTCGGATTTCAAACACACGCGGCAGCTTGCCTTGGGCTACAAGCAAAGCTGACTCATCCAACTCTGGATAAGATTTGCTCTCATTGTCTTCACTCGAAGACATAGGATTTGGGTTGAGCATCACATCAGTCTTCTGACTTTGTTCACTTGGACCCCACTTCATAGTACGGTGGTTCCTATGACTCAAGAAAGAAGAAAATGAAACTACGAAAGAAATTATGTCTTCGCACTCCATAGTCTTCAAGTGAATGTATTCACACGTCATTATCTTCGACGTGAATGTCTTCACAAACCACCATTGTCTTCAATGTCTTCATACATTTTTGGGGGTCATCTCTGTTAGGAAATCCGAATCAATGAGGGACTTCTACCTGTGTTATCCTGCAATTCTCACAAACACATTAGTCCCTCAACCACGTTTGTCGTCAATACTCCAAAACCAACTAGGGGTGGCACTAGATGCACTTACAATCTCCCCCTTCTTGGTGATTGATGACAAACTAGTTGAAGTTTTCAACGGGGATAAAAATATGTGTAAGTTAAAGAACGCGGTCATTGGCTTCATGAAGATAAAGGGGCTCCCCCTGAAGATGTGCATATAGGTATTTTGCCTTTGAATGCAAATGCACATGGCAGGTTCTGCTTTGTGGAGATCTCCGTCACTTCATGAAGACAAGTCATCGTGCACAAAAAAATGTAATGAAGATAATGACATGCACAATGAGAAATGGGCGTCTACAGTATGTGGAATTTATCATCGCAATAAAGGTAGCATCAAAAGTGGTAGACGACCATCAAGGTTTAAGGGTTACAACTCAAAACCAATAGTTCAAGAATGAGAGTTGTAAAACTTAGCAAAAATAAGCACCCGACCCATATAGACTCGCTTGAAGACTATCAACTCATAAGCTTCTCCCCCTTTTGTCAGGAATGACCAAAAAGGAGTGAAGACATAGAGTGTCTAAGTGTTCCCAGGCTGTGTTGGTGTAGATGTTGGGGCAGTAGGGTCGACGGTGGAGTTGGGCGGTGCAGAGGGGCCTGATGCAGAATCGTGATGCAGTGAAGCCATAGCTGGTGAAGTGGCGTTGTCCTCTTCATGAATGACTCGCGCAACAACAGTTGGTGCCGAAGATGAATACTCAGAGTCTTCAATGGAAGGAGTTGGACACCAACTTGCAGATTGTGGAGGCCTGTAGTCAAACTTGAGGTGTTCAGTGAAGCCATCTGCTTGAAGATCGTCTTCAGAACAGAGCATTGTGAGGCTCTTCCAGGCACGCCGACAGGCTTCATGAGCAAGAAAAGAGTTCTTGGTTGCAAGGTTGCATATGCGATTGACAACAACAAGAAGACTTTGCATCTGGTGCTTCAACCAGCAATGATGCCTATCCTGCTTCTGATGAAGTGAAACAAGAAGCTCTCGGTCATTAAGCACACGAGCACGCTTCTAAGGCCTTTGGGCAACTGTACATGCTGTAGCATTAGTGTTGGCACGATGTGGCAACCGAAGTTGACCAGCAAGAGGACCAGCAGCAGCAGGAGGATTAGGCACATGAACACCTTCGAGTGGTTGAGTGAAGCTTTGGAAGGTAGCATTGTCTTCACGAACAGGTTCCTTGGCAGGTTCCTTGTCAATACTCCAAAACCAACTAGGGGTGGCACTAGATGCACTTAGAAAAATTTCAAAAAGAAGCGCATAATTTATTGTGGTTTTCAAACATACTAGGTCAAATTTAACGTTGTCTATTTAGGTCAATCCTCAAAGTCCAAGAGTACTCTAAACGTGAATGCTTCTGTTTCAAAATTTTGAACGAAGCGCCAAAAGAGCCTCTACTCGCCCGAAACTGCGTGAGACCAATGTTTGGTAGAAGGAAATTACTTTTCTAACTCTGACCCGTGAAGCCTACCGGCCCGACGTCTATAGGTCTAAACCGAGGTAGGTTTGTAACTTCATCTAGACGCCACGCAACCGCCTCCAAAAAATATTCATACACCGTGGCCACCTAAACACACATTCGCTCGGCCGAAATCGCTCCCACCCACTATTTGGGACACCTGGGATTACCGTCCTACCCCCGACCCGCGGTAGGTCCGAAATTTAAGAGGGGGCAAAGTTTGTACTTTCCCCAAATTTCAAACAAGCGCGTCCCATGTAACGCCCGGATAATTAGGCTACAGTAATTCCCTGCTAATGATGCCACGTCACCACGATTACTGTTCATATTCTCGCGTTAGTTCAAAGCGATTCAAATTCAAATTTTAACTAAAGGCAAACAACAAAAGTTTTCAAACAATAAACCTAAAATGTTCGGGTTGTGCCAAATAATGCATAGGTAATTATAGTGGAGAAACCACAGTTTCATAAAATGTTTAAATACTCAAATGGGAATGAAACAACAGCATAACCAATTTAATAAATGCCTTTTTTTATTTATAAAATGTTAAACTATTTTATTTAAGGGGTTAAACTTTTGTAGCAGAGGTATAATTAGTGATACTAGTTTAGGTACAACTTTTATGTTTCGTAAAACAAAAATAAAATAAAATAGTAAAAGGAAAAATAAATAAAAAGAAAAGACAAAACAAAAATAAAAATGAAAAGGAGAAAAACAACTCCCCCGCCCTGCTGGATCGTGGCCCAGCTGGCCACCCGGGCCAACTAGGCCGGCCCAACCCCCCCCCCCCCTTAACCCCCTGGCAACCGAAACCCTAACCCCCATCGCCACTTCCCCCCACCAACGTCGCCTTTCCCTCTCCCCCCTCCCGATCTGATTTGGATCGGGGGCACGAACCCCGCCGACGCCGACGCCTCGCCGCCTCGGAGCCCCTCGCCGCTCGCCTACACCGGCTCCGCCTCAACCCCGTCAGCATCCGTCGCCTCATGTCGTCCCCGTCCTCCTCCCCGCCCTCAAGCCTCGCCGCCCCGCTCCTCTTAAAACGCCGGTGAGCGCATTGCCCTCCCCCCTTCCCTGCCTCCGCTCCGCTCCGGCCGCGCCTACTTGCCGAGCACGCACCCGCGCCGTCCCTGCCCAGCGGTCACCGCGTCACCGCGCCCGTGCGCCCGGCCATGCCCCTCTGGCCGCGCCCGGATCGCGCTCACGCGCGTCCCCGCGCCGGCCTGTGCCCTCCTGTCCTCGCCGTGCGCGCACGCGCCGCAGCCGCCTTGCTCCACGCCGCCCGGCTCCCCGCGTCGTCGTCCTGTTCCGTCCCACAGCCCCCCTGGCCGCCGTCGCCTCGCTATGCGCCGGCGCCGGCCAGCTGCTCCGCAGCGCCCCCCCCCCCCTCGCGGGCCAGCGCCAGCCGGGCTGCGCCCATAACCGCGCCCGGTTACTGCACGCCCGCACGCCCGTAGAGCGCCCTCCTGCCTATGACACAGGGGGCCCACCCCATAACGTTTTTAAAAAAAGAAGGAAAAAATGAATGAACAAATAATATAGATTAATTAATTAATCTAATACTTAATTAATTCTATTAAATTAAACTAATCAAGTTTAGTTAACCTAATTAACTACTTAAACTATCTAATCTGTTAATTAGGACTAACTGTCTTTGACAAATGGGACCCACCCGTCAGTTGACTGGTCAACGGTCAACTTTGACCGCTGACATCATGCTGACATCATGATGATGTCATAAATGCTTTTCGATTAAATTAATCTGTTAATTCCTGAAAATGATTAAATCCTTTTAAATTATTATAAAATAAACCGTATCTCGGATGAAAATACTTTGTATATGAAAGTTGCTCAGAATGACGAGACGAACCCGAATACACAGTCCGTTCGTCTGCCACTCGTCCCTAACATAGCGAACATGCAACAATCCCCCTCTGGTTCGTCTGTCTGAAAACGTGAAACACCAAGAATACTTTCCCGGATGTTTCCCCCCTTCGCCGGTATCGCCTACTACCGCGTTAGGGCACACCTAGCACCGCTTAATGTCATGTCATGCATCGCCATGCATCTGTTTGCATTGTATTCATTGTTTCTTCCCCCTCTTCTCTCCGGTAGACTACGAGACTGACGCCACTGCTGCCCCGATCAACTATGGTGTTGACGACCACTCCTTCTCGACAGAGCTTCCAGGAAAGCCAACCCCCCTTGTTCATCCCGATATCGCCTATTCTTTCCCTCTACTGCTTGCATTAGAGTAGTGTTACTGTTTCATCGGTTTGATCCTATACTGCTGCATAGCCTGTCCTTGTTACTTCTGTTGTTACCTTACCTGCAATCCTATATGCTTAGTATAGATTGCAAGTTTATCATCAGTGGCCCTACATACTTGTCCGTCTACCATGCTATACTACTGGGCCGTGATCACTCGGGAGGTGATCACGGGTATATACTATATACTATTACATACTTATGTTACTTTCGGATATGGGGCTGAAGGGACAGGTGGTTCCACCCAGGTAGTGGTGGGCCTGGGTTCCCGACGGCCCCCGAGTGTTACTTTGTGGCGGAGCGACAAGGCAGGTTGTGACCACCTAGGAGACAGGTGGGCCTGGTCCTTGGTCGGCGTCCGTGGTTACATCAAATAACACGCTTAACGAGATCTTGGTATTTGATCTGAGTTGGCCACTGGCCTATACGCACTAACCACCACGCGGGAACAGTTATGGGCACTCGACGTCGTAGTATCAGCCGAAGCCTCCTAGACGTCAGCGACTGAGTGGCACGCGCCGGATTGTACTGGAATGCCTGCACTTGTATTAGGGGGCTAGGTCTGATTCCGGCCGCATTTGCAACGTGCAGGAGTGCAAAGGGCGATGGGCCCAAGACCCCTGCGCTCTTAGGATTTAGACCGGCGTGCTGACCTCTTTGTCGGGCCTCGGTAGGGCTGCGACATGTTGATCTTCCGAGGCCGGGCATGACCCAGGAAAGTGTGTCCGGCCAGAGGGATCAAGCGTGTTGGGTAATGTGGTGCACCCCTGCAGGGAAGATGATCTATCCGAATAGCCATGTCCACGGTATCAGGACGAGCCGGAGTTGTACTTCGACCTTATGACAACTACAACCGGATACTTAATAAAACACACCCCTTACAAGTTCCAGATACAACCCGATGATCGCTTTCCCACAGGGCGACGAGGGGAGGATCACCAGGTAGGATTATGCTATGCGATGTTACTTGATGTTGTACTTGCTACTCTCTTCTACATGCTTCAAGGTGGAGGCTGCCAGAAGCATAGTCTTCGATAGGCCTAGCTATCCCCCTCTTATTCTGGCATTCTGCAGTTCAGTCCACAGATACTACCCATTTCATTGATACCAATGCATATGTAGTGTAGATCCTTGCTTGCGAGTACTTTGGATGAGTACTCACGGTTGCCTTGCTCCCTCTTTTCCCCCCTTTTCCATTCTTCCCGATTATCGCAAGGATATGCTGGAGCCCAGGAGCCAGACGCCATCGTATATGACAACTCCTACAACACCGAGGGTGCCTACTACTACGTGCAGGCCTCCGACGACCAGGAGTAGTTAGGAGGATCCTAGGCAGGAGGCCCGCGCCTCTTTCGATATGTATCCCTAGTTTGTGCTAGCCATCTTATGGCACCTTGTTTAAACTTATGTCTATACTCAGATATTGTTGCTTCCGTTGACTCGTTTATGTTCGAGCACTTGTATTCGAGCCTTCGAGGCCCCTGGCTTGTAATATGATGCTTGTATGACTAATTTATGTTTAGAGTTGTGTTGTGATATCTTCCCGTGAGTCCCTGATCTTGATCGTACATGTTTGCGTGTATGATTAGTGTATGATTGAATCGGGGGCGTTACTAGTTGGTATCAGAGCCGACTGCCTGTAGGAATCCCCCTTTCCATCTCATTTGCCGAAGTTGAGTCTAGTCGATGAAAACTGTTTTACTAACATGGCTGTGCGGCCCATGGGCCCACGTCGCCATTGGGTGGTATTGGGATCTTTTATTCCTCGTCTTTACTCTGGGACTCTGATCTCTCTTTTATTCGGGTTAAATGATTTTACTAACTCTGACTCTAGGTTCTCGTAACTACTTCCTCCCAGAGAGCCCCTTATTACAGATGATTGCCTGCTGCTCCAGAAGATTCTGAACATACTCTACGATGTTCTCTCGAGACTTTTTGCCTATTGCTTTTGCGATTCCCTACCACCGAAATATCCCTATGGATAAATACATACACCTGTCGTTCTTACTTTTATTCCCAGAGTATCTTGTTATTACAAGATACCTCGAAATTCTCTCTATTGTTCCAGGAATACTTTGTGCCTACTGCCTTGCAGTTCTTTGCCACATGAATACCCCTACGGATAATTTCTCGCACTTGTCGAGTATCCGTTCGTCCCCAGTTGTTCATGTGTTTCACAAAATTCTTTGGAATACTATTCAATCTTCCGAAAATCCTCAGTTGTCGGGGTACAACACCTATGGGATCCCGAGAGACCCCACTACGATTCGGCGGGGGGGAGAGGTATACGCAAAGAGCAGAACCAATGATCGACGCGGGAAGTTTTTACCCAGGTTCGGGTCGCTAATCAGCGTAAAACCCTACTCCTGCTTTGTGTTCTTATTAATGTTCTTGAGCCAGCCTTCAGGAGTGCTCGCTATGAACAGTACATTCAAAGAGCAGCTACGGATGCAGAATGGGCCAGCAGTTCTCCTCCTCTGTAGCAGTTGCCTTGGGCCTCCTTTTATATGCTCAAAGGGGTCTCCACAGTGGCAAAATGTACATACATTGAGGTGTAAAGTAGCTACAGGGTATCATACCTAACCCCTGACGGATTAGGACAAGCGCATTTAATGCACCGTGAGGTGTTCGTTTAGGTGTCCTCACTTTCTTGGGGATGGAAAAAGGAGCCATCCCATCAGCACCGCTTAAGCTCTCCTCCACTGGCGCGTTGCCACGCATCCAGAGAAGGACCCAGAATGTCAGGTTTTGTCGGTGTGTCCCCCGGCAAGCATGTCGATCCCGGTAACTTCCTTGCCGGCGGCTCCGGGGAGCTCTGCCGGGAAGTACTGGCCAGAGTTCAACTTTCTTCTCTTTTCTTGCCGCATCGATGGCGCCACAGATGGTTGAGTCAATTGGAGCACAAAAGTTCTTGGTTCCACAGGCAACTTGAGGGCGGCACGCTTTGACAGGTCGTCAGCAACACTGTTCTCGGCATGAGGAACGTGCTCCATTTGCAGACCGTCAAAGCGCTCTTCCATTTTCCTCACTTCATCCACGTAGGCTTGCATCAATGGAATTTGATAACTCTTGTTAACTTGCCTGACGACAAGCTGTGAATCACCTTTCATGACGAGCTTCTTGATACCAAGGTCTGAAGGCATGTCGATCCCGGCAACTTCCTTGCCGGCGGCTCCGGGGAGCTCTGCCGGGAAGTACTGGCCAGAGTTCAACTTTCTCCTCTTTTCTTGCCGCATCGATGGCGCCACAGATGGTTGAGTCAATTGGAGCACAAAAGTTCCTGGTTCCACAGGCAACTTGAGGGCGGCACGCTTTGACAGGTCGTCAGCAACACTGTTCTCGGCACGGGGAACGTGCTCCATTTGCAGACCGTCAAAGCGCTCTTCCATTTTCCTCACTTCATCCACGTAGGCTTGCATCAATGGACTTTGATAACTCTTGTTAACTTGCCTGACGACAAGTTGTGAATCGCCTTTGATGACGAGCTTTTTGATACCAAGGTCTGCCGCGATCCTGAGACCGGCAAGCAAACCCTCGTATTCTGTAGTGTTGTTGGTCGAACTCTCCCGGGGAAAATGCATTTGGATTACGTACTTGAGGTGCTCTCCGGTGGGTGCGACAAGCAGCACGCCAACACCGGCGCCTTGCAGCGAGAAAGCCCCATCAAAGTACATAACCCATTGCTGATCGATTTCCTTGCCGGGGAGAATTGTTTCCTGAACCTCTTCGTGTGGCGTTGGGGTCCATTCCGCAATGAACTCCGCCAAGGCCCTGCTCTGGATTGTTGAAGTGCTTTCAAACTTAAGGCCAAAGCTTGACAATTCCAACGCCCACTCCATGATCCTGCCGGTTGCTTCTGGATTTTGCAAAATCCATTGCAACGGAAAGCGTGTGACGACGGTGATTTCATGTGCTTGAAAATAATGGCGCAGCTTTCTCGAGGCCATAAGAAGGCCAAAAAGCAATTTCTGCACACCAGAATATCTTGACCTAGCTCCTTGTAAAAGAGAGCTAACAAATAGACTGGGCGCTGCACCACCTTCTTCTTCTGCATGGGTTCTTCTGTTTGCGCAGATCCTGTCTTGCCGGGATCAACCCTTGCCGGGGAAGATCTTGCCGCGTCATCTGGCGGTCCTGCCGCTGGTGTTGCTTCCTCGTTAGCTTCTCTCTGTGCCACTAGCGCAACACTAACCACTTGATTTGTTGCTGCCAAATACAGCAGCAACGGCTCTTGTGGTTTAGGCATGACTAGCGTCGGCGGAGAGGAAAGGTATTTCTTCAAATCTTGCAGCGCAGCCTCCGCCTCCGGAGTCCATTTCATTGGACCTGCCTTCTTCAAAATTTTGAAAAAGGGCAGGGCACGCTCAGCAGATTTGGAAATAAACCTGCTTAGAGCAGCAACACAGCCGGCAAGACGACGCACATCCTTGACGCACCTCGGCGCTTCAATTTGTTCAATAGCTTTGATCTTGTCGGGGTTCGCTTCGATTCCCCAGCAAGATACAAAGAATCCGAGGAGCTTGCCGGAAGGAACACCGAACACACACTTCTCAGGATTGAGCTTCAAGTTGATCTTGCGCAGATTTGCAAATGTTTCTTCTAAATCTTGAATGAGCGTCGCTTTGTCTTTGGTTTTGACCACTATATCATCCATATACGCCTCCATATTTCTATGGAGTTGAGGCTCAAAACCAATTTGGATTACTCTGGCAAATGTCGAACCGGCACTTTTCAACCCGAAAGGCATTCGTATGAAACAATACATACCACATGGGGTGATAAATGCGGTCTTCTCTTCATCTTCTTTTGCCATAAAAATCTGATGATACCCTGAATAGGCATCAAGGAAGGACAGGAGATCACAACCAGCGGTGGCATCCACAATCTGGTCGATGCGCGGCAAGGGAAAGGGATCTTTTGGACAGGCTTTATTGATATCTGTATAATTGATACAAAGCCTCCATTTCCCATTCGCTTTCCGCACTACAACCGGATTGGCCAACCAGGTTGGATGAAGTACTCCTTTGACCAATCCTGAAGCCTCCAGCTTTCTAATTTTATCGGCAATGAATTCTTGCCGCTCCAAGGCTTGCTTCCTGACCCTTTGCTTGGCGGGCCACGCATGAGGACAGACAGCAAGGTGGTGCTCAATTACCTTCCTGGGAACACCGGGGATGTCAGACGGTTGCCATGCAAACACGTCGACATTCGCCCGCAGGAAAGCAACGAGCGCGCTTTCCTATTTGTCGTCTAGGGTGGAACTTATGGTGAAAGTTCCCCCTGTTCCGTCCTCTCTGACAGGCACCTTCTTGGTCTCCGGCGGAGCAGCCTTAGATTTCTTGTTCTTGCCGGTGGAACTCTCTGGTGCGTCCTCGACGGAAGCGCAGCACTCCGAGGAGGTGCGCTTGTCGGAGTTCGCGCCAAGGTTCTTGCCGGTCTTCTTCTTCCCCCCGGGAGTTCCAGCAGCAGGAGCAGGTGCCTTGATGGCAGGTGCTGCAACTGCTTCCCAGTAAAGTTGGTCGGCACAGATGAGCGCATATTTCTTATCAGAATGGATAGTGATGACGCCCAACGGCCCAGGCATCTTCAGAACGTTGTATGCGTAGTGTGATGCCGCCATGAACTTAGCCAGCGCTGGCCGACCAAGGATCCCATTATATGACATGGGGATCTTGGCGACATCAAACACCACCTTCTCGGTCCTGAAGTTAAGTTCGCTACCAAATGTTACCGGTAGCGTGATCTTGCCCTTAGGCTGGGTTCTTCCCA
Source organism: Thinopyrum elongatum (assembly GCA_011799875.1). Classification (NCBI taxonomy): domain Eukaryota; kingdom Viridiplantae; phylum Streptophyta; class Magnoliopsida; order Poales; family Poaceae; genus Thinopyrum; species Thinopyrum elongatum. Next base: position 497,349,685 of record CM022303.1, read on the forward strand.
GATTGACCCCTTGAAACATACCCGTTTCTTCAAGGTCCTCGTCGGGAATCTGGAGCTTTTTGAGCACATCCGGCGAGATTAAGTTTAGGCCGGCCCCGCCGTCAACTAACATTTTCGTCACCTTGAGGTTGCGAATCGTTGGCGAGACCAACAATGGCAAGCACCCGACCGCAGTCGTGCGATCAGGGTGATCCTCAGCGTCGAAAATGATAGGCGTGCTGGACCACTTCAGGGGCGTACATGCATCTGGGGATGGCTCTGCCGCATTGACTTCCCGCACCCACTGTTTAAGTTGACGGTGGGAAGAATGCAGCGAGGCACCTCCGTCAATACACATGGCCTCCATAGCCTTTTGGAATTCTTGCTCACTGGATTCATCATCTTCTTCTTCATCATCCTCTTCCTTGTCCCGGCCCCGAGCGGGCCTGTCTTTCTATTGCTTGGCCTTGCCGCGGCGACCCCCTCGGCCACCGTGCTTCTTGCCGGATCCGTCAGCACCATCTTGGGCCTTCTCCTTATCTCTCCTCTCATATTCGGCCCTCTGCTTCTCGGCAAGCTGCTCAACTTGCCGGCAGTTCTGGAGATCGTGGCCCTTGGTGCGATGGATCTTGCAATACTGCTTGCCGGAGTTCTCCGACTTGTCGGCAGCCGCCAAGGCCTGACAGGAAGGGCACCCGGCAAGATCCTTGCCGGGGTCACCAACCTTGGCCTTCTTGGCGGCGCCGGGGTTGTCGGATTCCTTGACAGCAAGCACGGCCTTGCCTCCGCCTTTCCTGTTCCGCCGCCGGCCTTTCCTTGACGGGGCCGCGGCATCTTCTTCTTCGGATTCGCCCGCCGCGCCAACAGCCTCGCCAGAGAGTCTCCTCCCCTCTTCAGCTCGAGCGCACTTGTCGGCCAAAGCGTAAAGCTCAGCAATACTCCTAAATTTGTTCATTTCCAGCTCTTTCCGCATTCTGCGGTTACGCACGTTCTGGTGGAACGCGCTAATGAGAGCGGCAGGATGAACGTCAGGAATATTGTACTGCACCCGGCTGAATCTCTGCATAAACTTGCGCAGGGACTCGCCCTCCTTCTGAGGGATGATGTGCAAATCACTCTCTTGGCCAGGAGCTCGGTGGCCTCCAACAAAGGCGCCAACAAACTGATGGCACAGATCTGACCAGGAAGAAATAGAATTCTCCGGCAGATGCATCAACCACGACCTGACGTTGGGTTTGAGCACCAACGAGAAGTAGTTGGCAAGTATCTTGTCATCTCGGCCCCCGGCAGCCTGCACCGCAATGGTGTAGATGCTCAGGAACTCCGAGGGATGGGTCTTACCGTCATATTTCTCCGGGACCTCCGGCTTGAAGGTTTGAGAATTGGGCCACCGGACTTGCCGCAGCTCACGGGTAAACGCTGGAGTCCCTACCTCATAAGGCAAGTCTCCTACGTCCCCTGGCGCAGGCTCGTTGACAGCCGGCACCGCGCGCTTATCAGACTGATAGCGCGCTTCCCGTCGCCGCTCGATGGTAGTTCGAGCGTCCTCCTTGCCTCGTTCCTGGAGAACTTGGCGCTGATCGCAGCGCATCCGTGGATCGGATGACGCCGTAGAAACTTCTTCACGGTGGTCGACCTGCTGGGTTGTCGGCCGCCGCTGGTGCCGCGGAGGGGAGTGCACCGTGGTTGCACCACCTCCGGTTTTCTCCACATCGGCTCGCGCCGGATCGATGGGCCTCCGCTGCGAGGGCCCTGCCTCTTGCGGTCCATCTATGTTGGCGAAGCCGATAAGGCTCTGGATAGTAGCTCGCCACTCCTCCATCTTCTCCGGGGCAGGAGGGAAATCGAGGAGCAGCTGCGCATGTGCCAAGGCTTCCGCTGGCGTAGGCGGCGGCGACAGGTGCGAGGTATGTGAGGTGCTCTGACTCCTAACCATATTAGAAGGAGCACCACCACGGTCATGCGACCGCGCGCCACCTCCACCAGCAGCTCGGTGTGCATGCTGGTCCCGCGCATCTTGGGATCGATGCGCGTAAATCTTTTCATGGGGATGCCCTGAACCACCAGCGCCATGACGTCGCTCATCATGCACGACCTGGGTAGGTCGTGAGGTTTGCGCCGGCGCGGGAGCTCCAGCAGGCGCCCTCCGATCTCTGGAGTTCGTTGTGCCACCCGTAGGCAACACAGCGCCGTCTCTAGATCCAGCGGCGTGCAGGTTACCACTGCCACTGCGAACAATGCCGCTCGCCTGGCTCGGATCCCCAGAACACTGTGGGGGTTCTAATCCTCTTCCTTCTGCACCCACGCCGTCGCCCGTACGCGAAGGCGTAGGCAAAACGGACGTGGATGGTTGCGCCGTCACAGCGCTCTTCTTCTTGGGTGGCATGATGATGAAGAAACTGAGGCGCCGATCACTAGATCAGGTTCACGCAACCTTCAATCCCCCTACCTGGCGCGCCAAAGATGTTGGAGTATGACACCTATGGGATCTCGAGAGACCCCTTTACGATTCGGCAGGGGGGAGAGGTATACGCAAAGAGCAGAACCAATGATCGATGTGGGAAGTTTTTACCCAGGTTCGGGCCGCTAATCAGCGTAAAACCCTACTCCTGCTTTGTGTTCTTATTAATGTTCTTGAGCCAGCCTTCAGGAGTGCTTGCTATGAACAGTACGTTCAAAGAGCAGCTACGCATGCAGAATGGGCCAACAGTTCTCCTCCTCTGTAGCAGTTGCCTTGGGCCTCCTTTTATATGCTCAAAGGGGTCTCCACAGTGGCAAAATGTACATACATTGAGGTTCTAAGTAGCTACAGGGTATCATACCTAACCCCTAACGGATTAGGACAAGCGCATTTAATGCACCTTGAGGTGTCCGTTTAGGTGTCCTCACTTTCTTGGGGATGGAAAAAGGGGCCATCCCATCAGCACCGCTTAAGCTCTCCTCCACTGGCGCGTTGCCACGCATCCAGAGAAGGACCCAGAATGTCAGGTTTTGTCGTTGTGCTGGAGTAGTGGTACAGTGGCAGAATCTTGCCGGGCGCCGAAACTTGCCGGGCACCAAGCCTTGCCGGGCGCCAATCCTTGCCGGGCTCCGCAGGCCACCCCGGCAAGATCTTGCCGGGGAAGCTGGCCTTCAGATTCCAGCTCTTCTTATCTGCTGATCCTCAGATCTCTGACTTGATGATTTCTTTGGTGGCTTGAACCGACCTCGAACTGTTCCCGGCAAGCCTTGCCGCGAGGATGGCTACAACTGCCCGTGCACAGGTACGGGGTACTAGTGGCCCAATACTTAGTACACCGACATCAGTAGCCTATTGCCCTTGTTCTTCCTTACCTTCTTGTATTATAATTACTTCCATATGTCTACCAATATTCATTAGCATCCTTTGTCATAGTCATTTTGAGTATTTGATTCGATATGTTTGCGAATGCTCGCAATCATCACGCAATTAGAATTCTTCCCTTCGGCTCAGACGTCACTCCGAACATGAGCTGGTTCTCGACCAATCAATTTGCCGTCGATTGTACCCCTAAGTCTATCCAACTTGTCCATCCTTAATCAGAGCGTTAGCTTCTGATGCCTTGATTTGGAAATCATAATTCCTTGGCATTTGAGCTTTGAATTAGTCAGTTGCTTCTATAATCCAATGCCTTTGCATGGTTTCTTCCTCTGGTTGTGTGCCGATGCTCACATCAGCTCCGTTATGGACCGACAGATCCTTTGTTGAATTATCATCCGACAGTGTCCTTCGTATACAAAACCTCGAGAAGTTCTTTCTCTGATACATAATGCCTCTCTGATTTGGCCAACCATGCTCTGCTTTCGAGCTGGTGATATTTACTCTTGAACCTTGGGGTATATGTTTCTAAGATGCCCCGATGGGTTGAACCAACGCCTTCCCTAATCTGTGTGAACCCGAAAGATTTCACGGGTCATACTTAACTGGTATTGCACCAGGTAAAACTTTCAACAAGTAATGTCATTTTCGAAAAACGAGAAGTGAATGGAAGGTATACATTGAAGAAGTGGGAGTCGACCTTGAACCTTTGTGTTCATGCCCATGGACATGATGTAGATCCTATCATGGAAGCTTCTTGTAATAATAACCATTTCCTTGATATAATATCCTCTGGTATCTGTGAATTGATCCTTTGCAATCATGGTCCTGGCCATATTGTTCTTCTTTGATCCCATTTCTTGGACAAGTTAAAGCACTTGTCTTCTGGAGATCATTTCACCTGTCCAGCCTCTATTCTGCTCTACCTTTGAGCATTACCCTCTGGTATCTCGAGAATATCAAAGAACTGTGTTGCTTCCTATGAGTCTTCATCTAGTATTGCTTCTCAACGATTTCAGATTTCCCCCCGGTTCTGAGTTATTAGTCACTCGAGAACACCGATAAGTGAATCGATTATGCACTCCAATTTGATAACTCTAAGTAATTTTCATTGCTTACAAGTTAATAAACCTTGAAGTCATTCCTAGCCTAATCGGCTATATCATTATCGTGCTGATTTTAACTGTGCTGTCTGGTCCTTATTCCTGGAGCACAACTTTCAATGATGAGCTAAGCTTACGTCGGTCTTCCTCGTCTTATCATTCACCTCGAACAACAAGCTTGATTCCGAGTTGGTGTTGTATCCGTGGTTCCAATAATCTTTCGTTGCATTAGTCCTTTTGCTTGATGTAGTCGCTGTTTGATTGCTTCTTCATGGAGCCTCTTGACATAATTTGTCATGATCATCATCAACATTCTGAACTCTTCCAGGATGTCGATCGAATTCATGATGAGAAATACCAGCCTTGCCCCTCAATGATTTGTGTTATCATCGACAACATTATTTCCTTCCCTCCAACACATACTTGTTTATGTATGGAGCTCCTTGCTATCCAACTTATGTTATGTCCTACCTTGGAGTACTACCATCTTTTATGTCAAGAATGTCGCGAGAATTCACCACCCCTTATGAATTCTTGATACAAGTGATACTTATTACCATCACCATTCTTTTCTTGGTCCCCGTGTTGTTTCTAACCGGAATACTGACAAATGGTCTGTGATGTGTAAATTCAAAACTTCTAGCAACCATATTGCTTTGAAGTTAATGATTGATAGTTTCATTCTAAGTCTATTGGTTATTGAATCACCATTCTAACATTGATCGTGCTACCTAAGCCCATATTTCGGGTGCACCATTCAACCAATGTTTAATTGTGTATGTTTTCCTTGAACATACATCATTATTTATACCATTTGAGCTGACAAATGTTATCTCCTTGTTCACATAATTGTGAAAATCCATGTTATGGAAATCTCGATGAATTGTCGTTGAGTCCATCAGCCACCCCCTCATCTTCTCCTTGGTTTAATGATAAACTCTTGCTTCAGAACTTGCTTCTATAGTTCATTTCCCGAGAATATTATAATGCCATCTCGTCAATTTGTGTGAACCTTTTCTTCTCAGGCGTCCTGAGTCTGAGGTATCCAGACACCAATCAGATCTGAATCTCAGTCAGATATGATGGTTGGAACATAATTCCAAGAGTTATAGCATTGGTCTTTAGATGACTCGCTAAGGTGATGTTATCTAACACACCTGGCCGGAGGACCTATTGTTATAGTTCCCTTTTTAGCAAGGTTAGCCACTCCATGAAGAAATTGTAAGACTTATTCTTCAAGTTGTTCCTGATGGATCCTTTGTGTATCCAAAGTCCAATCTTTACCTGATGACCATGTCAATGCTATCTCGTGGCATGACTGTGGTATTCGATCATCAATAAGAACATTTAAAGCGCAATGCTAAAATTTTCTCGACCAATTATCCAAACACCATGGTATGGGTAACATCATGAGTTTCGTCGCCCCTTTACCCAAATGGTTATCTACTTGTTATCCTGTTGTGTATGTCAATCTCCACTTTTCCTTCGGAAAGGTATACTCTAATACATGAGTATAAACACCTTTTCCTTTCCATTGGTCTGGTTAATATAATAATCACATTTTCCCTTCCATTGTTTTGTTTAACCTTTCTTATGATCTCTATGATATAAGCAGTAATATTCTGCTGCTTAGGTAAACACCTTGGTGTACAACCCTGTCAGTAGGACCCTGTTACTATTGTTGATAACATTTCGGTAACCACCGATGGACGAGAACTTTGCCTATTGGTCCGCCTCGTTTCAACAAGCAGGAAAATGGTTCTCTTCGTCCCTCGCCCTTGGTACCAATGTTGTTGCCAACATAACTGACAGTCTATCCTCTGAGATGCCGTGCAATCATAACCATGCAATATATCACCGCTCCTCCTACTTTTAACCCACATGGTGGGCCCATAGCCCACAGTTCCACAACATCGAAACCTGACTCTCATGTACATCCCTGTTTCCGAAGTATCCTTTGCACTTGGCTTCGTATGTAATTCACGAGCCACCGTCCTAGGGATGGTTCATTCTAGTATCAGACGCAAAAAAAATTCGGTACTCTAAACCCCTTTCACAATTCGATTCAGGCAACGAATGATTGCCTATCCGCCTGAAACTTCTATTTTGCACCTTCTTACTTTGCTCTCAATATTGTCTTAAGTTTCAACTCGAGAGTTACTTTCCGCCACCTTCCCTGATGTTAGAGGTCCGTTCTTTCAAAATTACCCCTTGTCCTTCGTACGTACGATGAAGACACCGAAGAAAGGATGACGACTTCATCATAATGACCTGGAGAAGAGAAATAAAGACATCAACAAAAAGGATCAACTACTTTAGGAAGTGCAACAAAGACCGAGAAGACCCGTTAGAATTTCGTAACCAAATCCCTTCCCCCTTACTCCCCCTCCTAAATCTCGGGACGAGATTTCTTGTAGTGGAGGAGAATTGTAGCGCCCGGATAATTAGGCTACAGTAATTCCTTGCTAATGATGCCACATCACCACGATTACTGTTGATAATCTTGCGTTAGTTCAAAACGATTCAAATTCAAATTTTAATTAAAGGCAAACAACCAAACTTTTTAAACAATAAAACTAAAATGTTCGGGTTGTGCCAAATAATGCATAGGTAATTATGGTGGAGAAACCACACTTTTATAAAATGTTTAAATACTCAAATGGGAATGAAACAACAGCATAACCAATTTAATAAATGCCTTTTATTATTTAAGAAATGTTAAACTATTTTATTTAAAGGGTTAAACTTTTGTAGCAGAGGTATAATTAGTGATACTAGTTTAGGTACAACTTTTATGTTTTGTAAAACAAAAATAAAATAAAACAGTAAAAGGAAAAATAAATAAAAAGAAAAGACAAAACAAAAATAAAAATGAAAAGGAGAAAAAAAAACCTCCCCCGCCCTGCTGGACCGTGGCCCAGCTGGCCACCCGGGCCAACCAGGCCGGCCCAACCGCCCCCCCCCTTAACCCCCTGGCAACCGAAACCCTAACCCCCCATCGCCACTTCCCCCCACCCACGTCGCCTCTCCAAATACCTCCTCCCGATCTGATCTGGATCGGGGGCATGAACCCCGCCGACGCCGACACCTCGCCGCCTCGGAGCCCCTCGCCGCTCGCCTACGCCGGCTCCGCCTCGACCTCGTCATCATCCGTCGCCTCACGTCGTCCCCGTCCTCCTCCCCACGGGTCGCCCTCGAGCCTCGCTACCCCGCTCCTCTTAAAACGCCGGTGAGGGCATCGCCCTCCCCCCTTCCCTGCCTCCGCTCCGGCCGCGCCCGCACCCGCGCCGTCCCTGCCCCGCGGTCACCGCGTCACCGCGCCCATGCGCCCGGCCATGCACCTGTGGCCGCGCCAGGACCACGCTCACGCGCGCCCCCACACCGGCCCGTGCCCTCCTGGCCTCGCCTCCGCCTCGCCGTGCGCGCACGCGTCGCAGCCGCCTTGCTCCACGCCGCCCGACTCCCCGCGTCGTCGTCCTGTTCCGTCCCGCAGCCCTCCTGGCCGCCGTCGCCTCGCTACGCACCGGCGTCGGCCAGCTGCTCCGCAGCGCCCCCCCCCCTCAAGGGCCAGCGCCAGCCGGGCTGCGCCCGTAACCGCGCCCGGTTACTACACGCCCGCGCACCCGTAGAGCGCCCTCCTGCCTATGACACAGGGGGCCCACCCCATAACGTTTTTAAAAAAAGAAAAAAATGAATGAACAAATAATATAGATTAATTAATTAATCTAATACTTAATTAATTCTGTTAAATTAAACTAATCATGTTTAGTTAACCTAATTAACTACTTAAACTATCTAATCTGTTAATTAGGACTAACTGTCTTTGACAAATGGGACCCACCCGTTAGTTGACTGGTTAATGGTCAACTTTGACCGCTGACGTCATGCTGACATCATGATGATGTCATAAATGCTTTTCGATTAAATTAATCTGTTAATTCCTGAAAATGATTAAATCCTTTTAAATTATTATAAAATAAACCGTATCTCGGATGAAAATACTTTGTATATGAAAGTTGCTCAGAATGACGAGATGAACCCGAATACACAGTCCGTTCATCTGCCACACGTCCCTAACATAGCGAACATGCAACAATCCCCCTCCGGTTCGTCTGTCCGAAAATGCGAAACACCGGGAATACTTTCCCGGATGTTTCCCCCCTTCGCCGGTATCGCCTACTACCGCGTTAGGGCACACCTAGCACCGCTTAATGTCATGTCATGCATCGCCATGCATCTGTTTGCATTGTATTAATTGTTTCTTCCCCCTCTTCTCTCAGGTAGACTACGAGACTGACGCCACTGCTGCCCCAATCGACTACGGTGTTGACGACCACTCCTTCTCGACAGAGCTTCCAGGCAAGCCAACCCCCCTTGTTCATCCCGATATCGCCTATTCTTTCCCTCTACTGCTTGCATGAGAGTAGTGTTACTGTTTCATCGGTTTGATCCTATACTGCTGCATAGCCTGTCCTTGTTACTTATGTTGTTACCTTACCTGCAATCCTATATGCTTAGTATAGGTTGCTAGTTTATCATCAGTGGCCCTACATACTTGTCCGTCTACCATGCTATACTACTGGGCCGTGATCACTCGGGAGGAGATCACGGGTATATACTATATACTATTACATACTTATGTTACTTTCGGATATGGGGCTGAAGGGACAGGTGGTTCCACCCAGGTAGTGGTGGGCCTGGTTTCCCGACGGCCCCCGAGTGTTACTTTGTGGCGGAGCGACAGGGCAGGTTGTGACCACCTAGGAGACAGGTGGGCCTGGTCCTTGGTTGGCGTCCGCGGTTACATCAAATAACACGCTTAACGAGATCTTGGTATTTGATCTGAGTTGGCCACTGGCCTATATGCACTAACCACCACGCGGGAACAGTTATGGGCACTCAACGTCGTAGTATCAGCCGAAGCCTCCTAGACATCAGCGACTAAGTGGCGCGCGCCGGATTGGACTGGAACGCCTGCACTTGTATTAGGGGGCTAGGTCTGCTTCCGGCCGCGTTCGCAACGTGCAGGAGTGCAAAGGGCGATGGGCCCAAGACCCCTGCGCTTAGGATTTAGACCGGCGTGCTGACCTCTCTGTCGGGCCTAAGTAGGGCTGCGATGTGTTGATCTTCCAAGGCCGGGCATGACCCAAGAAAATGTGTCCGGCCAGAGGGATCGAGTGTGTTGGGTAATGTGGTGCACCCCTGCAGGGAAGATGATCTATTCGAATAGCCGTGTCCACGGTAACAGGACGACCCGGAGTTGTACTTCGACCTTATGACAACTAGAACTGGATACTTAATAAAACACACCCCTTACAAGTTCTAGATACAACCCGGTGATCGCTTTCCCACAGGGCGACGAGGGGAGGATCGCCGGGTAGGATTATGCTATGCGATATTACTTGATGTTGCACTTGCTACTCTCTTCTACATGCTTCAAGATGGAGGCCGCCAGAAGCGTTGTCTTCGATAGGCCTAGCTATCCCCCTCTTATTCTGGCATTCTGCAGATCAGTCCACAGATACTACCCATTTCATTGATACCAATGCATATGTAGTGTAGATCCTTGCTTGCGAGTACTTTGGATGAGTACTCACGGTTGCTTTGCTCCCTCTTTTCCCCCCTTTTCCATTCTTCCCGGTTGTCGCAACCAGATGCTGGAGCCCAGGAGCCAGACGCCATCGTCGATGATGACTCCTACTACACCGAGGGTGCCTACTACTACATGCAGGCCGCCGATGACCAGGAGTAGTTAGGAGGATCCCAGGCAGGAGGCCCGCGCCTCTTTCGATCTGTATCCCCAGTTTGTGCTAGCCATCTTATGGCACCTTGTTTAAACTTATGTTTGTACTCAGATATTGTTGCTTCCGCTGACTCATTTATGTTCGAGCACTTGTATTTGAGCCTTCGATGCCCCTGGCTTGTAATATGATGCTTGTATGACTAATTTGTGTTTAGAGTTGTGTTGTGATATCTTCCCGTGAGTCCCTGATCTTGATCGTACACGTTTGCGTGTATGATTAGTGTACGATTGAATCGGGGGCGTTACATCCCATTTGTTAAAAAAAGTGCGTCCTAGACCGAAACATGGTTCCCCCTTAGCTCCCCCCGCCACCCCTGCCCCCCGTCCGATTCCCCATTCGTACTCCGTGGGCGCCAAAACTACCTCTCCACCAGCGACAAAACGCCGCGTCCTCCGTCTGCCACCCCATCCCTCCCATCAACCGTCGCCCTCCTCCATCACGCCGGAGCCGATACCCCGACGTCGTCATCCACCGCAACCGCAACTGCAATGCCTTCCACGGCTAGTAGTTGAAGCCGAGGCCGCGCTGCCTCCAGGACGCCGACGTGCGCCGTACCCGAGCCAGTTCAACCACGTCGTCCTGCGCCTCACCGTTGCCGCTCCAACGTCGCCACCGTCCACCGCATCGAAGCTGTTCCCGCTACACCGTCCTTCACCGCCTCGGATCTGCTTCCCCTCCACCGACAGACGGCCACCACAACACAGTCAACAATTTGACCATGGGTTCGTCCAAGGCTCCACCCTCCTCGAAAACATTGGTTCCCTCGGTAAAAAGAAGAACATCGCCACGATATCAGAAGGACACAACACTAGCAACCGGATCTGGTACTCCTCTTCCTTTATTCATGCAAATCTTACGTTTCTGCTTGCACGGTATTCATCCCACAGAAGACACTAGTTGACCGCTTCTTCCTACACCTTCTTCCTGATACTAGATGTTCCTAGTAACTCGTGATGCACAAGGTTTCTCCTCATATACTATGTCACCTTAGCTAGAGGTCCGTCGCCCCCTGGATTTCAATTCCTGGTCAGTTGGTTCCCAATTAAAGGAAGCATTCCCTAGCGTAACAGGTGCTAGTCCACCTATTACGCCGGGGAAGCAGCACCTCGGTGTTTATCTTAGGGGTGTGTGGGGCCTAGGAGCTGCTGGCACCGGATCTGGAGGTCAGCCGGGCTTAAAGGGATGGCCTAGGGGTGCTGCCAAGCACGGCGATGGTGTGAGGTCGAGGGGAGGGCGGGGCGGCGGAGGCAGGGGTCTGCGCCGGTGGTCACTGGCGGTTCGAGAAAGATCGTCAACAGTGACTGGAGGGAGATAGACGAAGGCCATCTGCCCATTCCTTGTAGGTCGGACGGTTCATAAAAAAAATCGACTGACCTATTTATTTTCAGTCGACTGTTATTTTGATAGGACCACATGTGGTGGTGTGCTGGAGGAGTACCTGCATTTCCCAGCCATCCCTGTGCTCATATTTAACAAAATCATACGGAGTAGAACCTAATTTTGTTTGCCATGCAATGCTGTAGAGCTATCATATGTCTCCTGTCATTTATTTTTCACCCACCTGCTATCTTCTACTTTTACAGTGCACTAGTTCTGCACACACTTCACCCATACTCTCACTATTGTTTTTTTATGCATGGGTATTTCAGCCTCTGCCGACCGGTTGATAGAAGCACGAAATAAAAGAGATAAGTTGCTCCAGCTTTCTTCGTGCTTAGGCAAGACACGTTTGGGCGCTATAAAGGGTGTAGTGTCAGCAGATGGAGATGGTAAACGTAGCTCCGGAGTTGATGATCTCGCTCGCCATGAACCACCATCCCAGGTGCTTGCTTTAACTTCGCGGTGTCATATGTGGTTGCATGTTGCATATGGTGTCTAGCTTGTATTCGAAAGGCCGAAGTCGGTCTTTATTAAGATAAGGAAAGATATTTTTTACATGAACCACCATCCCGGGAGCACCAGAAGCCAAATAGCTAGTAAGGGCACTGGCTGAGCCAGTGACAAGCCCAGCACAGACAGGCATCACCTGCAAGCCAACTAAAAAGACATGGTGGTGGCGAAGCAGCCCGCCTCCCACCAGGCTCTCAGGTCCTCGATGATCATGCTCACCACTCTAGCCGGGTGTCTAGCTTGTATTGCTCCCAATTTGGTTAAATTGCATCTGCTTAGCTTACACATTATACCTTTGAATATGACATGCCTTCCTGTTTTTGGTACATACTACTGCATCTGTCTATTAACCTTGTTCTTACATTAAACTAATGTTCTTGTGTATCCCTCATCAATCACTTATGATGAGACAGTCAGGCTCATGGACTGTTGTAAGAAAAGATCCTCTTTTAAAGAATGCAATGTCAGCCTCCCCACATGATTCTCAAGAAACAGCAATGCTAGATGAAGATAGTCAACGTAGCTCTGTAGTTGATGACCGCATTTCCCCTACACGACCATCGCAGGTGCTTGCTCTAACTTGGCAGCATGATATGTGGTTGCATGTTTCATATAGTGTCTAGATTGTAATTCTTCCAATCTGGATAAATTGCATGTGCTATTCTGCTTAGTTTATACATTATACCTGTTAATGGGACATGCCTTCCTGTTTTTGGTACATAGTACATCTGTCTATTAAGCATGTCCTTACATAAATCTACTATTTTTTTGTATCTCGCATCAATCAATTATGACGAGACACCTTTAGTATATGCAGAGTGATATTGGTTGCATCTTTCATATGATTTATAGCATGCACTGCTTCTAATTTGTTGAGACGCCATTTATGATGCGACGCTTTTAACTTGGCAGTCATATTGGTTACATCTTTCATATGGTGTCTAGCTTGCAATGCTTCTAATTTGTTGAAATGGCTTCTGCTTAGTTTACACAAATAGTTGTGAATATGCCATGCCGTCCTGTTTTTCGTACATATTCAATCCTCGTATCATGTGTTTGCCTTACATCAAAGTAGTGATTGTCAGTATCATGCATGAATGAGTTCTGAGGAGTGAATTTTATTGCTTTTTCTTATTGGTTTTACTTGACAATGAAAAATCAATAAAGCGGAAGGAAATTAGCAAGGCAGTGGATAAAGGTGCTCCTTCCAAACAATTGAAACGGAGGCCCTCTACAGATTCTACTCCGCCACCCCCCAAGAAGATTTGGAAGATAACACATGCATAGACACTCAACGTAGTTGTGTTGATGATGAGCACGTCTCCCCTAGTCTAGCATCACAGGTGCTCCCTCTAACTTGGCACTGTTATATGTGGTTGCATGTTATGTATGATGTCTAGCTTGTATTGCTTCTAACTTTGTTGAATTCCATCTGCTTACTTTACACATTATACTTGTGAATAAGACACAAGTTCCTGTTTCTAGAACATACAATATCTGTCTATCACACCATGTTCTTACATCAAAGTACTACTATTGTGTAATCTGCAACAATCACTTATCATAAGACACATTTAACTTGGGAGTGTGATATAGGTTATATCTCGCATTCTTTTCTAGCTTGTACTACTTCTAATTTGTTGAAATGGCACTTATGACAAGACAGTTTTAACTTGGTAGAGTGATATTCGTTGCATCTTTCATATGATGTCTAGCTTTCATTGCTTCTAATTTGTTGAAATGCCTTCTGCTTAGCTTACACATCATAGCTGTGAATATGCAATGCTGTCTCTAGCTTGGCAGTGTGATATTGTCTTGCATGTTGCATATGGTGTCTAGCTTGTATTGCTTGTAATTTGATTAAATTACTTCTGCTTAGTTTACACATCATAGCTGTGAATATGCAATGCTGTGAATATGCAATGGCACTAATGATGAGAGACCTTTAACTTGGTAGTGTGATGTTGTTTGCATCTTGCATATGATTTATTTCTTGTACTGCTTCACATTTGTTTAAATGCCAGTTATGACAAGACACTGTTAACTTGGCAGAGCAATATGTGTAGCATCTTTCATAAGATGTCTACCTTCCATTGCATTGATTCTAATTTATTGAAATGCCTTCTGCTTAGTTTACACATCATAGTTCTGATTATTTCATGATGTCCTGTTTTTCGTACATATTACATCCTCCTATCATGCGGTTGTCTAACATCAAAGTTTAGTTCGTCTGTATCACGCATCTATTTGTTTTGAAGAACTAAATTTTTATTCCTTTTTCTTGTCAGCTTGACTTGACATGGCACAGAGAAAGAGGAAGGAACATAGAATGGTAGGGGATGGTGTTAGTACTCAGGACGCACGAAAACAGAAGCGGAAGAATTATGCTGATTCTGGTGGTACTGATGGTGCAATAGAAGGTCAAAGTTCACCAGAAAATTGTACAAACACGGTATCCCATGCTACACTAGCTGCAAAACAATCCAAACAGAAACTAATAGATGCCACCAAACAAGCAATGACAGCCCTAGTTGTTGCAACACCTTCCACAGTACCACTAGCTGCACGAGTTACTTGTTTGTCAACTCAGCTAGCAGCACGTTCCCAAGCTCCCTTGCCACCTGACACTACTTCCGAAGCACTCTTGACACAAGACGAGTTGGCAAGATCAGATGAACCTTGCAAGCTTCAACAGCAAGAAGGTAGTTGCTAGAGTCAAGTTACAGTTGCATGCTTCTTTATATGTAGTCTCACAGTTTGATGTACACTAACACTTCCTATGTTCATTGTTGGACTAGCACCTAGGCGCAAGAGGAAACATACATCAGGGATAACGCTCGATAGGTTAACTAAATCTAGAGGAGGAAGAATGGAGATCCGTTTTGAGGCAGGTTTAAAAAGGCCACGTGATGCTACAGAGTCAGCCAAGTTAGTATCAGAGGCAGCGGTTGCCGTTAGGTGTCCTGCACGTATCCTCCCAACATGGATTCAGTACAGGAATGACAAAGATGAAACCCAGTTCAACACCTTCCTCAACCATTTATCTGTAAGTATGGTTATGTATGCAAATTAGTAATATCGTCTTGGTCTGTCCCATACTTTCTAGGTTGCTGGTAATGAGACTCCCATAATTTTCAACAGATGAGGTTCAAGTTGGATAGCCAAGATGATGCAACCAGACAAGCATGCACCCATGTTTTCAAGTCTGCTCTGCGATAGTATCGGTATAACTTGAGGAAAACTCACTTTGAAGGCAAGGCTAACAGTGAACTTGCCCAAACATCTCCAGTGGAAAATATATCGGATGAAGACTAGAGAGGCCTCGTTAAACACTGGTCTGATCCAAAGTATCAAGTACGTTATATATATGTGATCAGATCACATGTTGAAATCCTATTTACGCACGTGCCTCACAAATCTATCTTCTTGTAGATGAATTGTTCAAAGAACAAGGCCAACCATATGAAAGTGAAATTCCAACAGATGACAGGATCTCGTAGCTATATTGCACACTGCGAGGCTCTTGTAATTAGCTGCTGTTTCACTCTTTTCGCTGTGCCATATTATCAGATCTATATTGACTTGTTCCAAATGCAGAGGAAAGCCCACAAGGACCAAAAAGTACTTGAACCAAATGTTGTGGAAATCTTCAAGGACTGTCACACCAGCAAGACGAAGGGCATGACTACACCAGTCAAAGCCGCTATTGTAGGTCCTTAATCCTCATGCCTTTTAACTACTACTTACTCTGACTTGTGCATTGAACTGCACGGTTTGCAGCCAATGTATATTACTCTTTTCAATTTTATACACAGTTGTCTTAGCGTATCATTGCACCTTACAAAGTTTAAAAGAGAGGAGTGATGTTCCTTTGATCTTGATCTGTAATCTAGTTCCATGCTGGACTTGTCTACACAATGTTACAATTGCTTGTTTGTCTGTTCTCAGTTGTTTTGTGATATGAATGATGTCATACTATGCTTACTGTATTATAAACTTTGTCTCTTTATCCTTAGCTATTAATACAATGTGAAGAAATAGGCAATACATTAGCCATGGTACATGGTCATATGTTTGGAACCTAGTTTTATTATGTACTTTGCAGTAAAATACAACTAATATTTTACACGGGTTCACCAGAATAAGTTCTGTATATAGACCAAAGCTATTTTGTTTGGTATTGCTGCCTCCTTAATATCTTCTGTTCTGGTACTACTAATGTAAAAACTCAACTTTTCAGCAAGCTATGGAACAAATGGTGGAACCACCACCTTCTGAAGGTGACGAGGCAACTATAACCGCAATGTCACCTCTTGCTGCAGTGGGTCAGTACCTGTCCACTAACAGTGCCAAAAGCACGTTCCTGCGTAATACTGGGTTGGTTGTTAAGGCAATCTCGTCCAAATTGCCTCATGATCAAGATATGCAAGCTCAAAGCAATGTTATATCTGCGCTCCAGACACAAGTCCTTTCCCTAACAGAGACCCTTTGTGAAACAAGGACAGCCATTGTTTGATGTCGTCAAGATATGCATGGTTTTGAAACCAGACTATCAGACATTTGCTATGTTGTTCAGGAGCCTAGGAGAAATGAAGGCGAAGGTTATGGTGCTCCATCGGACAGTACAACATGAAAACGTAACAGTCAGGTCAAATGAACTGAGCTTCTGAACTTCTGGTGGTGCATTTATCTGCCGGACTGTTAACTTTTATGCCAACCTTCCTTTTGTTTTATGGTTGTAATTTGTTTTGTTGCGATACAAAATTTGTTCTTAACGCAGCGACCGGCTGAAGAAAACAGCAAGCCATTTTTGTATAGTGTAGGGTGTTCCCTTTATTTGCACTGGTGGCAAACTTTGATGCCCAGTGGATGTAATCTGTGCAATCGCCTTAATAGCCTAGCGTTAGTTTCTGGCTTATTTATTTCCCTAGTCTTCTTTTTCCTTGGTTTGCTAGTGGCTGCAACAACCATGGGCCATATACGGGCCGTGGTAACCTTGAGCCTGCTACGGGCCGTAGGACCCACGGGCCTCCTATGGGCCATCAGATAAATGGGCCTCCAACGGCCCGTAGATTCAGTGGGCCTCGGGCCATCGGATAAATGGGCCCACATGGGCAGTAAACGGGCGTAATTGGTATCGGGCCAACACGGTAATGGGCCGTTAATAGGCCGGAAGACAGCAAAGGCTTAATTCTGTCACAGGCATAACGGGTCGTTAATGGGCCAGAATATAGGACGAGCTGGAAACGGCGCAACGGGTTAACAGGCCACAAACAGGCCGCTTCTAACCACGGGCCAAATTTGGCCCATTAGGGGAACAGGCCAGTAACGGGCCGGAAGTAATCGAGGGCCGGAAAGGAGCCCAAGAATGTATGTGCCGTCACTGGCCAAAAGCTAACACGGGCTGGAAACGGCCCATGTGAATCATGGTCCGTTACTGGGCATAAAGAAATTTACTGTTTATTATGGGCCAGAGTCACCGCGGCCCATTAAAGGGCCCAAAGATACGAAAGGCCTCGTATGGGCCGAAAGACATCGTGGGCCATACATGGGCCGAAAATGAAACGGGCTGGTATTATACTGGACGGCCCACATGACGCTGTTGGGCCCATTTCGGGAATGTCATAATGGGCCGTGAGTTATAGGCCGTAAAATGGGCTATATGCGAAAAGTGAACAGGCTTTTCATGGGCCGGCCTGCTATCTTTTGACCAAGTCAAACGGGTCGGCCTTTGTAAGCTAAATGGGCCAGTGTTGGGTCGTCGCACGTGTCGACATATCATAGGCGCGTATCTGACCCAATGACGAGCTGACACGTGTTTCCTCTGGCCAATGAGAATTTTATACGTGGAAAATTGCCATTGGTCGTTGCAGTTAACAGGTTATCGGATCCAAAACCGGACCCGATAGATAAACGATGACCCATTACGGTGGATGCCATGTGTCGGTTACCCTTGACGAAAGCACTTCCATGACGTGTCATTTATCGTCATGGAAGTGAACACTTCCGTGATGATAATTTTGGTATTGTCATGGAACACTTCTACGACAGCACAGGTATGACTATCTTGATTCTGTCATAAAATTGTCATGGATGTACATGCATGACAGAAAACGTGACCTACTGTGACAAAGGCGTATCATCACGGAAGTGTTTTTTTTGTAGTGTCTTCAGCTTTAATACCCTTTTCCTTCATACATTTCCTTGCCTCTTGCATATCTTCAGGACTGAGAAATAAGATACCCCTCTTCTTTGGAGTGGGTTTAGGCAGTTGTTCAAGAAGAGTCCAATCATCATAATTCTTCAATATGTTATTCAATAATTCCTCAGCTTGTTCAACAGTTCGTTCCCTGAAAACACAACCAGCACAACTATCTAGGAAGTCCCTGGAAGCATCGGGTAGTCCATTATAGAAGATATCAAGTATTTCATTTTTCTTAAGAGGATGATCAGGTAAAGCATTAAGCAATTGGAGAAGCCTCCCCCAAGCTTGTGGGAGACTCTCTTCTTCAATTTGCACAAAGTTAAATATTTCCTGTAAGGCAGCTTGTTTCTTGTGAGCAGGAAAATATTTTTCAAAGAAGTAATAAATCATATCCTAGGGACTACGCACACAACCAGGAGTAAGAGTATTGTACCATATCTTAGCATCACCCTTTAATGAGAACAGAAATAACTTAAGGATATAATAATAGCGAATTTTCTCATCATCAGCAAATAGGGTGGCTATATCATTTAATTTAATGATATGTGCCACACCAGTTTTAGTTTCATAGCCATGGAAAGGATCATATTCAACCAAAGTAATTAACTCTGGGTTGACAGAGAATTCATAATCCTTATCAGTAACAAAGATAGGTGAAGTAGCAAACTTAGGATCACATTTCATTCTAGCATTCAAGGATTTTTCCTTCAACTTGCATAATAATTTCTTAAGATCATCTCTATCCTTGCAAGCAAGAGAGTCTCTAGCTACCTCCTCATCCCTAACATAACCATCAGGTATCTTAGGCAATTCAAATCTAGGAGAGCTAGGTCTAATAGGTGTTTCATACTTTTCAGTTTCAAATACTTCATCGGTTTCAGTAATTTCATCAGTTTCAACATTCTCAATATCTTTAGCTCTAGCAATTTGTTCATCAAGAAATTCACCTAGTGGCACATTATCCTCAAGCAAGGTACTAGCATCATCGTAAGCATCATTCATAACAGAAGTAGCATCATTAATGACTTGCGATATATCAGGATTAATAGCATGTGGTGGTGTTGCAAGTCTACTCAAAACAGAAGGTGAATCAAGTGCAGAGTGTGATGGCAAATCCTTACCTCCCCTCGTCTTAGAGGGAACAATCTTGGTTTTTGTATCCTTCAGATTCTTCATAGTGATAAATAGATAATAATCCCAAGTGACTCAACAAATATAGCTACGCTCCCCGGCAACGACACCAGAAAAAGGTCTTGATCACCCACAAGTATAGGGGATCGCAACAGTTTTCGAGGGTAGAGTATTCAATCCAAATTTATAGTTTCGACACAAGGGGAGCCAAAGAATATTTGTAGGTATTAGCAGTTGAGTTGTCAATTAAACCACACCTGGAGATTAAATATCTGCAGCAGAGTGCTCAGTAGCACAGTAATATGATAGTTGGATAGCAGTGGTAACAGTAATCGTAACGGTAACAGTAATAGCAATAATTTTGTAGGAGTTGTAAGAGTAGCAAGAACAATAGTAACTTTCCAAGAACAATATGTGGGAAACTCGTAGGCATTGGATCGGTGAATTCGTTGGATGATATTCATCATATAACAGTCATAACCTAGGGCGACACAGAACTAGCTCCAGTTCATAAATATAATGTAGGCATGCATTCTGTAAATAGTCATACGTGCTTATGGAAAAGAACTTGCATGACATCTTTTGGCCTATCCTCCCGTGGCAGCGGGGTCCATAAGGAAACTAAGGGATATTAAGGCCTCCTTTTAATAGAGAACCAGAACAAAGCATTAACACATAGTGAATACATGAACTCCTCAAACTACGGTCATCATCGGAAAGTATCCCAATTACTGTCACCCTGGGGTTTACAGATCATAACACGTAATAGGTGCATATGACTTGCAAGATCGGATATAGAACATAGATATAATGGTGAAAACATAAACGGTTCAGATCTGAAATCATGGCACTCGGGCCCTAGTGACAAGCATTAAGCATAGCAAAGTCATAGCAACATCAATCTCAGAACATAGTGGATACTAGGGATCAAGCCCTACCAAAACTAACTCGATTACATGATGAATCTCATCCAACTCCTCACCGACCAGCAGGCCTACGAAGGAATTACTCACTCCCGATGGGGAGCATCATGAAATTGGTGATGGAGGAGGGTTGGTGATGACGAACACCAAAGATTCCCCTCTTCGGAACCTCGAACGAGCTCCAGATCTAGCCTGTCGATCAAGAACAGGAGGTGGCGGCGGCTTCGTATCATAAAACGCGATGAAAGTTCCTCTCCTATTTTTTCTTGAAAAATGGGATTTTATAGCGTCAGAATTAGGGTCAGGGAGGCCTCGATGGCTCCACCACCCACCAGGGCACACCAGAGGGGGGTGGCGCGCCCTGGTGTCTTGTGGGCAGCCATTGCCCCCCTCAAGTGGGTCTTGATTCCAATATTCCTCATTTATTCCAAAATAATTCTCCAAAAAGTTTCTTCCAAATCCGAGAACTTTTATTTCTGCACAAAAACAACACCATGGTAGTTCTGCTGAAAACAGCGTCAGTCCGGGTTAGTTTCATTCAAATCATGCAAATTAGAGTCCAAAACAAGAGAAAAAGCATTAGGAAAAGTAGATACGATGGAGACGTATCACAGATCATAACACATAATAGGTGCATATAACTTGCAAGATCGGATCAAGAACACAAATATATTGGTAAAACATAAATGGTTCAGATCTGAAATCATGGCACTCGAGCCCTAGTGACAAGCATTAAACATAGCAAAGTCATAGAAATATCAATCTCAGAACATAGTGGATACTAGGGATCAAGCCCTAACAAAACTAACTCGATTACATGATAAATCTCATCCAACCCATCACCGTCCAACAAGCCTACGAAGGAATTACTCACTCCCAGCGGTGAGCATCATGAACGGACTCCTGATCTGGCCTCCCGTTGAAGAATAGGAGGTGGCGACGGCTCCGTATCGTAAAATGCGATGAAACTTCCTCTCCTATTTTTATCTCGGAAAATAGGAATTTATAGCGTCGGAATTAGGGTCAGCGGAGCCTCATGGGCCCCACTATGTACCAGGGCGCGCCCTGGGGGATGGCGCGCCCTGGTGCCTAGTGGGCAGCAGGCCCCCCCTCCGGTGGATCTTGCCTCCAGTATTTTTATATATTCCAAAATAAATCTCCAAAAAGTTTCGTCCTATTCTGAGAAATTTTATTTGTGCACAAAAACAACACCATGGTAGTTCTGCTGAAAACAGCGTCAGTCCGGGTTAGTTTCACCCAGATCATGCAAATTAGAGTCCAAAACAAGAGCAAAAGTGTTTGGAAAAGTAGATACGACGGAGACGTATCATTATACTGTTGGTATTGTTTTAGGTCAAAGAGTTGATAAGAAACTGAATGTTATTCATTATGCTAGTAAGACCTTAGATAGTTCTCAAAGAAATTATGCTACTACTGAGAAAGAATTTTTAGAAGTTGTGTTTGCAAGTGATAAATTCAAACCCTACATTGTTGATTCTAAAGTCACTATTCACACCGATCATGCTTCTGTGAAATATCTTATGGAAAAGAAAAATGCTAAACCTAGATTCATTAGGTGGGTTCTTTTATTGCAAGAGTTTAATTTGCATATTATTGATAGAAAAGGAGTTGAGAATCGTGTAGCAGATAATTTGTCTAGGATGGAAAATGTTCTTGATGACCCACTACCTATTGATGGCAGTTTTCCTGATGAACAATTAGCTGTTATAAATGCTTCTTGTAATAATCCTTGGTATGGTGACTTTGCTAATTTCATTGTCTCCAAATATATACCACCTAGTTATACGTATCAACAAAAGCTAAAGTTCTTCTTTGATTTAATACATTACTTCTCGGATGACCCACACCTGTATAAGGAAGGATTAGATGGTATTATTAGACATTGTGTACCTGAGCATGAACAGGAACAAATCCCACAGAAGTGTCATTCCGTGGCATACGGAGGACACCATGCTGGAGACAGAATCGCACATAAGGTATTACAGTCTGATTTTTATTGGCCTCCTCTCTTCAAGGATGCACGTAAGTTTGTCCTTTCTTGTGATGAATGTCAAAGAATTGGTAATATTGTTAGACGTCAGGAAATTCCAATGAATTGTTCACTTGTTATTGAACCATTTGATGTTTAGGGCTATGATTATATGGGACATTTTCCTTCCTCTAATCGGTACACTCATATTTTAGTTGTTGTTGATTATGTTACTAAGTGGGTAGAAGTTATTCCAACTAGTAGTGGTGATCATAACACCTCTATTAAAATGCTTAAAGAAGTCATCTTTCCGAGGTTTGGAGTCCCTAGATATTTAATGACTGATGGTGGTTCACATTTTATTCATGGCACATTTCGTAAACTCCTAGCTAAATATGATGTAAACCATAGAACTGCATCACCTTCTCGTCCTCAGTCTAGTGGGCAAGTTGAATTGAGTAACAGAGAAATAAAATTAATCTTGCAAAAGACTGTTAATAGATCTAGGAAGAAATGGTCTAAAAAACTTGATGATGCATTATGGGCTTATAGAATTGCTTATAAAAATACAATGGGCATGTCCCCATATAAAATGGTCTATGAAAAAGCATGTCATTTACCTCTCGAATTAGAACATAAAGCTTATTGGCCAATTAAAAATCTTAACTATGATTTTAAACTTGCTGGTGAAAAGAGGTTATTTGATATTAGCTCTCTAGATGAATGGAGAACACAAGCTTATGAAAATGCCAAGCTATTTAAAGAAAAAGTTAAAAGATGGCATGACAAGAGAATTCAAAAGAGAGAATTTAAAGCCGGTGAACAAGTTCTATTATACAATTCTTGTTTTAGATTCTTTGCAGGAAAATTTCTCTCTAAATGGAAAGGACCATATATTATCGAAGAAGTTTATTGTTCCGGAGCTATCAAGATTATCAATGCCGAGGGCACTAATCCGAAGGTGGTTAATGGGTAAAGAATTAAATATTATATTGTAGGTACGCCCATTTATATTGAAACTAATATTGTTCGCACAATGATATCAGAGGAACACATAAAAGAGACCATCCGGAACGGTTCAGAACCCTGAAAAGGAATAGTATGTGATACAGTAAGTAAACTGACTCCAAAAATTCCATAAAAATTATTTCTGTCTGTTTTGGAATATTAGAAAAATTAGAAAAATAAGAAACAACCGAGATGACCCATGAGGTCACAAGGCAACAGGGCGTGCCATACCCCCCAGGGCGCGTCGTGTTGCCTTGTGGGCCCCTCGTGTGCCTTCTCGACTCTATTTTCTTCCCGAATACTTGTTTCCCAAGATAAAATTTTTTATTATATATACTCCTATAGGAATGAAGTATGTCTACTAGAGGGGGGTGAATGGGAGTTTTAAATTTTCTTCAGAAAACTCAAAACTCTCAGAACACAGCAGCGGAACGAACGGAAAACAAACTACAGTGAACTAAAATAGAGTACCGAAAAGAAACTAAGTCATGCATTGATACAAACCACACGAATGAAAATGCATCGAAGGTAAACATGGGTGACAGAGATAACCGAAGATGCTCGATGGCGACAAGGTATTTGTTCGACCAGTTCATCCTTCTGCACAAGGACTACGTCTGGTTGGAGGGGTTGTGACTTAACATGGAAGATAAACTCTCTTCACCCTATTCTCCTCGACAATCGATTCGTCAATCGATGTCGATTACTCGTGGTAGATACTTGAAGGCAATCTCCGAACCTTTACAGACTTCTTCTTCGAGAACCACAATCACTCTTGGTCTCTGAAGAAATTGACACCTAACCGTCTAGAGAGTTTGTAGCTCTCAAGAGTAATAGGCAGAGTGTACTAAACATAGATTCCAGTGATGCTGAACCACTATCTAATTCTTCGGCTCTAGGGTTTTTCTCTCAGTGGATTTTAAACTCAAATCGCTCAGAGAGTGGGTTGCTCAACAATCTTCTCAGAATCAAACGGAGCAACCACCGGACAAAGCCGGTGCGGGGTAACTATTTATAGCCGCAGCCTTCCCAGATGGGAAATGACCATTTTGGACACAAGGTCCAGCCAATGGCCAACCGACACATTTGCAATGATTGGATTTTGGAGCAACGGTAACATTACTTGAGGAACAAGTAATGCTAACTCCTCGGTCCGAGACAAATCTCTCGCAGCAAAGAAGATCACAGTCTCTTGCTGGCAAGTATTTGCTTGAAACACAAAGAGATTTCTCTCACAGCTTTCATAGGATTTGGGTTTAGCATCAGAGAATCAAAGCTTCGAACGCTACACCCCTCTTAATAGTATGGTGGTCCTATGACTCAAGGAAAGAAGAAGAGCAACGAAATAAATGCTACGACTTCACTTCGTCTTCATTCTTCCTCAAACGCAGTCATCTTCTTCGAACAAACACCGAACCAATTGCTTGATCTTCAGCAATTTTTAGAGGTCATTCTTGTTAGCATTATCTTTGGTGATAACCTTTGCTGCAACACAGGGAGATTATCTTCGTCGTTTGCATCAAACTCCTCGACATCTCAGGGACATGTTACTCTGTGTGCACTAGCAAACACATAAGTCCCATACTGTTTATGTCAACAAACTCCAAAACATAAGGGGCCTATCATTGCACCAACAATCTCCCACTTTTTGGATGGTTGTTGACAAAACAGATAATCATCAAAGTGAAGATAGATAAGTGAAATGTAAATTGAACAAGAGTGAACTTGCATTACTTGACTCGATGATGAAATATACTCCCCCGAGATGTATGCAAGGTTAATGATATGAAATAAAATTCCTTGCAATTCATTTAAGTGTGTGGAGGATTTTTCAATCATTCGAGGTAATGATTTACACTGATGACGTGTAATCCATCGAGTATATAGTGCAATCATTCATAACTTCTGATAATAATTCCACCTGCAAAACAAATGCTTCGAGAGAAATAGTGCAGCAGGCGGGGTTATTAACATTATAGCACAAAAGTTTGAGTTTTACATCAGAGCACAAATAGTCTTAAGGCATAGAGCTCAGAATAAAGACCAAATAAACACTGACATCAAATCCATCAGAGCAAATCTATCGAAACTCGATGTAATTCTCCCCCTTTTTGTCAACTAGTGTCAAAAAGGTGACGAAGAACATGAGTGCAAAATAGGTGAACTTGATTCACTCTGAGGCGTCGCCAGAAGAACTGCCCGAAGATGTTTCTGATTCAGAAGTGGCCGGTAAATCTTCATCGTCAACAGCAACAGATGTTCCTTCAAGATTGGCTTGGGGCTGAGTAGATGAAGGCGCATTGGGATCAGCTTGTTGATTCTTGCGGGACAACACATTTTCTTCAACAGGCTTCTCAGTAGGCAAGGTGGCTTCTGATTCATCGAGCAACTTGCACAATTGAAATCGAATTAAATATGTTGTTGGTTCACGAGCTGGCAGAGGCGAAGTGATACGATCTTGAAAATCTTCAGCAGAGAAACCTTGATCAATATACTCATAAAGCTCTTTAAGATCTGAGTTGCTCAATTGTTTCTTGGAGAAGAACTTCTGAAGCAATTTCCATAGACACTTCTTGTTTTCAGCTGTGATCATGTGAACAACTTTCATACGGTTGTTGATGGCATTTAATTCGGCAGCCATATGTTCTTTTTCTCGGTGATCCTCAGCCATATGCTGCAACAACAGTTGTTGAGTGCACAAACTCACTTCAAGATGTGAAGGAGGTTGTGTATTCGGTTGTCGATCATGCTGAGGTAGCCGTGGCCCATTGAATGTGTTCTGATAATCTGGAGGGCTTGACACTGGTACTTTGCCCGAAGAAAAATCTTCCATGACTTGCAACGTATCACGTACCGGAGGAATGAAGCTTTTGTGACTGACTTTGGCTAAATATTCGGTTTCATAGCATAATCATCCATTTTCTGAATCCAAGGCCCAAAGACTTTGATAGTTTTCACGTGTTGTGCAGAATCCTTTAGTATGCGCAGAAACATGTCTTCGACATCGAAGATGTATCCTTGGGAGATGGCATGGATGGTGTTCTGAAGAACATCAGATATAGCATTGTCAGAATTCATCCCAGCCAGAGGACAGATGGTATAAGTGAGCAGATGATATAGAGTTTGATTATCAAAGGTCAAATGCTCAGGAAAGGGAGGACCATTGTAGTCACGAATCTTCTCTTGATCCATTGTGCAACGGAAATCTTCATCGGAAATTGCATCAATGTTGTGAACTTGAATTTCAGTCTTGTCGTGCTCGAACTGAGGGAACTGAAAGTGGGAGACAAAGTCCATTGAAGAGCATTTTATACGTTTTCCTTCAGTCATCCATTCCAAGATCCACTTGGTGCTATCAGCTTCATCACCAGAGATATACAGTGTGGCATAGAATTGAAGTATAATCTCTCTCTCTTCCAAGGATGTTGAAATGCAAAGACATGCGTGAGGCCAAAATCTTCGATATCTTGCAATACTTGATTGAAGCAGCCAATGTTCTTCAATGCAGCGATATCTGGGAACTCATGAGGAAAAATCTTGCGTATGTCATAAAGAATCCGAGAACAAAATATAGCCTATTCTTGAGTCCAGAACCGAGGAGATTAAGAAGTGCGAGGCTTGCTGTATGGACTTGATGTCTAATACGCAACTTTATTCTTGTAGACTCATGTTGGGCCTCCAAGCGCAGAGTTTTGTAGGACAGTAGCAATTTTCCCTCAAGTGGATGACCTAAGGTTTATCAATCCGTGGGAGGCGTAATATGAAGATGGTCTCTCTCAAACAACCCTGCAACCAAATAATAAAAAGTCTCTTGTGTCCCCAACACACCCAATACAATGGCAAATTGTATAGGTGCACTAGTTCGGTGAAGAGATGGTGATAAAAGTGTAATATGGATGGTAGAAATATATTTTTATAATCTGAATAAATAAAAATAGTAAGGTAGCGAATGACAAAAGTGAGCACAAACGGTATTGCAATGCTTGAAAATGAGGCCTAGGGTCCATACTTTCGCTAATGCAATCTCTCAACAATGCTAATGTCATTGGATCATATAACCATCCCTCAAAGTGCGATGAAGAATCACTCCAAAGTTACTATCTAGTGGAGAACATAAGAAGAAATTGTTTGTAGGGTACGAAACCACCTCGAAGCTATTCTTTCCGATCGATCTATCCAAGAGTTCGTACTAAAATAACACCAAATAATTTCAGATTCATAATACTCAATCCAACACAAAGAACCTCAAAGAGTGCCCCAAGATTTCTACCGGAGACACAAAGACAAGAACGTGCATCAACCCCTATGCATAGATTACCCCAATGTCACCTCGGGAATCCGCGAGTTGAGTGCCAAAACATATATCAAGTGAATCAATATAATACCCCATTGTCACCATGGGTATTCGTATGCAAGACATATATCAAGTGCTCTCAAATCCATAAAAGTATTCAATCCGATAAAATGAAATCTCAAAGGGAAAACTCAATTCATCACAGCAAGATAGAGAGGGGAAAACACCATATGATCCGACTATATTAACAAAGCCCGCGATTCATCAAGATCGTGACATCTCAAGAACACGAGAGAGAGAGAGAGATTAAACACATAGCTACTGGTACAAACCCTCAGCCCCGAGGGTGGACTACTCCCTCCTCATCGTGGTGGTCACCGGGATGATGAAGATGGCCACCGGTGATGATCTCCCCCTCCGGCAGGGTGCCGGAACGGGGTCTAGGTTGGATCTCGTGGATACAGAGGCCTTACGGCGGTGGAACTTCTGAACTAGGGCTTCCCTCATGGTTTTTGGAATATTTGATGATTTATAGGGCAAAGAGGGGGTGCAGGAGGCCACCGAGGTGGGCACAACCCACCTGGGCGCGCCTGGGCCCCCAGGCGCGCCCTGGTGGGTTGTGCCCCCCTCGGGGCACCCCCCAGGTGCTTCTCTGGCCCACTGGATGTCTTCTGGTCCATAAAAAATCCACAAAAAGTTTCGCGGTGTTTGGACTCCGTTTGGTATTGATTTCCTGCGTTGTAAAAAACAAGCAAAAACAGCAACTGGCACTTGGCACTGGGTCAATAGGTTAGTCCCAAAAAAATTATATAAAGTTGCTATAAAATGATTATAAAACATCCAAGAATGATAATATAACAGCATGAATACTTCATAAACTATAGATACGTTGGAGACGTATCAGCATCCCCAAGCTTAATTCCTACTCGTGCTCGAGTAGGTAAATGATAAAAGAAATAATTTATGAAGTGTGAATGCTAGCAAAGTGCACAAGTTTGATCAATGACAATTTCAATCACTTTTCCTAACATCATAACAGCAATTCTTTCTTATAAAACTTCTCATGTTAAAGTAGCAACAAATTCACATGTTAAGGTTCAAACAATGAATTCTCTTGAAACTCAACAACCTATGTTCTCAGTCACCAAACAATTGCAATTCAACTTATTCAACAGAGTCTAAGTAAGAGCTCCACATAATCAACCATCATATAGTCTTCTATGATTGCTAACACTCACTGCATACACATGAGCAAAACTTTTCAACCGGACACGTAGAAAGATAGGGGCTTATAATTTCGCCTCCCAACGTATTCACCTCAAGGGTGATGTCAACAATAATAACTCATGCCACCCATATCCAACTGGACACATGTGCCTAGATCTTTCCTCACCACATGATGCTTGCCAAAGGAGAAAAATAAAAAGGAATAGAGAGAAAAACTTTGACTCTTGCATAAAAGTAAATACATAAAAGTAAAAGATAGGCCCTTCCCATATGGAAGCAGAGGTTGCCATGTGCTTATTTGTTTGTATGCTCAACCCCTTAGTGCAAAAGAACGTCACGTTATATTGCCCCTTGTGATGGCAACCTTTATTATGCAGTCTGTCGCTTTTATTTCTTTACCATCACAAGTTCGTACAACGCTCAATTTTCTCTTACACTAAATGATCTTACACTTTTAGAAGCAATTTCTATTGCCTTATTGCACCGATGACAACTTACTTGAAGGATCTTACTCAATCCATAGGTAGGTATGGTGGACTCTTGAAAATAAGATTTGGGTTTTTGGATGCACAAGTAGTATCTCTACTTAGTGCGGAATTTTTGGCTAGCAAAGATGGGGGGCAAGCACCACATGTTGAAGGATCTATGACAATATAACTTATATGTGAATATGAACAAACATAAATCATTACGTTGTATTCCTTGTCCAACGCCAACAATTTTGGCATATAATATTTTGATGGGGGCTCACAATCACAAAAGATTTCCAAGATAGTGTATTTGCATGTGAAAGTTCTCTTCCTTCTACTAATCATTCATGAATTGCTTGTATGACCAATATTGTGATTGTCAAGCCTCAAAAGATTTCACTTTATAAACCCAATGCGAAGCTACCACTAGGCATGATATGAATATATAATTTCAACTTCATGATATTCAATTCATTCAACAATTTACTCATAGGATATAAGTGAAGCACAAGAGTAAATGACAAGCTACTCCAAAAAGATATAAGTGAAGATCAAGCGAGTAGTTAAGTAAAGGTGTAACTAATTGAGGACTCTCTCTTATTTAAAAACTTTCAGATCTAAGTATTTTATTAAAACATCAAGTAAAACAAAACAAAATGACATTCCAAGAATAGCACAACTCAAGTGAAGAAGCAAAAACTTAGGCTCAACCGATACTAACCGATAATTGTTGATGAAGAAAGGTGGGATGCCTACCGGGGCATCCCCAAGCTTTGATGCTTGAGACTTCTTGAAATATTATCTTGGGATGCCTTGGGCATCCCCGAGCTTGAGATTTTGCGTCTCCTTAATTCCTTTTATATCATGGTTTCCCTAAATCTTAAAAACTTCATACACACAAAACTCAACAAGAACTCGTGAGATAAGTTAGTATAAACCAATGCAAAAACCTTATCATTCTCTACTGTAGCAAATCACAAAAATTATTATTCGACATTGCATACTAAATGCCTCTGCATATTTAATACTTCCATCCTCAAATAGAATCATTAAGCAAGCAAACATATGCAAACAATGCAAACATAACAGCAATCTGCCAAAACAGTACAGTCTGTAAAGAATGCAAGAGTATCAATACTTATTTAACTCCAAAATTATGAAAATTCACCACACTGTAGAAAATTTATCATAGCTTATTTTCCAAAAAACTTTCAACATTTTATCACATTCTGACTTTTCTCGGGAATTTTTGCAACATCGATAAACTTTCTGTTTTGAAACAGCAACTCATATACTTGCAAAATAAGCATGGTAAAGGCTATCCTTGACATTTTTATTGAAAAGAAAGATGAAAAACATTATTCTAAATAACATCAAGCAAATCCTAACAAGAAATGACGCTCCAAGCAAAACACATATCATGTGACGAATAAAAATGTAGCTCCAAGTGAGGTTACCGATAATGTTGGAGACGAAAGAGGGGATGCCTTCCGGGGCATCCCCAAGCTTGGTTGCTTGGATATTCCTTGAATATTACATTGGGGTGCCTTGGGAATCCCCAAGCTTAGGGTCTTATCACTCCTTATTCTCCTCATATCGACATCTCACCCAAAACTTGAAAACTTCAATCACACAAAACTTAACGGAACTTCGTGAGATAGGTTAGTATGATAAAGAGCAAACCATTTCACTTTGGTACCGTCAAAGACAAGATTCAAAAAATTTTCTACATAATTCATACTATATCATATCATTTACACAATTTATATTGAGCAATATAAGCCACAGAAACTAGAAAACAAGCAAACTATGCATTGAAAACAGAATCTGTCAAAAACAGAATAGTCTGTAGTAATCTGTACTCCAACCATAATTATTATACTCAAAAAATTCTGAAAAATTAGGACAACGTATAGAATTTGTATATATATCACCTGTAAAAAATTCAGATCAAAATAATGTTCCAGTGAATTTTCAAAATTCCTGGACTGAGCGCAAAAGTTTCTGTTTTTGCACAGATTCAAGTCAACTATCATCCACACTATCCCAAAGGCTTTACTTGGTACTTTATTGAAATAAAAGCAATAAAACATGATTACTACAGTAGAATAATCATGTGAACACACAAAAACAGTAAGTAAAATTGTTGGGTTGTCTCCCAACAAGCGCTTTTCTTCAATGCCTTTTAGCTAGGCATGATAAGTTCAATGATGCTCGCATAAAAGATAAGGATTGAAACATAACAAGAGCATCATGAATCATAAGTTCCTCTCTCATAATAATTTTCAGTAGCATAATTAATAGATTCATCAATATAACCCTCACATAAAACATTCTTTTCATGATCCCCAAATATAGAAATTTTATTACTCTCCACATAAGAAAATTTCTCCTCATTCACAATGGTGGGAGTATCATATGAAACTCGAATACTATAAATTGTTCCCACATTAAAAGAGTAATGTTCAGGAAAAGGGTAATAATAACTATGACAAGTTTTATAAATATAATCATCACTACTTTTTATAACATAAGTATCATCACAATAATCATCATAAGTAGCAACTTTGTTCTCATCATAGATAGGAGGCATGCAATCATCATAGCAAATTTGATCATTCAAAGTAGGGGGACTAAAAAGATCATCTTCATTAAGCATAGCATCGCCAAGCTTGGGACAAACATTAATTGCAGCAAATAAATTCTCAAACATGTCATTCTCATCAAACATAGCATCCCCAAGCTTGTGGCTTGGCATATCATAAGCATAATCACTCTCGTCATTAATAGTATGAATAGCACCAACGGTATAACAATTGCTATCATCATAATTTCCCAAGTTGGCGCCAAAAATATTTCCAAGATTATAAGAAGTATCATTATCTTCCCAATCATAATCATCACAACAAGCAATAGGCATCACAAAATCATAATCAATAGTGCTCTCGGACATTGTGACATAAGACGTAGAGGCAATGTCATCATCAAGTGCATCATCTTCCACAATTATTTTTGATTCATTTTCATGAGGCACAGCAATAATAGGAGCAACATTATTTGGGAGAGATACCTTTTTACCTCTATTCTTTCTTCTTTTCTTTTTCTTCTTCACCACCTCACGTATGGGTTTAATCAATTTTTTTGAGCTTCTTGTTGAAGAGATTGATTGGATAAGAAGCTCCTCCTCGTTACCTGATTCATCATAATAAACACTAGGAGGGTATTGGGAAATATTTTCCCTTTCATTAGTACTCTCTTCATATTCTATTTGTTTTCTTGTCTTTAGATAGTTGGCAATATAAGGATTCTCAATGCAATTTACCGCACAAAACATATAAATTTCCTCTAGATCAAAATCAAGAAATCTCTCGAGATTAAATTTTGGAATACCCTTAGTTATACGTTTCATTTCTTCATACCCCAAAAGAAGACTAAGCTCTTTATGATGCTCAAGGGTAATCAAGTTATCACAATTTTTGGACACGATTTGATAATGAAAGAATTTGCATTGGAGATTTAAATGACCATGTTCATTGCAAAGTTCACAAGGATGGCCAAAAAAATTAAATCTTTCAGCACAATCATCAAGCCTCTCTTGCAACTTTTTCATTTCTAAATATTTATGCCTCTTACAAAATCTATCTTCCCTTTTTGGTGTGCAATTGCACTCCCAATTCACTCCGCAAAAATTGACATTCTTATAGGGGACATTTTTCTCATGACTAGTGCAACAATCATTAGCATTTTGGATATTCAAGGAATTCATACTAACAACATTGCAATCATGCTCATCATTCAAATATTTTGTGCCAAACATTTTATTGACTTCTTCTTCTAGCAATTGAGCACAATTTTCTGATCCATCATTTTCAAGAAAGATATTATAAAGATGATCAATAATATGATGCAACCTCAATTCCATTTTTTTATGTAGTTTTCTTTTATAAACCAAACTAGTGATAAAACAAGAAACTAAAAGATTCGATTGCAAGATCTAAAGATATACCTTCAAGCACTCACCTCCCCGGCAACGGCGCCAGAAAAGAGCTTCGTTGACGGGATGTGAGTGCCGCTTACCTAACCTCCCCGGCAACGACGCCAGAAAAGAGCTTGATGTCTACTACGCAACTTTATTCTTGTAGACTCGTGTTGGGCCTCCAAGCGCAGAGTTTTGTAGGATAGTAGCAATTTTCCCTCAAGCGAATGACCTAAGGTTTATCAATCTGTGGGAGGCATAGGTTGAAGATGGTCTCTCTCAAACAACCCTGCAACCAAATAATAAAAAGTCTCTTGTGTCCCCAACACACCCAATACAATGGCGAATTGTATAGGTGCACTAGTTCGGCGAAGAGATGGTGATAAAAGTGTAATATGGATGGTAGAAATATATTTTTATAATCTGAATAAATAAAAACAGCAAGGTAGCGAACGATAAAAGTGAGCACAAACGGTATTCCAATGCTTGAAAATGAGGCCTAGGGTCCGTACTTTCACTAATGCAATCTCTCAACAATGCTAATATAATTGGATCATATAACCATCCCTCAAAGTGCGATGAAGAATCACTCCAAAGTTACTATCTACCGGAGAACATAAGAAGAAATTGTTTGTAGGGTACGAAACCACCTCGAAGCTATTCTTTCCGATCGATCTATCCAAGAGTTCGTACTAAAATAACACCAAATAATTTCAGATTCATAATACTCAATCCAACACAAAGAACCTCAAAGAGTGCCCCAAGATTTCTACCGGAGACACAAAGACAAGAACGTGCATCAACCCCTATGCATAGATTACCCCAATGTCACCTCAGGAATTGGCGAGTTGAGTGCCAAAACATATATCAAGTGAATCAATATAATACCCCATTGTCACCACAGGTATTCATATGCAAGACATATATCAAGTTCTCTCAAATCCATAAAAGTATTCAATCCGATAAAACGAAATCTCAAAGGGAAAACTCAATTCATCACAGCAAGATAGAGAGGGGAAAACACCATATGATCCGACTATATTAACAAAGCCCGCGATTCATCAAGATCGTGACATCTCAAGAACACGAGAGAGAGAGAGAGAGAGAGAGAGAGATTAAACACAAAGCTACTGGTACAAACCCTAAGCCCCGAGGGTGGACTACTCCCTCCTCATCATGGTGGTCGCCGGGATGATGAAGATGGCCACCGGTGATGATCTCCGCCTCCGGCAGGGTGCCAGAACGGGGTCTAGATTGGATCTTGTGGATACAGAGGCCTTGCGGCGGCGGAACTTCTGATCTAGGGCTTCCCTCAGGGTTTTTGGAATATTTGATGATTTATAGGGCAAAGAGGGGGTGCGGGAGGCCACCGAGGTGGGCACAACCCACCTGGGCGTGCCTGGGCCCCCAGGCGCGCCCTGGTGGGTTGTGCCCCCCTCGGGGCACCCCCAGGTGCTTCTCTGGCCCACTGGATGTCTTCTGGTCCATAAAAAATCCACAAAAAGTTTCGCGGTGTTTGGACTCCATTTGATATTGATTTCCTGCGATGTAAAAAACAAGCAAAAACAACAACTGGCACTTGGCACTGGGTCAATAGGTTAGTCCCAAAAAAATGATATAAAGTTGCTATAAAATGATTGTAAAACATCCAAGAATGATAATATAACAGCATGAATACTTCATAAATTATAGATACGTTGGAGACGTATCAGGACTCTCTTGAAGGAAAAGAGGATGAGTTTTCCGATTGAAAAGTGGCCCTTTGACGCCAACGCCAATAGAGAATAACGGCAGTTGCTCGTGAGGATATGGATATTTGAGCTCATCTTCAATAGAAATCACTTCATCACCATAAATTACAGAATCTGATGGTGAGCAGAAGCTGACTTTACTGCAGAAGGACCAACATCTGAAGTTCTCTTTGTAGTGTTGAGTGAAATTTGTAGTGGAGAGGGAGCAGTCACTTTATCAGGCACTGTGGACTGATGAGGATGTTCTTCGACAGACAGCTGAGGTGCAGAATGAGGAACTGTTGCATTTGGTTCGACATGAGCTGGAGAGGCTTGGTGCTCAGACTGAGGAATTTCACCTTCTTCGGATACATTCTGCTGTGAAGGATCTGCTTCATGAATAGGAGAGGCCACAGGCACTGTTTCAGTTAGCCTTGGCGAAGTAGGAGCATCTGCACTTGGTACATGAACCTGCAGGGGAATTGCAGGCTCAGGTGAGTTTTCTTTCTGTGGTACAACATCTTGAGAGTTTTCTATCGTAGGAGGAGGAGGAGCATTCTTCTTTGCAATTTTCTACTTCTTCTTTTGCTTCGACTGATTAATATGACCTTTGACAAGATCATTGTAGGTAGTGGCTTGGGCTTGATGATCGAGGCATATCTTGCAAACAATTTGATCCAGCTCAGAATGAAATCCTAATCTTCTGTTCCGAAGGATAGTCAAAGCTCGATTGACATCCACATATGACTCTTCAAGTTGCTTGATGACAAACTTGGATTTCATAGCTTTCATACGCTCGTTGAGCTCTTGAGCTGGGCAGTGAGGTCATTGATCTCAACAGAATCATCTCTCATGTCTTGAACCAGATCAGAGGCTTGAGCAATTACTTCAGAGGGAATAGGCAAAGATGCCACTTCTCCATCAAACAGGTTCTCCACATATTTGTCAAGCTGCTCCATGATGAATACTTGATTGAAGTAATGTGGTGCATCAGAGTCATCATTGCTCTGTGCAACAGGAGCAGTCTGAACTAGATTTTGCTTGGTCGGAGGCATAGAAGCCAATGGTTGTGTCATATTTGGAGCAAATTGTGCAGCCTTTTCTTTCACAACATCAGCTTGAGGAGCATTTTGCTCGGCAGAGGGAGCCGTGATTTTCTTTACCTTTTGCTTCGGGATCTTCTCTACTGGCTTAGTTGTGCCTACTGGGGCATCAACTACCAAATCTTGCAGATCTATTGCATCAGGATGAGGCGTTGTATTTACTTGATCAACCATTGTGACAGTGGTAGGAGGCGTTTTTCTCTTTAGAGTGGTCTTCTTCGGAGGTGCTATTGGAACTGCACGAGCTCGAAGATCGGGCAGTATGGTAGAAGTAGTGCCGTTCACTTGTTCGGAGAGAGTTGCTTCAATTTCTTCTCTTGTGAGTGGACGATCATCTTGATCAGAGGAATTACTTTCAGTGTCACGCTCAACTGGTTTAGCTGGCCTTCCCTTCGGCGCGCTCTTGTTCTTCAAAGCATTAGATCTGGGATCATGTTTGTGCTTTGAGCGCCCTTATGATTTTCCTTCAGCCTTTTTCTTTTCGACGTCTGATTTGATAAGATGATGATTTTCTTCTTCTCTAGCTTGTTCTTTCTTAGCCTTCTTGGCTCTCTTTTCTGCATTCTTTAGGCGCTTGGCCTGTTCATAGGGATAAGAGTCAGGTGTTTTGAGAGATGACTCATTCGCATCAGGAGGTGGC
The DNA here is from genome assembly GCA_011799875.1 of Thinopyrum elongatum. Classification (NCBI taxonomy): domain Eukaryota; kingdom Viridiplantae; phylum Streptophyta; class Magnoliopsida; order Poales; family Poaceae; genus Thinopyrum; species Thinopyrum elongatum. Next base: position 497,386,495 of record CM022303.1, read on the forward strand.
GGAGGCCTCTCCTGGGGATCACTTGCACGGATGAGTCCAATTTCACGACAGTCACCCCAAGGAGGATGGAAGGCAAAGTTCTTCGCATATCGAGGATGAACCATTTTGTAGTTGAACCACTTCCGTACCCAGTGATGTCAAATCTTTTGCAGATGCCTTCTTTTTGCTGTAGAATTTTCTCCTGGGATAGTGTTGTATTTGTCATGAGATATATACTGAGCTGAATTTGTAAAAGGTTGCCTGCCACCTTTCTTTTTCTTTGGAACATCCGCTTCTTGCTCGTTTGCATTTGGTTCTGATCTTTTTCTTTTGCTGGATGACGGGCCTACCGTTGGGCCCTTGGCATTTGGAGCTTTGGATTCATCAGCTGTTCCCATGAAAATCTCTTCTTCATCGGCCATATTGTGTGGTCTAGCAGAATCCTCAACTGACTGCATATACCTGAGAATGAGAGTAGATACGAGGGAAAATGGGGACAGGGTTACAAATGCTCACAACGCATATTTTTTCGAACAAAAACATTTTGAAGAAGAAATAGATGCAGACTTTGAGAAATGTTTCAAATGAAGGAAACGTATAGAACGAGCTAGTAGGTCCGAAGAATATACTAGACAGCATGCTAAGCATTTCATTCGATCGAAACATAACACAAACCCTAGATCTTAAGTGATTCGGATGTGAGGGACAGCTACAAACCACATCCACACTAGGAAAGGTAAAAACCTAGATCTAAGATATGTGGTAAAATTGGAGGAAAATAACCACGGACAAACTCAAATCGTAAAGGATGGAGGCCCGAGTTCGAACCACACGTACCCTAGCTTGGTGACGTGCAACAGCTACGGCGGCGCTGGGAATAAGATGTCCCGCGGCGGCGAGGAAGGACTCCGGTGACACTTTCCGGCAGTGAAGCGGCGAAGAGGTCATCGGCGTCGAGCTCAAGGTGGAGCGCTGTGGTGAGGGTTTTGGCAGAGAGGAGGCGAGGAGAAAGAGAGGTGAACTGGATAGAGGAAGGGGTGTGCGGTTTTTATGTGTGAATGGAAATAACCGCACGCAGTGGATTTTGATCGAACGGCCTCTAATCAGAGACGATTGCGAGTCAATAGACAAGATGGAATGGCAGTTGATGTATTGCACGTGGCAACCATCATAAAAGATCGTGGTCCTGACTTGGGTGGGAAACCCCAAATTTTGGATAGCTTTCGCCAAAACAGATTAATGTTCGGACCGAATCTTAATCGTGGTCAAGGACACCAGATAAAGTATCATTCCAGATAAAATTGAGCATTTGTAACGGAACAGCATAGACTGGAAGATATAGGATAGAGGGAAAACAGGGTCCTAGGCATTTCACTCAGGCAGAAAAACACAAACATTCAAGCAAATAGCTATGAGGGAAATGCATTCGGACAAACACTAGAACTTTCGATCGAAAAGTAAACCAACGAAAGAGAATTGTGGTGGCGTGACCCACCGGATAAGAACTGTATGACCTTGAGCGTCGCACAATTATCGTCGCACCCAGTTTGTCTAGTTCTTCATTAATGTATTCACTCTTAGAAAGCAAATTCACTTTGTCAAAATTTTCAAACTCTTCGAGTGTTATGCACCCATTCCTTCTAAGATGTGGAAGTGTTAGCACGGGTGCCGAGTCCATCTTACTGCACGTTTGCGAAGTCTAGGATATTTAGCTCACACCGTAACGCACAGAATATTTTCTCATCGAGAGGCTTGATGAAAATATCAGCGAGATTGTCTTCGGTCTTGACGTGAATGAAATGGTGTCTGATGGCAATATGCTTCATGCGAGAATGTTGCACAGGATTATGTGTGATTTTGATGGCACTCTCATTGTCACAATATAGAGGAATATGCTTGACCATGATGCCATAATCCTTCAGCGTCTGCTTCATCCACAATAACTAAGTGCAACAAGCGCCAGCAGCAATATATTTGGCCTCTGCCGTGGAAAGAGATACACAATTCTTCTTCCTTCATAACCAACAGACCAATGATCTACCGAGGAAATGACAAGTTCCTGAAGTAGATTTCCTGTCAACCAAGTCACCAGCCCAAAATGAGTCTGAATATCTGATAACCCACAAGTATAGGGGATCGCAACAGTTTTTGAGGGTAGAGTATTCAACCCAAATTTATTGATTTGACACAAGGGGAGCCAAAGAATATTCTCAAGTATTAGCAGCTGAGTTGTCAATTCAACCACACCTGAAAGACTTAATATCTGCAGCAAAATATTTAGTAGCAAAGTAGTATGGAAGTAACAATAATAGTGGCAAAAGTAACAGTAGCAGTTTTGTAGTAATTGTAACAGTAGCAGCGGCCAAGTAACTTAGCAAAGATCAATATGTGAAAAGCTCGTAGGCAATGGATCAGTGATGGATAATTATGTCAGATGGCATTCATCATGCAATAGTTATAACCTAGGGTGACACAGAACTAGCTCCAATTCATCAATACAATGTAGGCATGTATTCCGTATATAGTCATACGTGCTTATGGAAAAGAACTTGCATGACATCTTTTGTCCTACCCTCCCGTGGCAGCGGGGTCCTAATGGAAACTAAGGGATATTAAGGCCTCCTTTTAATAGAGAACCGGACCAAAGCATTAGCATTTAGTGAATACATGAACTCCTCAAACTACGGTAATCACCGGATAGAATCCCAATTATTGTCATCTTGGGGTATGCGGATCATAACACGTAATAGGTGTCTACAACTTGCAAAATCGGATCACGAACACGAATATATTCATGAAAACATAATAGGTTCAGATCTGAAATCATGGCACTCGGGCCCTAGTGACAAGCATTAAGCATAGCAAAGTCATAGCAACATCAATCTCAGAACATAGTGGATACTAGGGATCAAACCCTAACAAAACTAAGTCGATCACATGATAAATCTCATCCAACCCATCACCTTCCAGGAAGCCTACGATGGAATTACTCACGCACGGCAGTGAGCATCATGAAATTGGTGATGGAGGATGGTTGATGATGACAACGGCGTCGATTTCCCCTCTCCGAAGCCCAAAACAGACTCCAGATCTGTCCTCCCGAGGAAAAACAGGAGGTGGCAGTGGCTCCGTATCGTAAAACACGATGAACTCTTCTCTCTGATTTTTTACCTCCCCGAATAGGGTTATATGGAGTTGGAGTTGAGGTCGAGGGGTCTCCAGGGGACCCACAAGCCAGGGGGCGCGCCCTCCACCCTTATGGTCACGTGTTGGGTCCCCTCTAGTTGATTCTTTCGCCAATATTTTTTATATATTCCAAATATATTCTCCGTAAATTTTCAGGTCAATCCGAGAACTTTTATTTCTGCACAAAAATAACACCAAGGCAATTCTGCTGAAAACAGCGTCAGTCTGGGTTAGTTCCATTCAAATCATGCAAATTAGAGTCCAAAACAAGGGCAAAAGAGTTTGGAAAAGTAGATACGATGGAGACGTATCAACTCCCCCAAGCATAACCCATTGCTTGTCCTCAAGCAATTCAGTTGACAAACTAAAAGTGACAAAGAAAAACTTTTACAAACTCTGTTTGATCTTGTTGATGTAAATATGTCTAACCAGTATTCAGGTTTTCAGCAAAGATTATGAACTAACCATATTCACAATAACATTTAGGTCTCACATTTACTCATATCAATGGCATAATCAACTAGCGAGCAATAATAATGAATCTCGGATGACAACATTTTTTCAAAACAATCATGATATGATATAACAAAATGGTATCTCGCTAGCCCTTTCTGAGACTGCAAAACATAAATGCAGAGCACCCCTGAAGATCAAGGACTGACTAGACATTGTAATTCATGGTAAAAGAGATCCAGTCACAGTCATACTCAATATCAATTAATAACAATGCATACAAATGACAGTGGTGCTCTCTAACTGGTGTTTTTTATAAGAGGATGATGACTCAACAATAAAAGTAAATAGATAGGCCCTCCGCAGAGGGAAGCAGGGATTTGCAGAGGTGCCAGAGCTCGAGCTTTTAAAACAGAGATGAATATAATTTTGAGCAGTATGCTTTCATTGTCAACACAACAACCAAGAGATCTCGGTATCTTCCATGCTAGATACATTATAGGCGGTTCCCAAACAGAATGGTAAAGTTTTTACTCCCCCTCCACCAACAATCACACACCACGGCTGGTCTGAAACAACGGGTACCGTCCATACAAACAACAGTCCTGGGGGAGTTTTGTTTGAAATTTTTTTTGATTTGATTTTTAGCATGGAACTCGGCATCCCGATTACCAGCCACTTTATCGTGAATGACAAGTGAATCAACACTCATTGTGAGAATAACCCACCTAGCATGGAAGATACTGATAGCCCCCAGTCGCTACATGAGCGATTCGGGCATACACAACAGAATATCATTTGAAGATTTAGAGTTTGGCACATGCAAATTTACTTGGAACGGCAGGTAAATACCGCATATAGGTAGGTATGGTGGACTCATATGGAACAACTTTGGGTTTAAGGAAGTGGATGCACAAGCAGTATTCCCGCTTATTACAAGTGAAGGCTAGCAAAAGATGGAGGAGCGACCAACTAGAGAGCGACAACAGTCATAAACATGCATTGAGATTAGCCAACATTGAGTGCAAGCATGAGTAGGATATAAATCACCATGAACATAAATATCATGGAGGCTATGTTGATTTTGTTTCAACTACATGCGTGAACATGTGCCAAGTCAAGCCACTTGAATCATTCAAATGAGGATACCATCCTATCATACTACATCATAACCATTTTAAAAGCATGTTAGCACACAAGATGAACCATTATACACTCCTAGCTAATTAAGCATGGCATGAGTAACTATAATCTCTAATTGTCATTGCAAACATGTTTCATCCATAATGAACTGAATCAAGAACGATGAGCTAATCATATTTACAAAAACAAAATAGGTCGAGTTCGTACCAGCTTTTCTCCATCTCAATCATTTCATCATATATCGTCATTATTGCCTTTCACTTGCACGACCGAATGGTGTGGATAATAATAATAGTGCACGTGCATTGGACTAAGCTGGAATCTGCAAACATTTATTCAAAGGAGAAGACAAAGTAATATGGGCTCTCTGTTAGATCAACAATAATGCATATGAGAGCCACTCAACATTTTCATTGTGGTCCTCTCCTTACGTCCCAAAGTAAAAGAAAAGAATTTCAACGAAACACACTGAAATGTTTTTGGAGTTTTTTGTTTTTCTGAAGAAAGTAAAACAAGAACGAGAAAAACTATTTACACGGGAAAGCTCCCAACAAGCAAAAGAAGAACGAGAAATCTTTTTGGCTTTTCTTTTAATACTACAACTAATTGAACTAGAAAGAAACTAGAACTAATTTTTTTTCTCAAAGTTTTTCAAACTCACAAGAAGAAAGTGAGAAAAAGAAATAAACTAACATGGATAATACAATGAAAAAGTATGAACACCGACAACTGAAATGAATGTGTGAACATGAATGTAATGTCGGTGAGAAATATGAGCTCCCCCAAGCTTAGGCTTTTGGCCTAAGTTGGTCTATGCCCACGGCTGGCCTGGCAGATACCCAAAGTTGTAGTCGGGGTTGTACTGGGACGCGGCAGCTACTGCCTGAAGGGCTGCAGAATGGAGGCGAGCGGCCTCCACCTCTCTCTCATACTCGTTCACCTCCTCTCTGGTTATAAATTATCTCTGTTTTACCTGAAAGTTAAAGAAGGCAGGAGCAGGAAGGGTAATATGGACAGCACGCTACCTGTCAAAGATTAGTAGGTACAGGAGGGACTGTTCGTTCCTCTCAAGAAACTGGTAGCGTACCATAGCATTATAATCAAGAAAAGCAGGGGGTAACTCAATGCCATTCCCTCTCATGGGTACTGTCGTGGACTTAACACGGCAGATGCCCTAGCAAAAGGACTTAAGTGTGGAGCCATCGCAACTAGGTTAGCTTGAAGGGGTTAAACGGGACAAAGGACACAGAGAGTTTACCCAGGTTCGGCCCCTCTCAATGAGGTAAGAGCCTACTCCTGCTTTAGGTTGTATTGCTTGTGTTTCGATTACCAGGGAGCGAATACGCTTGACCTAGTTCTCGATCGATTGTTATTTGAGTTAACCTGCCGCCGGGTCACCCCTTTATATACAGGTTAACGCCCGGTGGCTTACAGAGTCCCGGCCGGCTCACACAAACGTGACCGGCTCGGTTTCTAACTAAGCTTGCCTTACAAGACAAGTTTAAACATATGGCGGCTCACACCCGTGGGCCTCAAGTCGTCTCCGGGTCTTGGGCCTTCAATTGGCTTGCTCTATGAACCGCCATCTTCATATCTTCTTGGACCTTATCGGGCCTCTTCATCTTTAAGCCGCCAGTGGCATGACCCGGCCCCTCCTGGGCGGGTCATACCCAGTAGTTACATCCCCAAGATTAGGCCCCAGGTTGATTTGAACTGGTTCACATCAATCTTCACCACTTGACTTAGCAGAATCTTCCTTTATCAATTCTTTTCCAATTCACTGTAACCCGCCATGATGTCACATCTCAGAATCGTGCCAACCCGCCATGACATCATTGCGCATTAACTTCACACAAAGCCCAGGATATCTCAACAGATCTTTATCTTAATGGACTTCCCAAAAATCGAGGCGTCCACATAGCCACATAACCATTTTTCAGCCTCCTCGATTCCCGCGCATGCCATCTGTCCACTTCCTTATAAATAGGAACAGGGGTCCTTCTTTTCACTTTTTACCCTGCCCCCTCGTCTTTGTCTTCCTCCTTGCGACGCCTCAGCAAACCCGAGCTCCGCCGCTGCCGTCTTCCTCCAGCGTCCTCAACTCTGGCCGCTGCATCGACCTGAACAGACCAGAGAACTGCGGCGCACCTCCACTGTTCATCAGCGTCAGTAAGTATTCACTTTTCCCCGAAGCATATCTGCATTAGGGTTCCCACCGTTCATCGGTGTTCTTCACCGTTTCTCATTTTCCTCTCTAGATTTGTGTAGTTTGATCTGAACATGACACTGAAGTTCGCGCGGTAGTAGTTTAACATCCCTTTCCAATCGCAGAAAATACTTTTTCTGTATAAGATCCCATCCGAGCACATGAGTTCTTCCACTGCCGCGACCTTAGGTTTAGAATTTATTTTATTTTTTGAACTGCTGTAGATCCAAAATAATAGAACTGATCCGTGGAACTTATTTGTCCATCACTCAGCAAAATTTCACTTATAGATCCGTAACCCGCCATATACCATTAGTCCCCTTTTAAGCCGCCAGTGTACGTTCAGAATTTGTACAACCCGGCATTATCTTTCGGTTTAACCATGCAAATGTTTATAGGACATACCCTCTGCATACGAATTGGCCTTGCATAACGCACTTACTTATTGATCACTGGACGGTTTAAGAGCATAACCTTAATTCGGCAACATTTTCTTTTCTAGGCTTTCATCAAATAATGACCAAAATTGTTACTTCATGCAACTGGGTCGCCTCCCGGGTTATCGAGCAGATGCTGAACGAACATGTTCAGGTGGGCGTTTTAGCCGCAAAGAACGTCATCCACTGGAGAGTCCCAGGAAACGAGACCACTCCTATCCCAAAAGAAGGCAAAGTTGTAGTTTTTACTGATCACATGCTCCGGGGGTTCACTCCACCCGGCTCAAAATTCTTTCGTGATGTGTTGCACTTCTTTCAACTCCATCCGCAAGATATCGGGCCCAACTCTATTTCAAACATCTGCAACTTCCAAGTTTTTTGTGAAGTGTATCTTCAACAGGAGCCCACTGTAGAACTATTCAGGGAATTCTATTACCTGAACCGCCAGACTGAATTCACGGACGGGCCCAGCTTAGAACTAGGTGGCATTTCAATATAGAGACGGAAAGAAGCCACGTTTCCTGCTGTCACACCTCCCAGCCATCCTAAGGACTGGAGTCAGACTTGGTTCTATTGCAGAGACACCTCTCCAGAAGACGAAAATCCTCTGCCGGGTTATCGTGAAAGCCGGCTTAGCAACAGACATCCTCTCCCAGAACGGATCAGTATAGAAGAACGGGGCAAATATATGCCCATATTTTCAAAGATCAGAGCCTTGATGGCCAACGGTTTGACTGGAGTCGATCTGGTTCGTTGCTGGGTCGCATGGAGAATCTTGCCCATAAGCCGCCGCTCCGGCTTAATGTGTGAGTATACCGGCGATGTTAAAGATCCGCTGCGTTACTCTCCCATCCGTCTGGATGATAAACAAATCAATGATATAACAAAGACTCTGCTCAACGAGAGTCTAGAGACTTGCAGCAAAGTGGGGCTGAACCCCTTCTGCACCCTCAACAAGCCGCCAGCTGTAAGTATTTTTTAAGCAACTTTCATTAACTCATTATCGGTCAATCTGCCTTCTCATTCTTACTTGAACTTCTGCAGGCTGACTCCCCCTTTTGGAACAAGAAACTCCAAGATAAACCGGCCAAGAAGGTCAGAAACAAGACCAAGGTGATCAAGAAGCCTGCCAAAAAGAAGGCAGATGCAACTGATCTTTTTACTCTAGATGATGAGTCCGAGGTAGAACTTGATTCCCTTGGCTCTTTCTTTATACACCTCATTGACGCTGAAAATTCTCAGGATGACGCGGAAGGAAGTCAGGCGGATGTTGAAAAGGTAACTATCATTTCCTCCGACTCAGAGCCATTATCAAGACAGAGAACTCGGAAAGTGAGCCAGAAAGTAAGATTTTCTCATCCTTTAGCTTACTTGGATCCCAACTTTATTTTGAAGAAACAGCAGCATGAAGCTCGCCGCACAACCCGGAACAGTGGAGGTGGAGAACTTTTCTCCGGTTTACCCAATACACTGGCTCCTCAAAAACACCGGGAAGAGGTTCCTCGGAACCCAATCTCTTTTTACCCAAAAGCGGGTCTTATTCGCCAACCACTTAATTCGTCCGACTCAAATTATCAGGGAACTCCTCACTCTTCCTCCGGCGACTCAACTGGAACTCAGATTCCTCTTTTCAAAACCGTACCCGGGTGAGAACATTAATCTTATTTGCTTTAACACTTACTCAATTGATATACTAACCCCGTCATGTGTTTTATTTTCAGTGCTATAGCCAAGCCCAGCAAGAAGCTGAAAGTGAATAAACCGGTTGAAGATCCCAAAGCTACTAACCTAGAGAAGCAGACAATATTTGAATCTTTGCATCAAACCTCTGAAGCAGCCGTTGACGATCCGCCGCCAGAAGAGCACCATGTCACTATGGACTCCATGGATGTTAACCCGGCTCATGCTAAGCCGCCCAGTCCCGCTCATCCGGCTCAAGAAGCTGAAGACGTAGTAGTTACTGGGACGGCTTATACAGCACCAGGCAACCCCACCGTCTTATCTAAACACAGCACCAAAGAAGAATTCTCAGCTGCTGACAAGGGCAAGTGGAAACTGGATTTGGAGAGTTATGCCCAGTTCAATGCTCACGAGATTCATGCGGGTTATCTAAACCGCCTTCACAACAGCCGTGATTTTGAAGCCGGCCTGGTTAACCTCATGAAGGAGCGCTTTGAGGTAAGCACTAACAAAACCTTCTCATATAAGTATATATCTATCAGCCGCCAAGTCTACTGAATATGAAAAAATTGAATATGTTGTAGACTTAGATAACCTCTTTGATCTTGCAACTGTGCCATAGCATTATGTAACTGCTGAATCAAAACAAGTAGTCCCCAAGGGCCGGCTTAAACAGGAAGGTTAAGTCGGGACTTCAAATTGTAGTGCTAAAATCCGCATACGTAGCCCCTAAGGGCCGGCTTAAGCTGCCTAGCTATGCCGGGACTTACCACCATATTTATGAACAAATCCAAATATGCAGCCCCCATGAGCCGGCTGTAGTTGAAGAAACTTAGCCGGGTCATCAAAAAGAGCAATGTACATTAGCCCCCAAGTGCCAAGTAAAATACTTGTATTATGCTTGGGATTTTAAATAAGATGATTATCATAACCACATACTGCTGCTTAATCTCCTTATCTTGCAGGCTGAATTAAATATGAAAGAATCCCAAGTAATGGATCTGCGGCAGAACATCCAAACACAGCAATCTGAAACTTCCAAGGCCAAATCAGAACTAAAAACCGCTTTGGAAGACATTGAGAAGTTGAAAAAGGATTTCAGTGCTGAGAGAACCGGCTGGGACACCGAGAAGGCGGCTCTGCTAAAAAGAGCGGAAGATGCCGAAGCTGCTCTAAAGCCAGTGACTGACGAGTTATCCGGCTTGAAACATCAAATTAATAGCATGACAGCTGCCATCTTTGGTAAGTAATATAGTAATTCAATCTTTCACCATCAATGTATAACAATCATTAGCCGGTTTATCAATATCTTTGCTAATGCAGGCTCTAGAATTTCCAACCTTGGCCCAGACATGCGCGTGAAGCATAAAGCTGCATACACCCTTGTGGAGCAGTTATACACCGGCGCTCAATGAGCTATAGCTGCCATCTCCCATACTAAACAGCCTCCTTCACTTATTAGAGAAACACTGGACAAGCTGTCAGTCGTATCCCAAAGGGTGGAGGAAATAAAGCCAATCTTGATATTGGAAGATCTGCTGTTCATGCTCATAATATTATCAATCATGTAGGTCATATTATCATATTCCCTGCACACAAGTAGATAACACATGCCCTGGCGGTTTATCCCAGGGCGGGTCATGATGTCCCATAGAAAATTTGCTGGTGACTGTATAGTCCATAACCAGGGCGGGTTATCAAACCTCGCATATTCATATAACAAGTAAACACATACCTGTGAAATTGGTTCATACCGCCGGCTTACAGCACCATATGCAGTAAGGGTAACAGCCCAAAACTTAGAGCGCATAACTCCAAGTGCACAATCAAAATATACTGGCGACTTATCGTCCAAAGCCAGACCGGGTTATCAAAACCCCAAATATGCTCAAATATGAGTCATAAGGATTAAGGCAACATGGCCTGAATCATTTTAAACCATATATCAATATGGTACAAGGATATGAACCCAAACAATGTTCAAAGAAAATAACAAATCAGAAAAAGCAAGGCTTTCATAGGCTGCCAAGCCTCAATATCAAGTGCTGTTCATGGGCCGCACAGCCACTGAGTTAATCCTTCATTCAAACCTGTAAGCCTGGCCTCACATGACCAACCGCCATTTTAACTTTGACAAGTTCAGGGTCTTTATAAGATTGACTATCAAGAGTATGGCGGGTCATTCCAGATAACCTGGGTGGAGTGGCAGACATATAGGCAGGATAACCCGGAATTTGGTGTTTCACACCTGGCATCCAATCCAATCAAGAGGGTAAGAATAGCTATGTTCATTGAACAGGAAGCCCCCAAGTGACCTATAATGAGCCCTCAAGGCAGGATACCTATGTTTGAACTGCTCATTGTAGCAAGTTCTCTTTGGTAACCTTTTAATTTCGGCAATAAGCCCCCAAGTGATTTGCAACAAGGTGTATAAGCTGGATCAATAGGGTAGTCATAGCTATGCTTAGTGAGCAGGAAGCCCCCAAGTGATCTTAGGAACTGACAATAAAGACTCAGATACTCAAAAATGAAACAACAGAGGCCCTGAATTATCAGGGATCCCGGCTTTATTATACTTGATCATAATATATACATGGATGAAAATATGTACAACACAAGAGCCAGTAGCTCAAGTGAAATAAGGCCGAAGATGAGCAATGTTCCATGGCCGGCGGATCTCCTCCTCAGATGTGCATGAGTCCTTGTGATCTCGAATATCAATGAGGTAGTATGACCCGTTGTTCAAATTCTTGCGAACCACAAAAGGCCCTTCCCAAGGTGGGGATAACTTGTGCATATCTGTTTGATCCTGGATGAGCCGGAGCACCAAATCACCTTCTTGAAAGGTCCGTGTTTTAACCCGACGGCTATGATAACGACACAGATCTTGCTGGTAAATCGCTGAACGAGCCGCCGCAAGGTCACGCTCCTCATCTAGGAGGTCAAGATCATTCTGACGTGCTTTTTCATTATCAGCTTCAACATAAGCCACCACACGGGGCGAATCGTGATGGATGTCACTGGGAAGAACCGCCTCTGCTCCGTACACCATGAAGAAAGGTGTATAACCCGTGGATCTGTTGGGTGTAGTATTGATACTCCAAAGTACTGAGGGTAATTCCTCAACCCAACAACCCGGCGTCCTCTGCAAAGGGACCATAAGCCGGGGCTTTATGCCTCTCAAGATTTCTTGATTGGCCCTTTCGGCTTGACCATTGGACTGGGGGTGAGCCACTGATGATACGTCAAGACGAATATGTTCTCATTGACAGAATTCTTTCATAGCACCTTTGGACAGATTAGTACCATTATCAGTTACGATGTTATGAGGGTAGCCAAAACAGAAAATCACCTTTTTAAGGAATTGAACTGCCGTTGCCGCATCACACTTGCTGACCGGCTCTGCCTCAACCCATTTTGTGAATTTGTCAACCGCCACCAACAGGTGGGTCTTTTTGTCCTTGGATCTCTTAAAAGGCCCAACCATATCCAGCCCCAGACCGCAAACGGCCAAGTGATTGGAATCATCCTCAATTCTTGAGCCAGCACATCAGCTCGTCAGGAAAATTTTTGACAACCGTCACACTTGCTAACTAGATCCTCTGCATCAGCATGAGCCGTCAGCCAATAAAACCCATGACGAAAAGCCTTAGCTACAAGAGATTTAGAACCGGCATGATGGCCACAGTCTCCTTCATGAATCTCTCTTAGAACTTCACGGCCCTCTTCAGGAGAGATACATCGCTGAAACACCCCTGTGACACTGCATCGGTGTAACTCGCCATTGACAATGGTCATTGACTTAGACCGCCGGGTTATTTGCCTGGCCAAAGTTTCATCCTCAGGTAATTCACCCAGGGTCATATAAGCCAAATACGGAACTGTCCAATCAGGAATAGCATGAAGATCCGCCACCAGCTGTGCCTTCGGGTCAGGGATAGCAAGATCCTCTTCCCTAGGCAGTTTAACTGAAGGATTGTTCAAAATATCAAGAAAAACATTAGGTGGTACCGGCTTACGTTGAGACCCCAGCCGGCTCAAAGCATCAGCCGCCTCATTTTTCCTGTGATCAACATGTTCCACTTGATAACCTTTGAAATGCCCAGCAATAGCATCAACCACACGGCGGTAAGCCGCCATGAGCGGGTCTTTAGAATCCCAAGTTCCTGAAACTTGCTGAGCCACCAGATCCGAGTCACCAAAACACCTGACCCGGCTTAGATTCATCTCTTTGGCCATCCGAAGACCATGGAGCAAGGCCTCATATTCAGCTGCATTGTTAGTACAAGGGAACATCAACCTTAAGACATAGCAAAACTTATCACCTCGTGGGGAAGTCAAAATAACTCCAGCCCCCAAGACTTCCAACTGTCTGGATCCATCAAAATGAATAGTCCAATATGTGTTATCAGGCTTCTTTTCAGGCATCTGCAACTCCATCCAGTCATTGATGAAATCCACAAGTGCCTGAGACTTGATGGCTGTCCCAGGCATATACTTCAAACCATGAGGTCCCAGCTCAATGGCCCACTTGGCCACCCGGCCTGTAGCTTCTCTGTTTTGAATAATATCCACTAAAGGAGCAGAACTGACCACAGTAATAGGGTGACCTTGAAAATAATGCTTCAACTTGCGACTGGCCATGAACACTCCATACACTAGCTTCTGCCAATGTGGGTATCTTTGCTTAGATTCAATTAATACCTCACTGACATAGTAAACCGGCCTTTGAACCTGATATTCCTTGCCTAATTCCTTCCTTTCCACAACAACCGCTACGCTGACGGCTCTGCTATTAGCAGCCACATATAACAGTAAGGGCTCCTTGTCAATAGGAGCTGCAAGAACCAGCAGCTCAGCCAACTGTTTTTTAAGCGCCTCGATCGCCTGATTAGCAGCATCACTCCAAACAAAGCGATCTGTTTTCTTCATCATCTGGTAGAGGGGAATAGCCTTTTCTCCCAGGCGGCTTATAAACCGGCTTAAAGCCGCGATACCACCCGCCAAACGCTGGACGTCGTTAATACATGCCGGCTTAGCCAAAGAAGTGATAGCCTTGATTTTCTCTGGGTTAGCTTCAATACATATCCCAGAGACCAAAACACCCAAGAGCTTGCCTACGGGCACGCCAAAGACACACTTGGTCGTTTAAGCATCATCCTGTAGACCCGGAGGTTGTCAAAGGTCTCCTTCAAATCATCTAACAAGGTCTCCTTATTCCTGGACTTCACAACAATATCATCCACATAAGCATGAACATTGCGTCCAATCTGGCTGTGGAGGCAATTCTGAACACAACGCTGATAAGTCGCCTGGGCACTCTTAAGCCCAAAAGGCGTGGACACGTAGCAGAAGGCTCCAAAAGGAGTGATAAAAGATGTCTTCTCCTGGTCCTTAACTTCCATCTTGATCTGATGATAACCAAAATAAGCATCTAAAAAACTCAAACGCTCACAACCCGCCGAAGCATCAATGATCTGATCAATACGAGGGAGAGAAAAAGGATCAGCCGGACAGGCCTTGTTAAGGTCCATGTAATCCACACACATACGCCAAGTGCCGTTTTTCTTAAGCACCAGCACCGGGTTAGCCAACCATTCAGGATGAAAAACTTCAACAATAAACCCAGCCGCCAAGAGCCGGGCCACCTCTTCACCAATGGCCTTGCGTCTCTCTTCATTAAAATGACGAAGAAATTGCTTGACCGGTTTAAACTTCAGATCAATATTGAGAGTGTGCTCAGCGAGTTCCCTCGGTACACCTGGCATGTCTGAAGGCTTCCATGCAAAGATGTCCCGGTTCTCACGGATGAACTCGATGAGCGCGCTTTCCTATTTCGGATGCAAGTTGGCACTGATAATGAACTGTTGGGATGAATCGCCAGGGACAAAATTGACCTACCTGGTGTCATCTGCCGACTTAAACTTCAACAAGGGGTCATGCTCTGTGGTCGGCTTCTTCAAAGGGGTCATATCCGCCGGGTCAACATTATCTTTGTAAAACTTCAACTCTTTTGTTGCACAAACAGACTCAGCGTAGGTAGCATCGCCCTCTTCACACTCCAAAGCTATCTTCCTGTCACCATGCACCGTAATGGTACCCTTACGACCTGGCATTTTAAGCTGCAGATAAACATAACAAGGTTGTGCCATAAACTTGGCATAAGCCGGCCATCCAAACAGGGCGTGATAAGGGCTCTTGATCTTGACCACCTCAAAAGTCAACGTTTCAGCTCTATAATCCTGCTGATCGCCAAAAGCCACTTCCAAAGCTATCTTACCCACCGGATACACCGACTTACCAGGCACCTCCCCATGAAAAACAGTAGAAGATGGCTTAAGATCTTTGTCAGTTAAATTCATACGGCGAAAAGTATCATAGTACAGGATATTGATACTGCTGCGTCCATCCATAAGTACCTTTGTGAACTTGTATCCTCCAACCTGAGGAGCCACCACCAAAGCCAGCTGACCCGGGTTGTCGACCCGGAGCGGGTGATCCTCACGGCTCCATACAATGGGCTGGTCTGACCATCACAAGTATCGAGGGACTACCGGCTCGACCGTGCTCACCGCGCGTTTATGAACCTTCTGATCTCGCTTGCACAAATTCATGGTAAAAACATGATATTGGCCACTATTCAACTGCTTTGGATTACTCTGATAACCAGACTGCTGCTGCTGCTGATTACCCTGACCGGGCTGCTGATTAACACCGCCTTGATTACCTTGGCCTTGAAAACCAGAGTTTGAACCGCCACCTCCAAAGCCGGGCCCGTGAGAGCCGGATCCTGACCCGCCATTTGGGCCGTGATGGTTCTGATAAAAATCGGAATTTCTATACTCCCTCATGATGAAGCAATCTTTCCACAAATGAGTGGCCGGCTTATCCTGAGAACCATGCTTCGGACAAGGTTGATTCATTATCGCCTCCAGGTTAAACTTTGGCCTGCCAAACCGGGGCACTGATGATTTCCCCTTACGGCGTTGATTGCTATTCTGCGTGCTGGTGTTAGCCACAAAGTCTGAAACACCATCGGTTTGCTTGCGCTTACCGTTGTTACCTTGACCCGCCATATTGTGCTGCTGTCCCTTTCCATTGCCGCCCTTCTTCCCCTTGCCAGCCTTCTCTTCATCAGACACTGGGTCTTTAGTACTATCTGAGTCGGCATATTTGGTGAGAGCCGCCATGAGCTCTCCCATATCATTACAGTGGCGCTTAAGCCGCCCTAGCTTCTGTTTGAGGGGAAGGAAACGGCAATTTTTCTCCAAAATCAGGACGGCTGAACCGGCGTTGATGTTATCTGATGAGTGAATAACACCCGAGACCCGACGAACCCAGTGATTGGTTGACTCATCCTCAAGCTAGACACAGGCGTCAAGGTCGATGATCGACATGGGTTGCTTACATGTATCTCTGAAATTCTGAATAAAGCGTGCTTTCAACTGTGCCCATGAACTGATGGAGTTGGCAGGTAATCCTTTCAACCAGGTACGAGCCGGCCCATCCAACATCATGGTGAAATACTTAGCGCACACAGCGTCGTTGACGTCTAACATCTCCATGGCCATCTCATAGGTCTCAATCCATGCCTCCAGAGGTTGATCAGCTGTGTAATTGGGCACCTTGCGAGGGCCCTTAAAATCCTTGGGCAGGCGCTCATTACGCAAAGCCGGCACCAAACACGGCACGACCACGGTCCTAGAAGTCATCCCAGCTTCTACAGACACCGACAGGTTATGCTGAGGCCGCTGATGAGCCGCCAGCTGAGCCGCCAGCTCCGCCTCCCGACGTGCCCTGGCCTGATCCACCAAAGCTTGAGCCTCATTATCAGCACGTGGCGGGTCATGTCCACGGGGTTGGTTACAGTGCCGTTCACTGCTCAAAAACGCCGGCGACTCAATACGCCGGCTGTAACTCCGACTGTGGTGTGGAGTCGAATGAATCCGATCGCGGCTGTATGAATAAGCCGCCTGCTGAGCCACCGCCGTCTGAAGAAGCTCCACAGCCTTCCAGGCTTCAACCGCCGCAGGAGACAATCCTTGCACTGGAAGAGCCGCCAGCCGTGACGTCGTAGCAAGCATATTATCCAGAGGATTAGAAAAATGACCCGGCGGTGTAGGCACTTGCTGAGGCGGGGTTAAATTCAAGCGGGGCGGATCCGCAACATGTGGTTGAGCCGTCGCCCCGGCCGCGGGCGCTTCAACAGCCCGGGTCACCTCGGGCGGGTTACTTGGTCCTGCCCCAGGGGCATTAAAAAGATTCCTTGCATCGTACTCCAAAGGTAAACGGCTCTGATGCCTCCTTCGTAGAACGGCGTTGGATGCATTCTGGTCCAAGGTTAACCGGAAATTTTCTGCTTGAATCCGTTGCGACTCAGCGTCCAGGGCGGCTCGTTCTGTCGCCATCCTAGCATTCTCAGCGGTAAGCTCAATTTTGGCTTGAGCTATCTCGTCTCGCAGTTTTGCCACATCCACCTTATGCTGGGCTTGAGTCGCCGGAGTCACCTCTGCCTCTAACAAAGTTGCCAAGGCGTCTAAGAGCTCGGACAAAACTTGAGCCGGCGGGCGCACAGAACCGCTCGCGCCGGCCATTGCCTCAGCCGTTGAACTGGAAGTCATAGCCGCCGTAGTTGATGAATTCAGCACCGGTTGTGTGCCGGCCATGAAGATCACGACTCTGTTCGGCGGCTCATAGGGGTCCGGAATACTGTCGCCATCAGAACAGCCCCCAAGCCCGCTGTCTTGCAGTTGATACATTGAATTGGTCTCGCCGGTTGAGGATTCATCATCAGAGTAGATGACCGTCTCTCCGCCAGATGCAGATCCTTCCTCAAGATCCGCTCCATGAACAAACCCAACAAAAGTGTGCTTCACAGCGGCTTGAATCTTGGCGGGTCATGCGCGCTGAGCTGTCTCAATGATGTCGGTGCAGGTGTCTGGCTCAGGCTCCGACTTGCCGATCTTGCCATGAAGACGTGGATTCCGCCGAAGGGGACCCGGTACCCATATTCGATTGAATCGGCCTCGGGACCCCAGCCTGCATCGTCGATGTAGATCTTGCCGCGGCGACTCTTGGTCATCCGGCCCACGGCATATCCCTTGATCCCTGAGAAGCTGCCCTTCAAGAACTCGAAACCACGGTGCGCTGACCCCACGGTGGGCGCCAACTGTCGTGGACTTAACACGGCAGATGCCCTAGCAAAAGGACTTAAGTGTGGAGCCATCGCAACTAGGTTAGCTTGAAGGGGTTAAACGGGACAAAGGACACAGAGAGTTTACCCAGGTTCGGCCCCTCTCAATGAGGTAAGAGCCTACTCCTGCTTTAGGTTATTGCTTGTGTTTCGATTACCAGGGAGCGACTACGCTTGACCTAGTTCTCGATCGATTGTTACTTGAGTTAACCCGCCGCTGGGTCACCCCTTTATATACAGGTTAACGCCCGGCGGCTTAGAGAGTCCCGGCCGGCTCACACAAATGTGACCGGCTCGGTTTCTAACTAAGCTTGCCTTACAAGACAAGTTTAAACATATGGCGGCTCACACCCGTGGGCCTCAAGTCGTCTCCGGGTCTTGGGCCTTCAATTGGCTTGCTCTATGAACCACCATCTTCATATCTTCTTGGACCTTATCGGGCCTCTTCATCTTTAAGCCGCCAGTGGCATGACCCGGCCCCTCTTGGGCGGGTCATACCCAGTAGTTACATCCCCAACAGGTACCCCAAGGTAATTAGCTAAACGGGTGGCATAAATCCCACCAAAGAAATCTCCATCTTTAGCATTAAGATATAACCTCCTCGCAATAATAGCCCCCAAGTTATATCGTTTATCACCCATTACCGCACACTTGAGGACACTAAGATCTGATGCACAAAGGTGGCTATGATCATGTTTACCATTAATGTATCTTCCTATAAAGAGAGCAAAATAATGTATGGCAGGAAAATGAATGCTCCCTATGGTGGCTTGTGTAATATTTCTAGTTTCTCCCACCGTGATGCTAGCAAGGAAATCATTATACTCAGTTTTCCGAGGCTCACTACGAATGCCCCATTGTGGGATTTTGCATGCATCATTAAAATCTTCTAGGTCCATGGTATATGATTTATCATAAAGATTAAACAAAACAGAATGCGTGTTACGCTTGGACGTAAATTCAAAACTCCGCACAAAGGAATCAGTAAGGTGATAATATTGCCTGCACTTATCTGTAACAAAGTCCTCGAGGTCAGCATTTTGTATGTACGCATCAAATTCTTCCTTGAAACCAGCTTGAACCATGAATTCATCCAACAGCCATTCACAAGGCCGCACTTGAGCCTCCCTCGGTGGTTCGAAATCGGGCTCACGTATCGCGAGCCTAGGGGCTTTCTTGCTCAAGGAACCACCTTGGTATATTCTCCTAAACATCTTTCTCCCTCTGAAAAAATTCTGAAATTTTTAGTGACTCAAAATAAAAGTGCACAAAACTCAACAAAATTGATAGCAACTACTCCCACAAGTATCTAGAGGCTATATCCTGCATCAAAACTACTTGGGACCATATAAATTTGACATGCAAGCTCAAGAACGAGGTCACCACAGCAGCAAAAATTTGCAATATATGAAGCACTAGAACAAAAACTAATTGGACCATTGGAGGAGTCACATACCGAAGAACAATCCCCCAAAATAGTTTCGCAAATGGAGCTTTGCACAAGGAGATTGAAAATGGCAGCAAGATGAGCAAGAACACGGGTTTGAGCAACGGGATGATTTTTTCTGGAAGAAGACGAAGTGGATGGGTGCTGGAATAAGTGAGGAGGACCCACGTGGGACCCACAAGCCACCAGGGCGCGCCCACCCCTAGGGCTTGTGGCCCACTGGTGTAGCCCCCTGGTGTGTTCTCAGTGCCAAAAATTCTCAAATATTCTATAAAAAATCATACTAAATTTTCAGGGCATTTGGAGAACTTTTATTTTCTGGACATTTTTTTGCACGAATAATTCAGAAAACAGACGGATAATGGTATTTTTCCTTTATTTATTCTAAATAACAGAAAGTAAAAGTTGGGAACAGAAAATTGTGCTTCCTAAATTCATCCATCTCATGCCCGTCAAAAGGAATCCATTAATAAGGTTGATCAAGTCTTATTAACAAACTTCTTCCGAGCGACATGAAACCGGAGAATTTTCGAATAACACTAGGTTACCTCAACGGGGATATGCATGTCCCCAACAATAAGAATATCATATTTCTTCTTGACAGTAGGGATAGGAAATATAAAACCTCCAATAGCAATTGTTGGAATTTCTCCAATAGAGTTGATACTATTCACTTGAGGTTGCTTCTTCGGAAAGTGTATTGTATGCTCATTACCATTAACATGAAAAGTGACATTGCCCTTATTGCAATCAATAACAGCCCCTGCAGTATTCAGAAAGGGTCTACCAAGGATGATCAACATACTATCGTCCTCGGGAATATCAAGAATAACAAAGTCCGTTAAGATAGTAACGTTTGCAACTATGACAGGTACATCCTCACAAACACTGATGGGTATAGCAGTTGATTTATCAGCCATTTGCAAAGAGATTTTAGTAGGTGTCAACTTATTCAAATCAAGTCTACGATACAAAGAGAAAGGCATAACACTAACACCGGCTCCAAGATCACATAAAGCAGTTTTAACATAATTTCTTTTAATGGAGCATGGTATAGTCGGTATTCCTGGATCTCCTAGTTTCTTTGGTATTCCACCCTTAAAAGTATAATTAGCAAGCATGGTGGAAATATAAGTTTTCGGTATCTTTCTTTTATTAGTAACAATATCTTTCATATACTTAGCATAAGGAGACATTTTCAACATATCAGTCAAACGCAAGCGCAAAAAGACAGGTCTAAAAATTTCACAAAAGCGCTCAAATTCCTCATCATCCTTTTTCTTGGATGGTTTAGGAGGAAAGGGCATGGGTTTTTGAACCCATGGTTCTCTTTTTTTACCATGCTTCCTAGCAACGAAGTCTCTCTTATCATATCTTTTATTCTTAGGTTGTGGGTTATCAAGATCAATAGCAGGTTCCATCTCCACATCATTATCATTACTAGGTTGAGCATCAACATGAACATCATCATTAACATTATCGCTAGGTTCATGTTCATCACCAGATTGTGTCTCAGCATCAGAAACAGAAATATCATTTGGGTTCTCAGGTATGTCTATAATAGGTTCACTAGAAGCATGCAAAGTCCTATCATCTTTCTTCTTCTTTTTATTACTAGGACTGGTGCATCAGTATTAATTCTCTGAGAATCTTGTTCAACTCTCTTAGGATGGCCCGCAGGATACAGAGGTTCCTGAGTCATTTTACCACCTCTAGTCATAACTCTCACAGCATGATCATTGTTTTTATCGTTCATCTCATTAAGCAAATCATTTTGTGCTTTAAGTACTTGTTCTACTTGAGTTTTTACCATAGAAGCATGTTTACTAATAAGCTTAAGATCATTAATAGTTCTACACATATAATCACCCAAGCGTTCAAGCATATAAGCATTACGTTTCAATTGTCTACTAACATATGCATTGAAGTTTTCTTGTTTAACAATAAAGTTATCAAATTCATCCAAGCATTGACTAGCAGACTTGTTATAAGGAATATCACCTTCATCAAATCTATAGAGAGAATTTACCTCTACTACCTATGTCGGGTTATCAAGACCATGTATTTCTTCAATAGGTGGTAAATTCTTAACATCTTCAGCTTTAATACCTTTTTCTTTCATCAATTTCTTTGCCTCTTGCATATCTTCAGGACTGAGAAATAGAATACCTCCTTTCTTTGGAGTTGGCTTAGGAGGTGGTTCGGGAAGAGTCCAATCATTATCATTACTCAATATATTATTCAATAGCACTTCAGCTTGTTCAACAGTTCGTTCCCTGAAAACACAACCAGCACAACTATCTAGGTGGTCCCTAGAAGCATCGGTTAGTCCATTAGAAAAGGTATCAAGTATTTCATTTTTCTTGAGAGGATGATCAGGTAAAGCATTAAATAATTGGAGAACCTCCCCCAAGCTTGTGGGAGACTCTCTTCTTCAATTTGCACAAAGTTAAATATTTCCTGTAAAGCAGCTTTTTTCTTATGAGCATGGAAATACTTTTCAGAGAAGTAATATATCATATCCTGGGGACTATGCACACAACCAAGAGCAAGAGAATTAAACCATAGCTTAGCATCACCCTTTAATGAGAAAGGAAACAACTTAAGAATATAGTAGTAGCGAATGTTTTCCTCATGAGCAAATAGGGTGGCTATATCATTTAATTTAGTGAGATGTGCCACAACAGTTTTAGATTCATAACCATGGAAAGGATCAGATTCAACCAAAGTAATTAACTCAGGATCGACAGAGAATTCATAATCCTTATCAGTAACAAAGATAGGTGAAGTAGCAAACTTAGGGTCATATTGCATTCTAGCATTCAAAGATTTTTCTTTCAGCTTGGCTAACAATTTCTTAAGATCATCTCTATCATTGCAAGCAAAAAAGTCTCTAGCAATTTCTTCATCCATAATATAACCCTCAGGTACCTTAGGAAATTCATATCTAGGGGAGAATCATAATCTTCAGTTTCAATAATATCATCAGTTTCAGTAATTTCATTCTCTCTAACCCTAGCAAGTTGTTCATCAAGAAATTCACCTAGTGGCACAGTACTATCAAGATAAGTATCATCATAAGCATCATGCATAGCAGAAGTAGCAGCATCGATTACTTGCGACATATCAGAATTACTAACAGGTGGTGGTGTCGCAAGCTTACTCAAAACAGAAGGTGAATCAAGTGCAGAGATAGATGGCAGTTCCTTACCTCCCCTCGTAGTAGAGGGACAGATCTTGGTTTTGGTATCTTTCAAATTCTTCATAGTGATCAACAGATATAAATACCAAGTGACTCGAAGAATAGAGCTATGCTCCTCGGCAACGGCGCCAGAAAAAGGTCTTGATAACCCACAAGTATAGGGAATCGTAACAGTTTTCGAGGGTAGAGTATTCAACCCAAATTTATTGATTCGACACAAGGGGAGCCAAAGGATATTCTCAAGTATTAGCAGCTAAGTTGTCAATTCAACCACACCTGAAAGACTTAATATCTGCAGCGAAATATTTAGTAGCAAAGTAGTATGGAAGTAACAATAACAGTGGCAAAAGTAACAGTAGCAGTTTTGTAGTAATTGTAACAGTAGCAGCGGCAAAGTAACTTAGCAAAGATCAATATGTGAAAAGCTCGTAGGCAATGGATCAGTGATGGATAATTATGTCAGATGGCATTCATCATGCAATAGTTATAACCTAGGGTGACACAGAACTAGCTCCAGTTCATCAATATAATGTAGGCATGTATTCCGTATATAGTCATACGTGCTTATGGAAAAGAACTTGCATGACATCTTTTGTCCTACCCTCCCGTGGCAGCGGGGTCCTAATGGAAACTAAGGGATATTAAGGCCTCCTTTTAATAGAGAACCGGACCAAAGCATTAGCACTTAGTGAATACATGAACTCCTCAAACTACGGTAATCACCGGATAGAATCCCAATTATTGTCACCTTGGGGTATGCGGATCATAACACGTAATAGGTGTCTACAACTTGCAAGATCGGATCAAGAACACAAATATATTCATGAAAACATAATAGGTTTAGATCTGAAATCATGGCACTCGGGCCCTAGTGACAAGCATTAAGCATAGCAAAGTCATAGCAACATCAATCTCAGAACATAGTGGATACTAGGGATCAAACCCAAACAAAACTACCTCGATTACATGATCAATCTCATCCAACCCATCATCGTCCAGCAAGCCTACGATGGAATTACTCACGTACGGCGGTGTGCATCATGAAATTGGTGATGGAGGATGGTTGATGATGACGACGGCGTCGATTTCCCCTCTTCGGAGCCCAAAACAGACTCCAGATCTATCCTCTCGAGGAAGAACAG
This sequence comes from Thinopyrum elongatum, assembly GCA_011799875.1. Lineage (NCBI taxonomy): Eukaryota > Viridiplantae > Streptophyta > Magnoliopsida > Poales > Poaceae > Thinopyrum > Thinopyrum elongatum. Next base: position 497,410,563 of record CM022303.1, read on the forward strand.
GAGGTGGCGGTGGCTCTGTATCGTAAAACATGATGAACTCTTCTCCCTAATTTTTTTCTCCCCGAATAGGGTTATATGGAGTTGGAGTTGAGGTCGGGGGGTCTCCAGGGGACCCACAAGCCAGGGGCGCGCCCCAGGGGGGCGCGCCCTCCACCCTTGTGGTCACGTGGTGGGTCCCCTCTGGTTGATTCTTTCGCCAATAATTTTTGTATATTCCAAAAATATTCTCCGTAAATTTTTAGGTCAATCCGAGAACTTTTATTTCTGCACAAAAATAACACCAAGGCAATTCTGCTGAAAACAGCGTCAGTCTGGGTTAGTTCCATTCAAATCATACAAATTAGAGTCCAAAACAAGGGCAAAAGAGTTTGGAAAAGTAGATACGATGGAGACGTATCAATATCCAACGAGATCAAACTATGCTCCCTTAGGATTCCATAAACCTAAGGTGGGGGTGTGAGCCAAATATCTCAGAATGCGCTTGACCGCTTGGTGATGTGATTCTTTCGGTGCAGCTTGATAGCGGGCACACATGCAAACACTCAACATAATGTTAGGTCTGGATTCACAAAGATAAAGAAGAGAACCAATCATAGAACGATAGGCCTTCTGATCGTAATCCTTACCATACACATCTGCATCCAGCTTACCATTCGTGGGCATTGGGGTTTTATAGCCCTTCATTTTGGAATCTTGCATTTTGAACTTCTTCAGGCATTCTTTCAGATATTTCTCCTGAGAAATGAAAATTCCATTTGCTTGTTGATGAATTTGCAGTCCGAGAAAGAACTTAAGTTCACCCATCATAGACATTTGATATTTATCGGACATCATTTTCTCGAACTCTAAGCTGCAAGCATTGTTAGTACAACCAAAGATAATATCATCCACATAGATTTGACATATGAATAGATCATTATCAACAGCACGAGTGAAAAGTGTGGGATCAGTGGATCCTGTCTTGAACCCTTTGTCGAGCAAAAACTTCTTCAGGGTGTCATACCAAGCTCGAGGGGCTTGCTTCAGCCCATATAGAGCTTAATTCAACCTGAAAACTTTGTTAGGAAACTCAGGGTGTTCAAAGCCAGGTGGCTGTCTAACATAAACTTCCTCACCAATTTCACCATTGAGGAAAGCACTTTTCACATCCATTTGATAAAGCAAGATATCATTGTAATTTGCATAAGCGAGAAGAATATGAATTGCCTCAAGGCGTGCAACAGGAGCATATGTTTCACCGAAATCAATACCTTCCTGTGTGTACCCTTGAGCAACAAGACGTGCCTTGTTTCTCACCACGATGCCATTTTCATCTTGCTTATTATGGTAGATCCATTTTGTGCCGATGATATTGTGCTTCTTGGGATTCGGTTTGTCAACCAATTCCCACGCATCATTTAGATCGAATTGCACCAACTCCTCTTGCATGGCATTCATCCAATCTGGATCATTCATGGCTTCTTCATACTTGGTAGGTTCTGCCAATGAAACAAAGGACAAACTGCCACAATAGTTCGCCACACGAGTGAGTGAACGAGTTGTGGGTCGATAACCTGGATTCTCAATTTCATCGAGAATTAATGAAGGATCAACTCGATTAGCCACTCGAGGATGAGCATTTTCTTCGTGATGATCATTGTCATTTTCATCGGCATCAGCATTTGTATCATCATTCCCTTCGGGATTACCATTTTGATCAGCATTTGGATTTTGATTGCCATTTCCATTCGGAGGAGCATTTGCTTCGGTAGTGGCTTGACGAGTTCTGCTTCGAGTCATAGGAGCATCATCATCAGAAGACTCAGGTGCATTTCCTTCAACAGGCTTGATGCTCCCAATAGCCATTTGCCGAATAGCATCCAATATCAGTGGTTCATCTATCACATTTGGTAGGTGCTCCTTTTGGGAGCCGTTAGATTCATCAAACCGCACATTTACCGTTTCCATAACTTTCATGTGGTGAGAGTTATAGACATGATATGTATGTGAGTTTGAGCCATAACCAAGAAGAAAACCTACATGTGCCTTAGGTGCAAACTTGGAAGAATGATTCATATCAAGAATGTAACAAGGTGCACCAAAACCACGTAGATAAGAAACATTGGGTTTCTTGCCAGTGATAAGCTCATAGGAAGTTTTCTCAAGGAACTTGTGAAGATAAACATGATTGATAACATGACAAGAAGTGTTAATAGCATCAGCCCAGAAGCGAATGGGAGTTTTGTACTCACTGAGCATTGTTCTTGCCATTTCAATGAGAGTTCTGTTCTTTCGTTCAACAACTCCATTCTGTTGGGGAGTGTATGCGGCACAGAACTCATGAGTAATACCATGTTCATCGAGAAATTCAACAATATGAGTATTTTTTTAACTCAGTTCCATCGTCACTTCTGACATGCTTAATTCGCACATCATATTCATTCTGGGCCTTCTTAGCGAAACTTTTGAAGATATCTTGGGTGCAGGTTTTGTCTTCGAGAAAGAATACCCAGGTGTATCGAGAGAAATCATCAACAATAACCAGACCATAATGACTGCCACCGAAACTTGCATAATTTTGAGGACCGAATAAATCCATATGAAGAATTTCCAGAGGCCTTGTTGTGGTCACAAGCTTTTAAATAGCGTCCGCAACCTCCGCTATTGCGGCCGCAATAGCGGTAGCGTCACCCTGCCGCTATTAGTTTAAGGTTGCGTTAGAAAATAGTGTGTTGTCATGATGCGGGCGCAATATCACTTGTTAGACCGCTATATCATCCGCTATCCGCAATATCTCCCGCTATATAAGTCCTTGTTGTTCTGTTGTGTAATCTATTTTGGTAAATGTGTTTTGCTTGCATGGTTGCACGACCAAATATTGTTCAATTATAGTTTATATTCTTATATAAATGATGATTTCTCAAATTAAGTGTCATATTTTTTGTCAATGGCCTAGAAATATACACAACAATCTCAAATTTATGAGTGTTTTTTAAAAATTGGCTATGTGGACATAGCGCCCGCAATATCGCCCGCTATCCGCATTCCGCTATGCGGACCCTAATCCGCAACCAGTCCGCTATCCGCTATTTAAAAGCTTGTGTGGTCATGACTGTCTTTGATGAATGATGCTTCTTGGCTAATTTTCCAGCCTCACATGCAGCACAGAGACGATTCTTGTCGAATTTTACATCAGGAATGCCACGAAGATGATTTTTCTTCACCAGGGTCTGCAATTTTCTCATACCTACATGACTAGGTCTACGGTGCCACAACCATCCTTCTGTTGCTTTTGCAAGCAAACAAGTTTGGACTGAGGGACCCTTAGAGAAATCCACAATATAAAGATCACCCTTTCTAATTCCCTCAAAGATGAAGGAATTGTCAGAGGCCATGAAGACAATGCATTTGGATATAGAAAATAGAACTAGCATGCCTAAATCGCATAGCTTGCCAACTGACATAAGATTGAATCCAAGAGACTGAACAAGTAAAACATCATCAATGGGCTTGTCCTTAGATATGGCAATTTTACCTAGCCCAATTACCTTTCCTTTGTTGTTGTCGCCAAAAATGATATACTTCAGAGGAGAAGCAGTTAAGTTGGGGTCGACAAACAACAACTTGTCTCCGGTCATATGACTAGTGCATCCACTATCCATTATCCATTCTGTACACCCGGAGACATAGTCTTGCAGAAGAATTAGGCCTTCTTAACCACCCACATCTTTGCAGGTGGCTTCAAAAAAGTAGAGCGAGAAGGATATGATTTCTTTCAATAAGCATAATTATTGCTCGGTGAGGTACGAGCATAATTGAAAGAGTAAGCATTGAAATTCCTTCCAGAAGCATGAGTATAATGATTGAATGAGGTATGCATGTACTCATTCTGTCGAACTTTTTTTGCCTACATGGTTAGTCAAGCAGTAATAGGCAAGGCATCAACAGTTTTCTTTGGTGCCCAAATGGCTTTCTTTGGGGGGGCATTTCTTCTGTTTGGTCCAACATAGCGAGCAACAGTCTCACCATGTTGATCTTTAAACAACTTATAGTTGTCCAGAGAGTCATCATCAGGATATTCAGGAATGGGAGAGTCATATCCCGAGAGTAATGCTGGATCAAATGTTTTGCTCTTTACGGGAACCCACACAGTTTGAGGATATTGATGAGGTTCCCAATAAATGCCATTTTCATTCAGTTTCCTTTCAAGACCGATGCCTTCTTTCCTAGCATTTTTGTGAAGAATGGACTTCTTCAAAACATGACAGGGGTTTGATGCCCTTTGAGTGATTTGAACATTCATGTCTGAAGAAGATCCTTCAACCTAGCATTTTCATCAGAAACAGAACCATTTTCCTCGACAGAGGGGTTAGAATTCACAGATGATTCAGCATTTGATTCAGCATTGGTTCGTTCAAGACATTTTAAACATGGTGGCTCAAACACTTAAGGTTTCTTTTTGAGTTGTTGGGTGAGAAGAGAATTTTCTCTAATCAAATCCTCATGAGCCTCTCTCCGCGCCTCGAGTTCCTATTTCCTTTTCAGGTAATCATAGGTCAATCTTTTGTGGTCTGCCGAGAGAAAATCATGACGATTCGTCAGTTCATCCATCTGTGACTTGAGAGTGGCATAAGCTTCGGTCAGTGACAAAAAAATTTTCCACCTCCTCAACCAACAACCCTTCAGATTTCCTAAGGGTTTTCTCAATTTTCTCAAGAGAGTTTTGTTGAATATTAGCAATTTTGATCAACTTAGCATGGTCATCCTCATTAGAAGAATATTGACCACTCGAGTGAATCTTGTGATTTTTGGAGGATACCTTTTCCTTCGAAGCTTTGGCCATGAAGCAGTAGGCAGGAGATTCATCATAGCTTGATGGATTCCCGAAGATGTTGGTTGTCGGAGAGGAGGCACATGCTATGCCAGCCATGCTGGAGTCGGAATCCTCATCAGATTCTTCTTCTTCTTCGGATTCTGGCGGTTCTTCTTCATCGGAATCCATTTCCTTGCTGATGTACGCCTTGGCCTTGCGAGAGTTGATCTTGCGGTTGGAGGAGGACTTGGAAGGGTTCCTTGATGAAGATCTTGACGAAGATTTTGAAGTGGAGTTGTCCTTCTTCTTGAAGAATTTCTTTGTCTTCTTCTCATCATCGGAGTCGCAGTTCTTGCTCTTGCTTTTGCCTCGATGGTTACCTGTATCATATCTTCCACTAGCACGGATTTCTGCTTCCCAGAGAGGACAGTCCGAAATGAAGTGTCCAGGCTTTTTGCACTTGAAACAGGTGTATTCTCCAGCAAGTTTTGATGAAGATTTTGAATCCCCAGAGTTGCTTGAACTTCTTTTCTGGAACTGGCTCTTCTTGTGAAAGCGTTGGAATCTTTTCGTGATCAGTGCGAGATCTTTGCTAAGTCTTTCTAGGTCATCTGAATCTTCTTTGGCATTTCCATCGGAGGAGGAATCAGCCACAGCTTTGAGAGCATGATTTTTGCGTTGACTTGAGCCATACAGATCTCTTTTCTCTTCTTCCTGTTCCTCATGGGTATTCGGTCTTTCCATGATATCAGCAGAGTCAAGGTTCTGGAAATCAGCTCGTTCACGTATCATTAGAACAAGTGTGTCGAAAGAACTGTCAAGAGATCGAAGCAGCTTCTTCATGACTTCATGGTCAGTGATGTCTTTGGCGCCAAGACCTTGAAGTTCATTTGCGATGTCACTCAGGCGATCGAAGGTTTGATGACAGCTTTCATTTCCAATGCACTTGAATCGATTGAATTTGGCTCGAAGAGTATCAATTCGAGCTTCTTTCTGAGATGAAACTCCTTCATTGATCTTCTCGAGGACGTCCCACAGTTCCTTCGCAGTTTCACACTGGCGATAGAGAAGAAATTGCGCCCGATTGAGATGGCCGCCAGTCTCATCTTTGGCCTGAGCATCTAGCTGAATGAGCTTCTTTTCTTCATCGGTAGGGGCTTGAGGTATAGCGATTGTGATCCCGAACTGCACCACATTCCACATATCATCATCTATTGCTCAGAGACGGATGTTCATCTTCTCCTTCCAAAAGGGGCAATCCGTCCCATCGAATGTGGGAATCTTGAGATGCGATTTGTAGTTCACTGAAGACATACTTAAACTCCAAAGTCGTTAGACTAAAATGAGCAGAGTCAAGGGGTACCTTGCTCTGATACCAATTGTAGGAACGAAGTATGTCTACCAGAGGGGGGTGAATGGGAGTTTTAAATTTTCTTCGGAAAACTCAAAACTCTCATAACCCAGCAGCGGAACGAACGAAAAACAAACTACAGTGAACTAAAATAGAGTACCAAAAGGAAACTAAGTCATGCATTGATACAAATCACATGAATGAAAATGCATCGAAGGTAAACATGGGTGACAGAGATAACCGAAGATGCTCAATGGCGACAAGGTATTTGTTCGACCAGATTGTCCTTCTGCACAAGGACTACGTCTGGTTGGAGGGGCTGTGACTTAACACGGAAGATAAACTCTCTTCACCCTATTCTCCTCGACAATCAATTCATCAACCGATGCCGATTACTCGTGGTAGATACTTGAAGGCGATCTCTGAACCTTCACAGACTTCTTCTTCAAGAACCACAATCACTCTTGGTCTGTGAAGAAATTGACACCTAACCATCTAGAGAGTTTGCAGCTCTCAAGAGTAATAGGCGGAGCGTACTAAACTTAGATTCTAGTGATGCTGAACCACTATCTAATTCTTCGGCTCTAGGGTTTTTCTCTCGGTGAATTTTAAACTCAAATCGCACAGAGAGTGGGTTGCTCAACAATCTTCTCAGAATCAAATGGAGCAGCCACCAGACAAAGCCGGCGCGGGGTGGCTATTTATAGCCGCAGCCTTCCCAGATGGGAAATGACCATTTTGGACACGAGGTCGAGCCAATGGCCAACCGACACGTTTGCAACGGTCGGATTTTGGAGCAATGGTAACATTACTTGAGGAACAAGTAATGCTAACTCCTCGGTCCGAGACAAATCTCTCGTAGCGAAGAAGATCACAGTCTCTTATTGGTAAGTATTTGCTCGGAACACAAAGAGATTTCTCTCACAACTTTCATAGGATTTGCGTTTAGCATCAGAGAATCAAAGCTTCGAACGCTACACCCCTCTTAATAGTACGGTGGTCCTATGACTCAAGGAAAGAAGAAGAACAACAAAATAAATGCTACGGCTTCACTTCGTCTTCATTCTTCCTCAAACGCAGTCATCTTCTTCGAACAGACACCTAACCAATTGCTTGATCTTCAGCAATTTTTAGGGGTCACTCTTGTTAGCATTATCTTTGGTGATAACCTTCGCTGCAACACAGGGAGATTATCTTCGTCGTTTGCATCAAACTCCTCGACATCTCAGGGACCTGTTACTCTGTGTGCACTAGCAAACACATAAGTCCCATACTGTTTATGTCAACAAACTCCAAAACATAAGGGGCCTATCATTTCACCAACAACTCCTGGATGTTTTGACCACCGTATCGCAAGTTTCTCCTTTGTTCTTGTTTTGGGCTATTTTTCTGAGAGATCTAGGTCACCATGTCGCCATCAAGTTCGTCCAAGGACAAGTTCTTCGAGAAGGTCATCAACCCCTACCTTCTGGAGGTGATGAAACACCCTCAAACCATGGAGATTCATGAGGGGGTGCTTCACATCCGGTACGTTCAAGGACCAAAGAAGGAAGGGAGCGAGAAGGCCAGGCTTGAGGCGGTGGAGCAAGAAAATTTCAAGTATCAAGGGATGGTGGAGTGCGGATTTAGTGCCAACCACTCCATTATCATGAAATTTATCCATGAGCACAAGTGGGACAACAAGGATATTGGAGAGTCCATCTTCAAGCTGCATGACCGGCTTGATCATCTCCAAGCACAAATCTATGACCTACAAAATCAAAACTGTGAGTATGAGTCCAGATTTAAAAAAAATGAGCCTAGCTGCAGATTTCAGGATTTCGGAGACTCACTCTTGTTTCTTTCATGGAGATCCCATGGCTTGGAAGCCGGAAGACAAGCCCAGTTCTCCGTCACCACCATCGCCGAAGAAAGAAACTTGAGTACATGGGTATGGGCACCACCCTTGGCTTGTTCAAAGCTTGGGGGAGGTGCCCCGGTATCGTATCACCCTCACTTTTTTCATCATTATCTATCTTAGTTTGATCCTTATTTATTTCATGATTTAGAATAATAAAAGTTGAGTATGAATTAGTTTCGAGTGTTTACTTCGTGATCTATCTATGTAATCGTGTGTGTGAGTTATATAATAAAGAGTGGTTTGAGTTATGTTGATTTACTTTCTTGTTTCAATCTTAGCAATGAAAAGAATAAAAAGATCATATGCTAATCCCATGGGGAGTAATGACTTCACATAAATAAAAGTATAGTTGATGAAATTTATCGGAGATTAGCAAACATAGCATTGGTCATTGAGGCAATTCATGGAAAATAATAAAGGATGAGAGGATCCACATATAAATGCACTATCTTGGACATCTTTTATGATTATGAGCCCCTATAATCTTGGTCAAATAGTTGATGTTGGACAAGGAAGACAACGCAATGAGTTATGCTTGCTTATATTCACAAAGAAGTTATATTTTCATGGATCCTCTAACATGTGGTGCTTGCTCATAATCTTTTGCTAGCCAAAATATCGTACTAAGTAGAGATACTACTTGTACATATGAAACCCCTTAAACCCAGTTTCTTTCCATGAGAGTCCACTATGTCTACCTATGGATTGAATAAGATCCTTCAAGTAAGTTGTCATCGGTGCAAAAAGCAATAAAAATTGCTCCTAAACATGTTTAGTCTTTTATTGCAAGGGAAAATAAGCTTTGTACGATCTTGTGACGGTAAAGAAATAAAAGCGACAGATTGCGTAATAAAGGTTGCTATCAGAAGGGGCAATATAAAGTGACGTTCCTTTCCATTAAGAGCTTGCACATCCAAAAATAAAAAGCGCATGACAACCTCTGCTTCCCTCTGCGAAGGGCATATCTTTTAATTTTCAGTATTTACTTTTATGCAAGAGTCAATAGTGTTTATCCCTATTCCATCCTCATTTATTCTCCACTTGACAAGCATCATGTGGTAGGGAAAGATCCAGGCACATATATCCAGTTGGATGTAGGTAATCATGAGTTATTATTGTTGACATTATCCATGAGATAAGCAGGTTGGGAGGTCAAAACGATAAACCCCCATCTTCCTATGTATCTGACGAAAATGTTTATTCCCAGAAATATGCCTTGAATGTTAGCAATCTTAGAAGACTATATGATGGTTGAGTATGTGGACTTTCTAAAACAAAAGCTCTTACATAGACTCTTCCTGGAAATAAGATGAATTGTAATTGTTTCAATGACTAAGAACACCGTTTGCTCATTTTCAAGAAAGTTTATGCTTCGTACCTTAATATTGTGAATGAATTGTTACTTGTTTATGAGAAGCTATATGATTAATAGTTGCTGCTTTCATATTGATCATGATGCTACTATATCCATATTTTGTTTTATCGACACCTCTCTCTCTCTAAACATGTGGTCATAATTATTAAGTTTGGTTTTCGCGTGAGGACAAGCGAGGTCTAAGCATGGGGGAGTTGATACGTCCATTTTGCATCATGTTTTCCTACTGTTGTTTATAATTTTTTGGTCATTATTTCACTTCATGATGCAATTCTAATGCCTTTTCTCTCTTTATTTGCAAGTTCTGCATTGAAGGGGAGATTACCGGTAGCTGGAATTCTAGACCTAAAAGAGCTACAACAGAGATAGCTATTCTACGGGGCTCCAAATGACCTGAAACTTCATGAAGATTTTTTATGGAATATATAAAAATACTGGAACGAAGATCCACCAGAGGGGGGGCACTTGCTGCTCACAAGGCAACAGGGCGCGCCCTGATGCCTTGTGGGGTCCACAACAGCCCTCTAGTGCCCTTCTTCTGCTATATGAAGCTTTTTTTCTAAAAAAATAGAGAGAAGACTTTCGGGACGAAGCGCCGCTGTCTCTAGGCGGAACCTGGGTAGGAGCATTTTTGCTCTCCGGTGAAGCGATTCCGCAGGGGATACTTCCCTCCAGGAGAGGGAAATTGAAGCCATTGACATCACCAGCGATCCTCTTATCGTGGGAGGACCAATCTTCATCAACATCTTCACTAGCACCATCTCATCTCAAACCCTAGTTTATCTCTTGTATTCAATCTTTGTCCCAAAACCTCAGATTGGTACATGTGGGTTGCTAGTAGTGTTGATTCTGTCTTATAGTTGATGCTAGTTGGTTTATTTGGTGAAAGATTATATGTTCAGATCCTTAAGGATATTCAATACACCTCTTATATATATATATTCAACATGAATATGATCTGTGAGTAGTTGCTTACGTTCTTGAGGACATGTGAGAAGTCTTGTTATAAGTAATCATGTGAAGTTGGTATTCGTTCATTATTTTGATGATATGTATGTTGTGCTTCTTTTAGTGGTGTCATGTGAACGTCGACTACATGACACTTCACCATACTTGGGCCTAAAGGAAGGCATTGGGGAGTAATACGTAGATGATGGGTTGTGCAAGAGTGATAGAAGGATGATGGGTTGTGCAAGAGTGATAGAAGCTTAAACCCTACTTTATGCGTTATTCCGTAAGGGCTAATTTGGATCCATATATTTCATGCTATGGTTAGATTTATCTTAATTCTTCTTTGGTAGTTGTGGATGCTTGCGGGAGGGGGTAATCATAAGAGGGTTGCTTGTTCAAGTAATAACAACACCCTAGCACCGGTTCACCCACATATCAAACTATCAAAGTAGTGAACGCGAATCAACTAAACATGATGAACGTGACGAGACAATAGTTCCCATGTGTCCTCGAGATCACTTTGCTTTATATAAGAGAACTTTTCGACTTGTCCTTTTCTATAAAATGGATTGTGCCACCTTGCTGCACCTTTGTTACTATTGCTACTTGTTACTTGTTACGAATCACCTTGCTACAAAACTACCTGTTACCGCTACTTTTAGTGCTTGCAGAGAATATCTTGCTGAAAACCACTTGTCATTTTCTTCTCATTGGGTTCGACACTCTTACTTATCGAAAGGACTACGATTGATCCCCTATGCTTGTGGGTCATCACTTATCTAGACTTCTCTTTCTATCCTTCATCACCCACCCACATTAGTTCCTTGTGAACATGTAATTACCCACTTGTACATAACTTTTGCATTTTAATATGTAACAGTAGGAGCCTCTCCTATTGTGTTCACTGTTCAAAAAACATTTTCTTCCCGTGTACTCAACTCTTCTCTCACCCCAAAACTCACTCCTTGTTTAGGGACATCGTGTCGATGGCGCTGCCCCCCACCCGCACGCAACCTCGCCTCGTTTTCCACCCATCTCATTGTTACTCTTCACCTCTCCCTCATACTCGCCAGCCTCTCAACTCTCTCTCGTAAATGGCCTCACTTGTTGGTATGAAACCCTAACGGCATCGACATTCTCTCTCTCTCTCTCTGCCTAATTTAGGCTTGATTGGATGCATGCCTGATTTAACCCGGAGCATTCTCTCTCTCTGCATGATGCATGAAATTAAATTCTTTTCGTGACCATCAGCTATTTTTCCTTCTTTGTTGAGTCTCTCTCATTCTTTTATTGGTCTCTCTTATATAGGCACCGATGTACACACTATTTTATCCTTGGGTATTCTGTTATATAGGCAATTGCAACTCACACCTTATCCTATGCTTATTTTCTTGAGGCCCCTCGTTAATTCTGTAGCAAATCCCGAACTTATTAAAGTTAGGAGAATTTTATGCAAAGGAGCGAGGGGGTACTATTACTTATAAAACGAACTCTACAATTAGTACAACCAATGGCTGGCGAGTTGGTTATACTGTTATTGATGGGGGGTGATGTTGTGAGTTTGACCCTCTAGTTTTTTTAGCAGTAAACCACACTTTATTACTCCCCCGCAAAAAAAACCACACTTTATTACTGAATGTTAAGGTTTACATGGATTGACATAGGGTCATGGGGAACTCCTACCCACATGTGGCGCCCTTGATCTAAAGAAACCGAAAACTTTGCTAAGCTATGATCTTCTACATTTGCCTCTCTTTTTTTGCAAAGGGAAATATATTAATATCGCGAAGATACCAATTACACCCACCCTCTGCGCCAACAAGATATCACGAAGATATTTAGGATGCACACAACACAAAAAGTAAACAAAAAAGCGATTCTCTTTCCCAGGCCGGCGTTGGAGGTGCCGTGGCTGGTCTCTCGTTTCTCTATTGCGATTCTCTTGGGGCTTGTGCCCTAGGTGTTCGTGAGTAGATCTGTTTTTTTTATCCATCGTTTTCTGCATGAGGAGAAAGCATGCATGGGTCCTGATGCTTTACGGAGTGTAGTCATGATCCAGCACATGAGCGGCTGGTTGTGCTGATGGTGCATGGTGTCAGTTTTCTCTGAACCGGTGTGATTCCCCTAGAGGGTGATCGCCGGGGCATGATGAAAATTCTCTGCTGGAACTGCCGTGGCTTGGCCAGCACCGCGGCAGTGAGATCGCTTCTGGACGTCCAGAAACAATGGGGGCCGGATGTGTTTTTCCTGTCTGAGACACATCTGAATAAACTGAAGGCAAAAAAAAGTCAGAAAGAAATTAAGCATGGATCGTAAGGAGGTGGTTGATAGTGTGGGGGCAAGTGGTGGTCTAATCTTGTTTTGGAGGAGTCCGGTGCAAATCCAAGTGAAAGATAAATCAAAGAATTTCATTGATGTGGTTGTGGAAGGCCACGGTGATGAACCATGGAGGTTTACGGGTTTCTACGGTGAGCCGAGATGGGAAGATAAGCACCTTTCATGGGGTTATATACGTAGTCTGTATCAACATGAACGGCTGCCATGGGTATTGGGTGGTGACTTTAACGAGACACTTTATTCACATGAGAAGGAGGGTGGTGCCCCGCGTCCGATGAATATGATGCAGAATTTCATAGATGCATTGGTGGAATGTGAATTGGAGGACATGGGATACATGGGGGATCAGTTTACGTGGCAGAGAAGAAGGCTACGGGAATGCTTAGGTAGAGCAGTATGTAATGGCCAATTCCACGGCTTATTTCCAAATGCTAAGGTGACTAATACTTCACACACGAAGTCGGATCACAGGCCGGTTTTACTGGACACTGAGGGCGACATTGTGGGCGATCAGTTTCATGCTAAGATCAAGCAATTTGAAGCTCGTTGGTTAAAGGAGGAGGATGTGACGCAGCTTGTATCTGAGGCTTGGGAGAGGACTGATCCTCATGCATCGTTGGCGGTTTGAACCGCGGCCGTGCATGCTGAGATGCATGTATGGGACCGTGAGATCCTGAAGGCGCCTCATAAATGCTTGAAGGAATTGAAGGCTGAGTTGGAAAATTTGCGGTTGGGCCCTCTCACTGATGAGTCGGCGGACCGGCAACGTATACTGTTAATTGAAATAGAGGAGAATTTAGAAAAGGAAGAAATATATTGGGTTCAGCGGAGCCGTGCAAACTGGTTAAAGTTTGGAGACCGCAATACAAAAAATTTCAATAATTTTGCTACGGCGCGGAAGAAGAAAAACCACATTAGGAAATTGAAGGATGAGAATGGCACTTGGGTAGAGGATAATGAATCCATGCGGGAGTTGATAGCAGCATATTTTCAACACCTTTTTTCTTCTGAAGTAGCCTTACCTGATGATCGGGTGTTAAATAAAGTGAAGCACTGTGTAACTGATTATATGAATGAATCATTATTAGCACCGTATATAGAGGAGGAGGTGAAACATGCTCTCTTCAGCATTGGAGACCTAAAGGCCCCAGGGCTGGACGGGCTACATGCCATCTTTTACAAGAAGTTTTGGCTGCTCTTAGGAGAAGATTTGGTCAGGGAGGTCTTGCAGGCAGTAAATAATGGTGTAATACCGGAGGGATGGAACACAACCACTATAGTTTTAATACCCAAAGTTGACAATCCAGAAAAGATCACCGAATTCTGGCCTATAAGCCTCTGCAACGTCGTTTACAAGGTGATTTCAAAGATGCTGGCAGCGAGATTGAAGTTGGTACTGCCTGATATTATTAGTGAGACTCAAAGTGCTTTCGTTCCTGGGCGGATTATTACTGACAATGTTATTGTGGCATACGAGTGCTTACATACAATGAAGAAGAGGAAAACGGGAAAAAACTGGCACTTGTGCGGTGAAGCTGGATATGCACAAGGCTTATGATAGAGTCGAATGGGTCTTTTTGGAGACAATCCTTGGTAAGCTCGGTTATGACCAGAGATGGATCCAGTTGGTCATGGCTTGCGTCACTTCTGTTGAATATAAAGTAAGGTTTAATTCCAACGAAACATTACCTTTCTCTCCAACAAGAGGACTCCGGCAGGGGGATCCTCTATCCCCATATTTGTTTTTGCTATGTGCAGAAGGTCTTTCTGCGCTTATTGCTCATGAGGAGGAAACTGGTAATTTGAAGGGCGTTCAGGTGTGTCGTGACTCTCCTAGAATTTCTCATCTTTTGTTCGTTGATGATTCCCTCATATTGATGAAAGCAGACCAAGATAATGCATGGACATTGAGAACAATTTTGGATGAGTACTGTTCGGCCTCAGGGCAACTTGTAAGTGAGGCAAAATGCTCTATCTTTTTTTAGTCCAAACACCGAGGTGGAGGTGAAAGCAGAGATATGTCAAATTCTGAACATCATGACAGAATCATTATCTGATAAATACTTGGGCCTCCCCTCAATGATTGGTGTGGACCAGGTGAGTTGTTTCAAGCACCTAATCGAAAGGATACAAAAACTAGTGAATGGATGGTGTCGGTGTACTAAGTATTGGGCCATTAGTACCCCGTACTTGTGCACGGGCAGTTGTAGCCATACTCGCGGCAAGGCTTGTCGGGGAACAGTTCGAGGTTGACTCAGGCCACCAAAGAAATCCTCAAGTCAAAGATCTGAGGATCAGCAGATAAGAAGAGCTGGAATCCGCAGGCCAGCTTCCCCGGCAAGATCTTGCCGGGGTGGCCTGGGAAGCCCGGCAAGATTCGAAGCCCGGCAAGGCTCGGCGCCCGGCAAGGTTCAGCACCCAGCAAGATTTTGTTGCCGTGCCACCGCTCTGGCACAGCAACAAACCCGATATTCTGGGTCCTTCTTTGGATGCGTGGCAATGCGCCAGTGGAGGAGAGCTTAAGCGGTGCTGATGGGATGGCCCCTTTTTCCATCCCCAAGAAAGTGAGGACACCTAAACGGACACCTCACGGTGCATTAAATGCATTCGTCCTAATCCGTCAGGGGTTAGGTATGATGACCCTGTAGCTACTTTACACCTCAATGTATGTACATTTTGCCACTATGGTGACCCCTTTGTGATATAAAAGGAGGCCCAAGGCAACTGCTATAGGGGAGGAGGATCTTCTGGCCCATTCTACATGCGTAGCTGCTCTTTGAACGTACTGTTCACCGCGAGCGCTCCTGGAGCCTGGGCTCAAGAACACCGATAATAAAAAAAGGCAGGAGTAGGGTTTTACGCTGATCAGCGGCCCGAACCTGGGTAAAATCGCCCCGCGTCGATCGTTGGTTCTGCTCTTTGCGCATACCTCTCCCCCCGCCGAATCGTAAAGGGATTCTTCGAGGGTCCCATAGGTGTCGCACGCCGACATCTTTGGCACGCCAGGTAGGGGGATTGTAGGTTGTGTGAACCTGATCCAGTGATCGGCGCCTTAGTTTCTTCATCATCTTCATCATCATGCCACCCAAGAAGAAGAGCGCTGCGACGGCGCAACCATCCACATCTGTTTTGCCTGTGCCTTCTCATACGGGCGATGGCGTGGATGCAGAAGGAAGAGGATTAGAGCTTCCACGGTGTTCCGGTGATCCAAGCCAGGCGAGCGGCGTCGTTCGCAGTGGCAGCGGCAACCCATACGCCGCTGGATCCAGAGACGGAGCTGTGTTGCCTACGGGTGGCACAATGAATTCCAGAGATCGGAGGACGCCTGCTGGAGCTCCCGCGCCGGCGTAAGCGTCACGGCCTACCCAGGTCATGCACGACGAGCGACGTCATGGCGCTGGTGGTTCGGGGCGTCCCCATGAAAAGATTTCTGCGCATCGATCCCAAGATACGCGGGCCCAGCATGCACACCGAGCTGCCGGCGGAGGTGGCGCGCGGTCGCGTGACCGTGACGGTGCTCCTTCTAACATGGCTAGGAGTCAGAGCACCTCACGTACCTCGCACCTGTCGTCGCCACCTACACCAGCGAAAGCCTTGGCACGTGCGCAGCTGCTCCTCGATTTCCCTCCTGCTCCGGAGAAGATGGAGGAGTGGCGAGCTACTATCCAGAGCCTTATCGGCTTCGCCAACAAAGATGGACCACAAGAGGCAGGGCCCTCACAGCGAAGGCCCGTCGATCCGGCACGAGCCGATGTGGAGAAAACCGGAGGTGGTGCAACCACGGTGCACTCCCCTCCGCGACACCAGCGGCGGGCAACAACCCAGCAGGTCGATCGCCGTGATGATGGTTCCACGGCATCGTCCGATCAACGGATGCGCCGCGACCAGCGTCAAGTTCTCTAGGAACGAGGCAAAGAGGACGCTCGAACTACCATCGAGCGACGACGGGAAGCGCGCTATCAGTCTGATAAGCGCGCAGGGCCGGCTGTCGACGAGCCTGCGCCGGGGGATGCAGGAGACTTGCCTTACGAGGTAGGGACTCCAGCGTTTACCCGTGAGCTGTGGCAAGTCCAGTGGCCCAATTCCCGAACCTTCAAGCCAGAGGTCCCTGAGAAATATGACGGCAAGACTCATCCCTCAGAGTTCCTGAGCATTTACACCATTGCGGTGCAGGCTGCCGGGGGCCGAGATGACAAGATACTTGCCAACTACTTCCCGTTGGTGCTCAAACCCAATGTTAGGTCGTGGTTGATGCATCTGCCGGAGAATTCTATTTCTTCTTGATCAGATCTGTGCCATCAGTTTGTTGGCGCCTTTGTTGGAGGCCACCAAGCTCCTGGCCAAGAGAGTGATTTGCATATCATCCCTCAGAAGGAGGGCGAATCCTTGCGCAAGTTTATCCAGAGATTCAGCCGGGTGCAGTACAATATTCCTGACGTTCACCCTGCCGCTGTTGTTAGCGCGTTTCATCAGAACGTGTGTAACCGCAAAATGCGGGAAGAGTTGGCAATGAACAAAGTCAGGAGTATCGCTGAGCTTTACGCTTTGGCCGACAAATGCGCTCGAGCTGAAGAGGGGAGGAAACTCCCTGGCGAGGCTATTGGCGCGGGGGGCGAATCGGAAGATGAAGACGCTGCGACCCCGTCAAGGAAAGGCCGGCGGCAGAACAAGAAACGCAGAGGCAAGTCCGTGCTTGCTGTCGAGGAATCCGGCAACCCCGGCGCCGCCAAGAAGGCCAAGGTTGATGACCCCGACAAGGAACTTGCCGGGTGCCCTTCCTGTCAGGCCTTGGCGGCAGCCGACAAGTCGGAAAGCTCCGGCAAGCAGTATTGCAAGATCCATCGCACCAAGGGCCACAATCTCCAAAACTGCCGGCAAGTTGAACAGCTTGCCGAGAAACAGAGGGCTGAGTATGAAAGGCGGGATAAGGAGAAGGCCCATGACGGTGCTGACGGATCCAGCAAGAAGCGCGATGGCCGAGGGGGTCGCCGCGGCAAGGCCAAGCAACAGAGGGAGAGGCCCGCTCAAGGCCGGGACAAGGAAGAAGATGATGACGAAGAAGACGATGAGTCCAGTGAGCAAGAATTCCAGAAAGCTACAGAGGCTATGTGTATCGATGGGGGCGCCTCACTGCATTCTTCCCACCGTCGACTCAAACAGTGGGTGCGAGAAGTCAATGCAACAGAGCCGTCACCAGATGCATGTAAGCCCCTGAAGTGGTCCAACACGCCTATCATTTTCGACGCCGAGGATCACCCTGATCGCACGACCGCGGTCGGGTGCTTGCCATTGTTGGTCTCACCAACAATCCGCAACCTCAGGGTGACGAAAATGCTAGTTGACGGTGGGGCCGGGCTAAACCTAATCTCACCAGATGTGCTCAAGAGGCTTCAAATTCCTGATGAAGATCTCGAAGAAACGGGCACGTTTCAAGGAGTCAATCCAGGAAGAACCCAGCCAAAGGGCAAGATTACGCTACCGGTGACATTTGGTAGCGAGCTCAACTACAGGACCGAAAAGGTAGTGTTTGATGTCGCCAAGATCCCTATGTCATACAATGGAATCCTTGGTCGGCCAGCGCTGGCTAAGTTCATGGCGACATCACACTACGCGTATAATGTTTTGAAGATGCCCGGTCCGTTGAGTGTCATTACTATCCATTCCGACAAGAAGGATGCGCTCATCTGTGCCGACCAACTCTACCGGGAAGCAGTTGCAGCACCTGCCGTCAAGGCATCTGCTCCTGCCGCTGGAACTCCCGGGGGGAAGAAGAAGACAGGCGAGAATCTTGGCGCGAACTCCGGTAAGCGCGCCTCCTTGGAGTGCTGCGCTTCCGTCGAGGATGCACCAGAGAGTTCCACCGGCAAGAACAAGAAATCCAAGGCTGCTCCACCAGAGACCAAGAAGGTGCCCGTCAGGGAGGACGGAACGGGAGGAACTTTCACCATAAGTTCCACCCTAGATGACAAATAGGAAAGCGCGCTCGTTGCCTTCCTACGGGCGAATGTCGACGTGTTTGCATGGCAACCGTCTGACATCCCCGGTGTTCCCAGGGAGATAATTGAGCACCACCTTGCTATCTGTCCTCACGCGCGGCCCGTCAAGCAGAGGGTCAGGAAGCAAGCCTTGGAGCGGCAAGAATTCATTGCCGAGGAAATCAGAAAGCTGGAGGTGGTAGGATTGGTCAGAGGAGTGCTTCATCCAACCTGGTTGGCCAATCCGGTTGTAGTGCGCAAAGCGAATGGGAAATGGAGGCTCTGTATCGATTATACAGATATCAATAAAGCTTGTCCAAAAGAGCCCTTTCCCTTGCCGCGCATCGACCAGATTGTGGATTCCACCGCTGGTTGTGATCTCATGTCCTTCCTTGATGCCTACTCAGGGTATCATCAGATCTTCATGGCGAAAGAAGATGAAGAAAAGACCGCATTTATCACCCCATGTGGTACGTATTGTTTTATACGAATGCCTTTCGGGTTGAAAAGTGCTGGTTCTACATTTGCGAGAGCGGTCCAAATCGGTTTTGAGCCTCAACTCCATAGGAATATGGAGGCATACATGGATGACATAGTGGTCAAAACCAAGGACAAAGCGATGCTCATACAAGATTTAGAAGAAACATTTGCAAATCTGCGCAAGATCAACTTAAAGCTCAATCCTGAGAAGTGCGTGTTCGGTGTTCCTTCCGGCAAGCTCCTCGGATTCTTTTTATCTTGTCGGGGAATCAAAGCGAACCCCGACAAGATCAAAGCTATTGAGCAGATTGAAGCGCCAAGACGCGTCAAGGATGTGCGTCGTCTTGCCGGCTGTGTTGCTGCTCTAAGCAGGTTTATTTCCAAATCTGCTGAGTGTGCCCTGCCCTTTTTCAAAATTTTCAAGAAGGCAGGTCCGATGAAATGGACTCCGGAGGCGGAGGCTGCGCTGCAAGATTTGAAGAAATACCTTTCTTCTCCGCCGACGCTAGTCGCGCCTAAGCCACGAGAGTCGTTGCTGCTATATTTGGCAGCAACAAATCAAGTGGTTAGTGCTGCGTTAGTGGCGCAGAGAGAAGCTGATGAGGAGGCAACACCAGCGGCAGGACCGTCAGGTGACACAGCAGGATCTTCCCCGGCAAGGGTTGATCCCGGCAAGACAAGATCTGTGCAGTCAGAAGAATCATTGCAGAAGAAAAAGGTGGTGCAGCGCCCAGTTTATTTTGTTAGCTCTCTTTTACAAGGAGCTAGGTCAAGATATTCTGGCGTGCAGAAGTTGCTTTTCGGCCTCCTTATGGCCTCGAGGAAGCTGCGCCATTATTTTCAAGCACATGAAATCACCATCGTCACTCGCTTTCCGTTGCAACGGATTTTGCGAAATCCAGAAGCAACCGGCAGGATTGTGGAGTGGGCGTTGGAGTTATCGAGCTTTGGTCTCAAGTTTGAAAGCACTTAGACAATTCGGAGCAGGGCCTTGGCGGAGTTCGTTGCGGAATGGACCCCAACGCCAGACGAAGAGGTTTAAGAAACAATTCTCACCGGCAAGGAAATTGACCAGCAATGGGTTATGTACTTTGACGGGGCTTTTTCGCTACAAGGCGCCAGTGCTGGCGTGCTGCTTGTCGCACCCACCGGAGAGCACCTCAAGTACGTAGTCCAAATGCATTTTCCCCGGGAGAGTTCGACGAACAACACTGCGGAGTACGAGGGCTTGCTTGCCGGTCTCAGGATCGCGGCAGACCTTGGTATCAAGAAGCTCGTCATCAGAGGCGATTCACAGCTTGTCGTTAGGCAAGTTAATAAGAGTTATCAGAGTCCATTGATGCAAGCCTACGTGGATGAAGTGAGAAAAATGGAAGAGCACTTTGACGGTCTGGAAATGGAGCACATCCCTCGTGCCGAGAACAGTATTGCTGACGACCTATCAAAGCGTGCTGCCCTGAAGTTGCCTGTGGAACCAGGAACTTTTGTGCTCCATTTGACTCAACCATCCGTGGCGCCATCAATGCGGCAAGAAAAGAGAAGAAAATTGAATTCTGGTCAGTACTTCCCGGCAGAGCTCCCGGAAGCCGCCGGCAAGGAAGTTGCTGGGATCAATGACATACCTGTAGGGGAACAACAGGCTCCAGCAGGGGCTCAGGCCCTTGCCGTCGAGACAAACATTCCCCCGGCAGAGGAGATGCCTTTAGTCCTAGTTGTCGAGCCCCAGGCTCCAGCATGGGCACAGCACATTGTCCATTTCCTTCAAATAGGGGAACTCCCGGAGGAACAAGAAGAAGCGAAAAGAGTAGCCCGTCGGTCTGTTATGTACAAGTTCGTCGATGACGTCCTGTACAGAAAGAGACCAAACGGTGTGAAATTGAAATGCATTCCTCGGGAGGATGGACTAGAGCTGTTGGCAGAAATACATGGAGGCATATGTGGCTCTCACATAGGATCAAGAGCACTTGTCGGGAAAGCATTCTGGCAAGGTTTCTTTTGGCACACCGCTCTCCAGGATGCAACTGCACTAGTAACTAAGTGTGAAGCGTGCCAGTTTCATTCGAAGAAATCGCATCAACCAGCTCAAGCTCTTCAGACAATCCCTCTCTCCTGGCCATTTTCGGTCTGGGGGCTCGACATACTGGGCCCTTTCCCCCCTGCTACCGGGGGCTTTGAGTACTTGTACGTTGCTATCGACAAGTTCACAAAGTGGCCGGAGGTGGAAGCAGTGAGGAAGGTGACAGCACAATCAGCCGTCAAGTTCTTTAAAGGGGTAGTTTGCCGTTTCGGTGTGCCCAACAGGATCATCACTGACAACGGCACGCAATTCACAAGTCGCACCTTCATGCAGTACATCCAAGACCTTGGCGGCAAAATTTGTTTTGCCTCTGTTGCTCACCCGAGAAGCAACGGCCAAGCGGAGAGGGCCAATGCTGAAGTGCTGCGCGGTCTTAGGACCAGAACCTTTGACAGGCTGAAAAAGTGCGAAAGACGCTGGATTGATGAGTTGCCGGGGGTTCTTTGGTCAATCAGAACGACACCAAATCGAGCCACCGGCCAGACACCCTTCGCTCTGGTCTACGGAGCGGAAGTAGTTCTCCCCACGGAACTCACGTACGGATCACCTCGAGTGCTTGCTTATGATGAGCTTGAGCAAGAGCAACTGCGGCAAGATGACGTTGTGCTCCTTGAGGAGAATCGTCTTTAGGCTGCTGTGCGAGCTGCACGCTACCAGCAAGCTTTGCGTCGCAACCATAGCCGTAAAGTTCATGCCCGAAGCCTTGAGGAAGGCGACCTTGTTCTTCGATGGATTCAGTCCGCCAAGAATTCAAACAAGTTGACGCCGAAGTGGGAAGGCCCTTATCGGGTAGTACGAGTCACCAGGCCCGGCGCTGTCCGCCTGGAGACCGAAGAAGGCGTTCCAGTGAGCAATTCCTGGAATATCGAACATCTTCGCAAGTTCTACCCATAAGGCGCGATTGCTGAGGGCCCCCGGCAACCCCCTTTTGTACAAGTCTTGCCGGCAAGGCATATAATCCTTTGTACAAAGCCAGGCGCAGATCCTGAGCACAGATGAATAAATTTAAGTGTTGTGCATTTTCTTATTGATTTCCATGTTCATACATATATGCATGTGTGTCTAAGATGTTGTATGACACCTACTCCCGGTAAGTTCTAACAAACCGCCAAGGTTTCATATCTTTATTTTCTCTTCTTTCTTTTTCTTAAAAGACAGAAGGATTCCTCGCGTGCACATTTGCCGGGGGGAGGGAGATATGAGTACCAGTTGGTGACGTTCAGAATCGACGCTTGCCGGAGGAAGGACAGCGACAGAAAGCTAAGTTCTAAAACTTAGAACAAGTTTCCTTTATTGCAAAGTTATTTCCTTGGACGATTTCGACTTTTGTATGGAAAATCTGCACGCGAAGGAACCCTTGCTGTAATCAGTTGCGCCCTTATTTTGTTTCGAGTCCACTCAACAATTTAAGTGGCTGCACTGAGAACGCCAAGGAGTCTTGCCGGCCGCTGCGCCTCCAGCAGGCTGCTGAAGTCCCGCACCCAGCGCTCGCGGCAGGTTGCGTGCCGGCAAGTTTTTCAGTAAGCGTAGGGTGAACTCCATACAAAAAGGAATCAGACAAGGGAGATAGCATGCATGTATCCAAACATAAGCAAGTTATATTACATTAATAAGTTGCCACAGTTCTAACTTAAGACTTAATTGTCTTTGGCATGGAATGACGACGGCAAGAAGAGGTGGAGCAGTTAATCTCTGCGCTGGCCTTCGATCCTTTTGATTGAATCCACCTTCTCAAGGATAGGCGCGACAAGCTCTTCAAGCGCCTCGAGATTTACGTCCTTTGGCAGGTGGCCAAGCACGTTGGAGAGGTCAATGCCAGGATTGTTATGCACCACCTTGATAAGTACCTTGCGGAGGACGGCCCGGCAAAGCCGGCGGGACTCGTTGGCCAATTGGGTTGCCTGGTTAGACTGAAGCAACTTTAGGGCATCAATGATGCTCTCGAAGAACATCGTCAACCTGGCACTCGAAGATATCCTTTCCTCGAAAGAATACCTGAAGTTTGACAGGCCCATGGTTGACAGTTCTGCCGTAAGCTTCTCCGCAGCGTCGATGAGACGTCCGGTCCAGATCTTCACCCCCTTTTTGTAATCAACTTGGGCGGCGGCAGCGCTCTTGAGCAGGTTCCTCTCTCCCTGGAGATCTTTGAGCAGGGCCTTCTCGCGGGCCCTGCCGGCCTCGAGAGACTTCTGCAACGTGGTCAGCTTCAATTCCAGAACGGCAATAGCATCATTTGCTGAGGAGAGCTGCTTGGTCTTGTTAGACATGGCAACTTGCATCTCCGCCAGGGTGTGGAGGGTTTTTTCCCTATCACCTTTGAGCGTCGAGAGCTCCTTGCCGTGTTCTTCGAGATCCACTTCCAGCTTCTTTACTTTGTCGCTCAGCTCATTCTTGGCAGCCTCTGCAGCCTCGGCAGCATCGACGGCCTCCTTGAGCTTGCCGGCGTGATCTACAGTTAGAGCTTCGAGCGCCTCTTTGTGTTTCTGCTCCAGCTCCTGAGTCCGCCGCGCGACAAGCTTCTCGATATCTTCATCTTTGCTGCGAAGCTTGGCGGCGAGCGCCTACTCACATGCGGTGAGATCTTCCTCGTGAGCATCAAGCGCAACGCGACGCCCCGTCAGGAGAGCATCTTCAGCAGCAATTCTTTGCGTAGCTTCCTCTTGCGCCTTCTCCATGTCAGATTGTTTCAGGAGGATTTCTGTCCACTGTTGGCTCACTTGTTCCCGGCCGGCAGTCAACTCCTGGAGGGCCTTGGCGTACCAGACTTGCATTTGTTCGACGTGCCTCTGAAAATCTGCTTCGGCCGCCTCGACAACTACCATTATGGAATCCGCTTTCTCTTTCCGGGCACGGTGAAGAGCCTGGAGCTTGCGGAAATTTTTGCCCATGGCCTGAAGGAGATGATCCTCTTCAGATTTGCCGCTGCTAGCGCTTGGATCATCAACAACCTCGAGCCCGGCAGCAGCGATGATTTCTTCATCAAAGACTTCCCTTCGGTCGGTGCCCCAATGCTTGCCATCCCCGGCAAGTTGACAAACAGGTTCTCGCCAACTTTGAGATATTTGCTGGATGAGGGGACTTCAGATGTTGACGGTTGATCCTCAACAACCACCTCATCAGTAGCAGGGGCTCCGTGGCCGGCGTAGCGCCTGGCGCTCCTGCGGCAGGAATGCCGTCAGTACGGTCACCAGCCTCCTTGCCGCCCTCTTCAGTAGACTCTTTGGCGGGTTCCTCCTGTGCAGTCTTGGCGACCTCCTCGGCAAAAGCACCGCCGGCTTCTACGGTGGCATCCGTGGCGGCCTCGCTGGCAGCGATCTTGTCGGCTTCGGCGGCAACATCCCTGGCGGTCTCCTCGATGACAGCGTCGATGTCCATGTCTTCCATCTCAGGGAATTCTAAAGGACAAGGGGAGAAATAGAATGAGATCAAGATCGAAGTTCAAGAAGACAAAAGAAAGAGAGAGAGAGATAAAGGAAAGAATAGCAAGCACACTGAGGCAATTGGTTACCTGCATCGGGCTGTCGAGAGGTGGCCTCGCCCCTCCCGGCAACCTCGGTTGCCAGGGGTAAGATGCCAGCATCCACAGTTGTTGGCTCCTCCTCAACCAAGACAAGCTCGTCGGTGTGATCACTTGCCGGGGACGCGCTTGTGGGCGATGTGGTTGACAGAGGTGGCGCAACGAGGGTATCTCCTGATAACTCCCTTGGTTGCCGTCCTTCTCCTGCAAGCCCAAAGATAACAGCGGCAAGGATAGGAACCTCAGCATCCCCCAACCGAAAAGAATAAAGAACTTACGCTGGGGGCTGCGCTGGGGGCTGCGTCGAGGACTAAGATCCGGGCTGATGGTAGTAGTTTCCGGCGCGCTCACGAAGCCTACCGGAGGCTCGTCGCCTGTAGAAGTCTTTGTCCTCTTCGCCATCCTCTTCGTCAAGGTTTCTGCATCACTACAGAGACAATACAAGCAAGTCAATATGATTGATTCAGGATTGGGAGATAAAGGCTGTGGCAAGATACTCACTCTTCCTCTTCTCGCTCCGGACTGAAGCCGGAGATGTCGAAATCAACCTCCGTTGCAGTGTCTGTGTGGGGAGGCGGAGGAGGGGTCTTAGATCGCTTGGCTGTAGCGGGCGCCGGGGGTTGGCGTGTTTCCATCACCTCAGCTTCCGGTGCGGTAGTGTGAGACACCCCTGTTGCCTCAGCAGTTGCCGCTGATGTGGGTCTCGCACGCCGCGCAGGTTGCTGTCGGACTCCTTGCCACGGCGCAGTCTTGCCGGTCGCTTTCTTGCCGGGAGCCTCGCTGCTCGAGGAAGGTTGGTTCGCCGGGATGCCAGATGCGGCCTTTCGAAGAACACGCTTTGTCTTCTTCGGGGCTGGGAGCTCTTCTTGTGGTTCTTCTTCAGCCGTGTCTTCATCAGACGAGCTCTCAGTGGCTGCGCTGCTCTGTTCCCCGGCAGCTTTGCCCTTCCCGGCAGGTTTTCCTTCCACCACTACCTCTGCGTCGCTGGTTTCCCATTCTGTGAAGCCGACGCTGCCAGCCTCCGCGGCAAGGTTTGCCTCCGCCGCCCTGGTGGCGATGTACGCCACCTCTTCGTCGGTGGTGGCTCGGATGAAGTCTGCTTCTTCCCGGACGGCCCTCTCCGTCAAGTTATCAAAGAACTTTTGTGCCTCTTCCTCGGATGGCTCAACCCATGTCGCGTCGAGACTGTGGGCATTGAACAGTGGCATGGTAGCGATAATTGACCCCAGGGCAGAGTTGTTGCACAGAGGGACAATCCTTGCCGGCAACCGATGCTTGTTGTCGCGCTGAAACAACTTTTGACGGAGAGCGCCAAGTTGCATAGCAGTCAAATTGTTGTTCAACCCGGGGCGCAGTCTCATGATGTCTGCTGCGTTTTGGTATTCCCAAGCTGGTCTTCCTTTATTCTGCAAGGGGGCAATACGGCGGCGGAGAAAATCGAAGCCAATCATCTCCATTGTCAGCCCGGCAGCTTTCAGGGTAAGAATCCTGGTGGTGGCGATTGTGAGTTTTTCATCTTCAGCAGCAAGATTGCTCCAGCCACTGCCGCGGACCGCTTTCTGCTGTCGAGGCAGACAGAACAGATGGGGATCTGTTTCCTTGATCCAACACCACTCAGCCCGCCATTCGTCCCACTTCTCGCGGTAAACCCCTTCTGGGTATATTTCCTTATTCCAAGCCCTTGGAATCCAGGCGATAGAACCAGAGAGGGCCTTCCCTTTTTGGATACGAGGGAAAAAGTAGTGGCGGAAAAGGGCAGTATTGGGAACCACTCCGGCAAAGTTTTCACAAAGGTGAGCAAAGATGGACATGCACAATACCGCATTCGGCGTGAAATCGAGAAGATGGAAGCCGTATGTGTACATAATGTCGTTGAAGAAGTCAGAAAATGGAGGACAGAGCCCATAATAGAAGTATGCGACGAAAAAGGGATATCTGTCTGACCCACTCTTGGAGCAAGAACCTGGAATCACGCGAGTGGCGGGGTGAGCCTGCGTCTCCCTCGCCCACATGCACTGGTACCGCCTCTTCAAAGCTTCCGCATCAAGCGACAGGACGAAGACGACATATTTCTTCCGCATCTTCACCAGCTCGCTCTCCGGGACATCGGCTTTCGTCTCCTTGCCCTTGCCTTTGCTGGTCTTGGGCGGCATGGCGACTGCAAGGGTGGAAGCCGGGGATGAAGCGGGCGTGGAGGCGACGAGCGGATGAGGGAAAGCTTTGCTCTGAGCTCAAGAGGAGGAAAGCAATGGCGACGGCCAGATTGAGAAGAAGAGGGGGGTAAATAGGCCTGTGCCTCTGCGGTTTCTCCTTTTTATGGGGAAGGAGCAGGGCCGCCTCTTTTTCTCCCCAATATGAATGCGCCTCTGCAGGCGCGTTGCAGTTGCAGCTTTTTGATGCACGCTCCCCACGTCGCGCATTCAGCGCGCGTAGTGGGGGGCACAGTAAACGGGATATTTACGAACAGCTAATCCCCTGCCACGTGTGCCCGTGCACTGTTTGGGCCTAGCCCAACAAAGCCTCGCACTCGTGTGCAGCCTAGGCCCGGGGGCTCCTGTCGGTGTACTAAGTATTGGGCCATTAGTACCCCGTACTTGTGCACGGGCAGTTGTAGCCATACTCGCGGCAAGGCTTGTCGGGGAACAGTTCGAGGTTGACTCAGGCCACCAAAGAAATTCTCAAGTCAAAGATCTGAGAATCAGCAGATAAGAAGAGCTGGAATCCGCAGGCCAGCTTCCCCGGCAAGATCTTGCCGGGGTGGCCTGCGAAGCCCGGCAAGATTCGAAGCCCGGCAAGATTCGAAGCCCGGCAAGGTTCGGCGCCCGGCAAGGCTCGGTGCCTGGCAAGGTTCAGCACCCGGCAAGATTTTGTTGCTGTGCCACCGCTCTGGCACAGCAACAAACCCGACATTCTGGGTCCTTCTTTGGATGCGTGGCGACACGCCAGTGGAGGAGAGCTTAAGCGGTGCTGATGGGATGGCCCCTTTTCCCATCCCCAAGAAAGTGAGGACACCTAAACGGACACCTCACGGTGCATTAAATGCGTTCGTCCTAATCCGTCAGGGGTTAGGTATGATGACCCTGTAGCTACTTTACACCTCAATGTATGTATATTTTGCCACTGTGGTGACCCCTTTGTGATATAAAAGGAGGCCCAAGGCAACTGCTACAGGGGAGGAGGATCTTCTGGCCCATTCTACATGCGTAGCTGCTCTTTGAACGTACTGTTCACCGCGAGCGCTCCTGGAGCCTGGGCTCAAGAACACCGATAATAAAACAAGGCAGGAGTAGGGTTTTACGCTGATCAGCGGCCCGAACCTGGGTAAAATCGCCCCGCGTCGATCGTTGGTTCTGCTCTTTGCGCATACCTCTCCCCCCGCCGAATCGTAAAGGGATTCTTCGAGGGTCCCATAGGTGTCGCACGCCGACAGATGGAAAGAGAGAACCCTATCCTATGGTGGAAAAGAGGCTCTGTTAAAAGCGGTGGCCCAAGCCATCCCTACATATGCGATGAGTGTGTTTAAATTCCCGAAAAAAGTTTGCAAGGGGATCACTGACGCAATGTCGCAATATTGGTGGGGTGACGAGGAAGATCAGAAAAGGATGCATTGGTTCGCGTGGTGGAAGATGTGTGTGCCGAAGGAACAGGGAGGTATGGGGTTTCGTGATGTTCACAGTTTCAACCTGGCTTTATTAGCAAAATAGTGTTGGAGATTGATTGAGCACAATGATTCACTATGTGCCAGAGTGCTGAGAGCTAGGTACTATGCAAATGGAGATATACTGAACTGTGAGCTGAAGAAAGGATCATCGTATGTATGGAGAAGCATTTGGGCAGGAATACAAACTTTTAAGAAAGGTTGCATTTGGAGAGTAGGAGATGGTGCTAAGATAGACATTTGGACAGATCCTTGGATCCCAAGCAGTGCGTCCAGGAAAGTAGTAACTGTGAGGGGTAACCAAGTTTTGTCCAGAGTTATTGATCTCATCGACCCTGCCACGGGTGAGTGGGACGAGCAGCTGGTTCGGGATACATTTTGGCACATTGATGCAGAACGGATATTACAAATACCATTGCATCATCAAGTAACAGAAGACTACGTGGCATGGAACCTCACAAAGAGTGGGGTTTTTTCTGTTAGATCGGCCTACTATAGACAGTGGGAAGATACATATGATCGTAGCAGTGATGAAAATCAACAAGGCGGCTCTCGACCACATCCGGTATGGAAGAAAATTTGGAGTTTGAAGCTTCCAGGAAAAATTAAAATTTTTCTATGGAGAAGTAAAAAACAAAGGTCTTGCCACAATGATCAACTCCTCTCAGCAGCAGCACACAAACCACCATCAGAGACCACACCCGGAAAACATAAACGGTCTCCAAAAGCGACGCCTTCAAGAAGGAAACAGTGCACAGCCATCGTCGCCCAATCCAAGATCATAGATTTTCACCCTGAAGAAAGACCGAGCTCTCAAAACAATACCTTCAACAAGGCAATTGCTAAGCACAACCAATAAAGATCAGACCTTAGGTTTTCACCCTGAAAGTCACGTCTCGGCACCCGAGAAGTGCCACCAAAAATGAAATCCTTCAGTGTTGTCGCCCCCACTTGCCACTGCTGCTTCTGAAAGTTATCAAACACCTGGCTGACACCATCGCCTTTAAGACCCTCTCCGCGTGACTGATCCTCCAATCTCAGCCATCATGACTTTCTCCGCTGCTGTCTGTGCCATGGAAATCGAGATACCGACATGTCCCATGGTGTCAACAACCAACAGAGTTTCGCGTCGCGCCCTCATGGAGCCGCGTTGGCTGATATGGACGCGCACGACCGGATTCTATCCGATCTAGATATTCTTGGGCAAAATCTCCTGCAGTAGTTCCGAAACACATCGACGGTCAGATCGAGGAGGACCAATCATGCAGATCATTGCCGTGATGGGATAAGAGCACAAGGACTGTCAGCACGCCGACACCATCGCCGCTACAGCGGAGGACACCGGCCCGCGATGCCCACAGCCCGAGCACCACCACCGGCGGCTCCGGTGGCAAGCCGTCAGATCCATGGTCAGATCTGAAAGAGGAATACTCTCAAATCAAACATCTGACCGGGACGCTCGCTGATCTGATCGGATGCGACTGCCACGAAGAGCATCGCCATCGGAATCTGCAACGATGTCGAGAATCTGCGACGGCCACCGTCGATCCCGAGGTCCGTCCATGGCACAGCCCATACAGCCACCATGGAGGACGTCGCTGCAGAAGAGATCTTGGCGCTGCCCCGGCTCCACGGCCAGAGCCACGGCGAGCAGCAGCGCCCAGATCGGGCCATGGAAGCCGCCGAGCCGCGGAGTCCAAATCGGGCCATGGAAGCAGCCGAGCGCAGCAGCCAAGGCTAGCCCCCACCAGCTGCCGCACCTTCCGAACGCCGAGCGCCGTACAAGCAGGTGCAGCACGCAGGAGAACATCGATCTGAGGTGCCACGCAATCACATCGGCCACCGGCACGGACGCCGCACATCCACTGCTAGGGACACGCGAGAGGAGGATCCCGCCGCCGCCGGCCGCCGGCAGGCTTTGCCCGGCAGCGTAAGCCAGCGGCGGCGAGAGGGAGGCGTCGAGAAAGGGGTGCTGGCGGCCGCGATCTTGTTCCGACGCGGGCGTCTGTTTCGTTGTAGCACCCACCCACCGTTGTACTGCACAAAACTAATCTGACAACTTAAAAGTTCTTGAGATTGTTCATTAATTTCTTTGATAACTAATCCAATGCGCCCCGAGCTTCATTGTTGATATCCTGGACAACTGATTTGCTATCACACGCGATGATGATTCTGTCAAGCAAAAGGTCTTTTGCTAAGGCCATTTCCTCGCGACACGCAAGTGCTTAAAGGGATGTTGGATCAATGATGTCAGGGAAGACCATGGCCGAGGCGCCCAAGAACAGGCCGTTCTGGTCATGGCAAACTGCAGCAGCAATCCCTGTGTTTGTGTTCTTTGCAATCCCTGCATCTACATAAATCTTGGTGTGCCCTTCCTCTGGTGCTTTTCGCCTGCAGTTAGATCTGACTACACTTGTAACAGATGGCTGAGCCGTAGTTCCACTTGACGGTAATTTTACACTTTCCAGCTTCGCAATATATTGGTTAACAAAGAGATGCACTGACAGCGGACTCTGGAAAATTCCTTCGTGTATCGCTTTCCATCTAGCAGTCCAAATTGCCCAAAGGGTTATCACTAACTTGACCAAACTTGCATGCGGCAACACTTCTATCATGGAGAATATCCACTACTTCGCACTCGGTTCAGTGGTTTTGTTCATATGCTCAGCGAGTTCATCGTCAACTAATGCCCATACACACCTCACCATAGAACATTGCAGTAAAGAGTGTCTCCAAGAGTCCATTCCGCATATTTGACAGCGGTCCGAATCAGCCATATTTCTGTCGTGTCGTACATCTTCCGTTGGGATCGATTGCTGCACTAGTCGCCACAGGAAATTTTGGCACCTTCCCAGGAACATCAATGCGCCAAAGAGAAATCCAAGCTCTTCCTTCAGCCTTATAATCAGATGACCCTCTAGTAAAGTGTAATATTTTTCGCTGATTCTTTTAAGCCCACGCATATGGCTAGTGGTCGGAGGTGGCCTAGTACGGGGTGGCATATCAAAGGGTACGACCAAAGCACAGTGTTAGACTCTATTTTTATTTTGGAGAATCGTCTTCCTCAGGACTGCTGATGGATTACCAAAATAGGTAGAGGGTTGTGTAAAAAGTGAGGATGGGCCAAGAATATCAATTTTCGTTACTAGTAAAAAAAGTAAGTATAGATTAAGGATGGCAATGGATAGGGTATGAGACGGCTAGAGCAATACCATACTCATACCTGTGTAGTCAATGGATACAAAACTCTACCCATACCCGTACCCACGGATACGAAACCTTGCCCGTACCCGACGGTTACCCATACCCATTGGGTACCCAACGGGTAGATCAAATAATACACAGATTATTCGAAATTTTACATTCATCTATAGCACATTTGACAAAAAAACATGGATCTCAACTCAATAACATATAGATGAGTACATACCAATTATCTTAATTCAAATTGAAAATTGATGACAACTTTAAGATGGGTTCGCAAGCTCACGACACAACTTTAACATAGGAATACTTATTAATCACGGGTAAGATTCACATGTCAGTATAAATGGCTATGGTATGAGTATATCCATGGGTAAAAGACTATACCCGTGCCCTACCCATGACTTAACGGGTAGGGTATGGTACTACCCGTGGATACAAAATTATGTCCATACTCTGTCCATGCGGGTACGATATCTGCGGGTATCCATGCCCATAGGTAAAATTGTCATCTTAGTATAGATTACATGGACGGTTTAAGCAACCGTATCCACTAACAAAGTATACATTCATTTGTATTGGTTTTACAGTAGTATACTGCAGGCGTGGTGACAACTTGATTTGCATTGTTGACTCGGTTTTTTGTCTGCATGTTGGCCATGGTGATGGATCGAGTAGTAAGAGCATCTTCCACCGGATTCTCGCTTCCCCTGTGCTTAACCGAAATGTTGGGGCTGCCTGGCACCCTTCATATGCAACTCATGTGCAGGGCAAATTTAGGGGTGTTTGGACGCGTTCGACACGTCTATAATTGACCACCGGAACCCATGAGAAAACTCATTGGTATGCTCCGGAGCTCGCCAATGTGCTGCCTGCATTCATGGCATCGTGCCGGGGTCAAGCACCGGCTATTTAAGCCAGACGACGAGCCAAACCCTAGCCACCCTCACATTTTTCACTTTCCCCTTCAGTCTGCATAGTTATTGTGTCTCTGTCTCATCCGTATCCGAGCTTGATGTCCGCCATGGTACGCTGAAAGGTCATATGGCACAAGAAATTAACACCGGAGCACCATGCCTAGATCGTGACTGAGGTCCGTGCCGTGAAAGCTAGGCACAGCCCGCGCTACGGTCAACCTTCCTCCGACCTCGGCTAGGATGAGAAGGGGAAGCCCCACACTCAAAGGAGGCAGTCCCGGCGGTTGATCCCATCGCTTGCGGGTTGGACATGCGGACATTGTCGTTGACTTGGACAACGGCATCCCCCATCTCTCGACGGAGGACGTGGGGGAATAGCTCCGCCTCGCCATGGAGGCGGAGCACCTCGCATTGGAGGTGCAGCTCAAGGCGGATCACGTGGATGCCTCCACCATTACCGAGCTTTACGCCGACCTGGCCTTCGTTGCGGAAAACCGTGCCATCCTCAAGTCCATCGATGATGAACGGGTGGTGATGACAAACCGTCCCAGAATCTTCATTTGCGTGCGAGAGTAGGGCGAGACTTTTGGGGACGAGGACGAGCAGATGCCTCCCATCGCAGTGACCATGAGGCAGGCATCTCCGGAGAGGGGTCAACCTCGATCTCCTCGGATGAGTAGATATATTTTAGCATGTTATTTGTCAAAAAAAAATTTAATGTAGTTGTATCTCGTTTTTATCTACGAAATAGTTTGTAATCTATGAGTAGAATGTAGTTTGCAATTCTAGGTTGCATGTTTTTGCATGATTTTAAGGGTTCAAATTAGCCCAGTCAAATTAGAGACGCGCTAACGTCTTCTCCAAATTCATTCAGTCAGGATACATGGCACAAGCGAAGTATTACAATTTTTTTCTTTTTTAAAAAGGCGAAGTATATTATAGTATTAAATGGAAGCAGAGAATTGTCAGCCCACAACATGTTAAAAAAAGAGAGAGTTGACAATCCTTTACGCCTCCTAGCACGGAACGTGATCCATCTTCTTCTCCTTATCATCCTTGGCGCCCCCTGCAAGATGAAGCTGGCGCCAGCGCTCCCCGCGCTCCTTGGCTTCCCTTATTAGCCAGCGCTCCTCCCGCTCCTCGGCCTCCCTCATCAACCTCTCCGTGTGCGCCTTGTTGAGCTTGTACGTCGCGAACGCCAGCGTGACGCAGACAGCGATACGCAGCGGCCGACTAATCACCATTGACCACCAGATCAATCGACTATCGATAGGAAGGCGGGGAGGCCCCTTAATTTATGGTGTGGATTTGGGGGCGGAGTCTGATATTGTAGCGAAAGGAGGGAAAAACACATCACGAATCGGATTGATGGGGATTTCGATTCAGATCCGGTTGCTTCCACAAAGAAATCCGCCGGGGGTTTCTAGACTCTCCGCCTCTCTCTCCCCCTTGCGATAACACAGGCAGGCAGGCAGGCCCCGGGGCCGGAGCAGAGAGTTGTCAGCCCACAACATGTTAGAAAAAGAGAGAGTTGACAGTCCTTTACGCCTCCTAGCACGGAACGTGATCCATCTTCTTCTCCTTATCATCCTTGGCGCCCCCTGCAAGATGAAGCTGGCGCCAGCGCTCCCCGCGCTCCTTGGCTTCCCTTATTAGCCAGCGCTCCTCCCGCTCCTCGGCCTCCCTCATCAGCCTCTCCGTGTGTGCCTTGTTGAGTTTGTACGTCGCGAACGCCAGCGTGACGCAGACAACGATACGCAGCGGCCGACTAATCACCATCGACCACCAGATCAATCGACTGTCGATAGGAAGGCGGGGAGGCCCCTTAATTTATGGTGAGGATTTGGGGGCGGAGTCTGATATTGTAGCGAAAGGAGGGAAAAACACAGCACGAATCGGATTGATGGGGATTTCGATTCAGATCCGTTTGCTTCCACAAAGAAATCCGCCGGGGGTTTCTAGACTCTCCGCCTCTCTCTCCCCCTCGCGATAACACAGGCAGGCAGGCAGGCCCCGGGGCCGGGAGCTCCTATGTGACGCTTTTTGCGTTAAAGAGTCGACGTGCCGCACAGGGGCGGCTCACCTAGGCCGGCCCATTTGCCGTCCGCGAGGTGAAAAACAGCGAAAAAGAAATGCGCTAGTGCTAGGATTCGAACCTCCACCTCGGTAGTAATGAGCGACTGAGCCTGTTGTGAAAGCCACTGCGCTAGACTAGGTGTTGTGTTAGACTAGCAGCGCAACTAAAAAAGAAACTGTCGACAGCGGCAAAAGTGTAAAAGATTCGCAAAAGTTAAAGACCCAATGAGGGATCGAACCGAAGATCCCTTGATAGGGCTTTTTTCAAAGGCAATTTTTTTTTTGAAAACCCGAACATTTTCTAAATAACGCGAACAAAATGGAGAATATTTTGAAAAGTGCAAACATTTTATAAATTGTGAACAAATTTGAAAACTGGAAGCTTTCTAAATTTCTGGACAATTTTTAAAAACTTCAACCCTGAACAAAATTTGAAAATGGGAACATTTTTTAATTTCTGAACAATTTTTGAAAATTCGAACACAAAACTTTTTTTTTCAAAAACAAAATGTGAATGTTTTATCAAACGCGAACATTATTAGCTTTTTTTTACAAATTTTGAGAAAACTCAAACATTTTTCAACACACAAACGAATTTTGGAGACGCGAACATATTTTTTAGAACGGAAACATTTTTTAAACTACCCAAAAAACTGAACAGGAACAATTTTCCAAATTTCAAAACAAAATTTGGAAACACGAACAACTTTTGCACGCGAACATTTTTTGAAACTCCAGAACAAAATTTGAAAAAATGAACATTTTTTTAAGTTTGCAAACAATTTTGGAAATGGAACATTTTTCGAAACTCCAAACAAAACATGTAAATATGAACCTTTTTTAAAATTTGCAAACAAATTTTGGAACCGAAACATTTTTCAAACTCCCAAACAAAATTTATGGAATTTATGAACAGTTTTTCAATTTGTGAACAAAATTTGAAAACATGAACATTTTATAAATTTGTGAAAAAATTTGGAAAGCTGAAACACTTTTTGAAATTCCTAAACATTTTTTGAATGCAAACAAAATTTGAAAACATGGACAATTTTGAAATAGGAACATTTATTGAAACTCACGAACAAAAATTGAAAAAATGAACATTTTTCCTAAATTTGCGAACAAATTTTGCAAAGTTGTGAAATTTTGAAAAAAAACATAAAGAAAAGAAACAGAAAGAAAAAAAGAAAAAACGGAAAAGGGAAAAACGAAATAAAAAAACAATAGAAAGCCTAAAAGAACCAGAAAAAAACGATACAGAAAAAAGCCGGTTCAAGGAACTTCTAGAAGGTTCCCAAAACCGGTTGGACGCACTATGTATAAATGGGGCGGCCCATGTCTGTCGCTCGCTGCGCTGCTCTGTGCGATCGCTCGACAGTTCGCCGCGGAAAACCCTACTTGACGCACGTTGCGTCAAGTTGTCAACCTTTCGCACAGAGAAGTTCGCCAGGGAGGGATGACTTGGGCCGGCCCGCCCACCGCTCTGCCATCCCGGTTTTGGGAACCTTCCAGAGTTCCTGAACCGGTTCTCTCCGGTTTTGGAAACTTTTTAGAAAAAGTCAAGGATTTTAAAAATGTTCATGGATTTTAAAAAAAACATGAATGATTAAATATGTTTAAAATAATAATAAATCAATGATTTTAAATAGTGTTCATGAATTGTACAACAAAAAAGACAATGAAGAAAAGGAAGCATACGAAAATTAATTCGAAAATAAAACCCGATGAAAACCTCTGAAAGCGTTATGGAGAAAATGAAACTAGAAAAATCACAATAAAAAGGGAAAAGGGTAGAACAAAGAAAAAACAGAGGAAAAAACATGAACTATAAGAAAATCAAAATAACACGAACGAAAGTAGGTCATCCTTTTGAGAGGTAGATTCGTCGTTCCCCTCGCGATGAATAGGTAAAGACCCCCTTAGGGCATGTACAATGGAATATCTTAAGAGTGTCACATAGGATAAATGATGAGATGCAAACCAACCTGTGGTTGATGGTTAGAGGTATAGTGGCATCTCCAGCCCACCAGGGTTCAAGTCCTGGTGCTCGCATTATTCTTGAATTTATTTCAAGATTTCCGGCGATGCGCTTTCAGCGGGAGACGTTTCCATCGACGACGAGGTGCCACGGTGACTTCGTAAATCTCAAGATGATATGCCGGCTCAGTCTCTCGAAGGTGCTCATAGGGGTAGGGTGTGCATGTGTGCGTTCATAGGGGTGAGTGTATG
This sequence comes from Thinopyrum elongatum, assembly GCA_011799875.1. Classification (NCBI taxonomy): domain Eukaryota; kingdom Viridiplantae; phylum Streptophyta; class Magnoliopsida; order Poales; family Poaceae; genus Thinopyrum; species Thinopyrum elongatum. The sequence goes on from CM022303.1 coordinate 497,447,402, forward strand.
CGCGTATATATGAGTGCTTGCGTCTGTACTGTGTTCATTCTTAAAAAAAATGATGAGGTGGAAAATATATAAGAATTTTTAAAGGTGTGTGAATTATAAAAATATTTGGAAACTTTTTAAAAAAGTCAAGGATTTTAAAAACGTTCATGGATTTTAAAAAACATGAATTATTAAATATGTTTAGAATAATAAAAACTCAATGATTTTAAATAGTGTTCATGAATTGTAAAATAAAAAAGACAATGAAGAAAAGGTACCATGCGAAAATAAAACCCGATGAAAACCTCTGAAAGTGGGGTGTAGAAAATGAAGGTAGAAAAAATCGCAATTAAAAGGGAAAAATGTAGAACAAAGAAAAAACGGCGGAAAAAACATGAACTGTAAAAAAACATGAACATGTAGGAAAGTAGGTCATCCATTTGAGAGGTAGATTCGCCATACCCCTCGCCATGAATAGGTAAAGACCCCCTTAGGGCATGTACAATGGGATATCTTAACAATACCACATAGGATAAAAGATGAGGTGGGAAAAATAGAAACGAGAAAAATGCTTTGCCTTCTCTTAATTAAGAGATGATATCTTAGCAACAAATCTCTCACCACATTTGTAGGAATGTCTAGTTACCACATTGGTAACCCACAAGTATAAAGGATCGCAACAGTTTTCGAGGGTAGAGTATTCAACCCAAATTTATTGATTCGACACAAGGGGAGCCAAAGAATATTTGCAAGTATTAACAGCTGAGTTGTCAATTCAACCACACCTGGAGATTAATTATCTGCAGCAAAGTGATCAGTAGCAAAGTAGTATGGTAGTTTTGATAGTAGTAGCAACAGCAATAGTAACGGTAACAGTAATAGCAATGATTTTATAGCAAGTGCAAGAGTAACAATAGCAGTGGTAACTTCGCAAGAACAATATGAGAGAAATTCGTAGGCATTGGATCGGTGAATTCATTGGATGATATTCATCATATAACAGTCATAACCTAAGGCGATACAACACTAGCTCCAGTTCATAAATATAATGTAGGCATGTATTCCGTAAATTGTCATACGTGCTTATGGAAAGAACTTGCATGACATCTTTTGTCCTACCCTCCCGTGGCAGCGGGTTCCTATTGGAAACTAAGGGATATTAAGGCCTCCTTTTAATAGAGAACCGGAACAAAGCATTAACACATAGTGAATACATGAACTCTTCAAACTACGGTCATCACCGGGAAGTGTCCCGACTATTGTCACTCCGGGGTTGCGGATCATAACACGTAGTAGGTGACTATAACTTGCAAGATCGGATCTAGAACATATATATAATGGTGATAACATAAACGGTTCAGATCTGAAATCATGGCACCCGGGCCCAAAGTGACAAGCATTAAGCATGGCAAAGTCATAGCAACATCAATCTCAGAACATAATGGATACTAGGGATCAAGCCCTAACAAAACTAACTCGATTACATGATGAATCTCATCCAACTCCTCACCGACCAGCGAGCCTACGAAGGAATTACTCACTCCCGGTGGGGAGCATCATGGAATTGGGGATGGAGAAGGGTTGGTGATGACGAAGATCGAAGATCCCCCTCTCCGGAGCCCCAAACGGACTCCAGATCTGGCCTCCCGATGAAGAACAGGAGGTGGCGGCGGCTCCGTCTCGTGAAACGCGATAATTCTTTCTCCCTGATTTTTTTCTCCGAAAATATGACTTTATAGCATCAGGGTTGGAGTCTGCGGGGCCACAAGGTGGGGACAACCCACCTAGGCGCGCCTGGAGAGGGGGGCGCGCCCTGGTGGGTTGTGCCCACCCAGGTGCCCCCCCTCCGGTGGTTCTTGGCTCCAGAAATTCTCTTTTATTATATAAAAAATCCTCGTGAACTTTCTTTCCAATCCGAAAACTTTTATTTCTGCACAAAAACAACACCATGGTAGTTCTGCTGAAAACAACGTCAGTCCGGATTAGTTTCATTCAAATCGTGCAAATTAGAGTCCAAAACAAGAGGAAAAGCATTAGGAAAAGTAGATACGACGGAGACGTATCAACTCCCCCAAGCTTAAACCTTTGCTTGTCCTCAAGCAATTCAGTTGATAAACTGAAAATGAAAAGAAAAACTTTTACGAACTCTTTTGCTCTTGTTTACATAAATAAGCTTAAGTAGCACCCAGGTTTTCAGCAAAGATTATAACTAACCATGTCGACAATAACTCTTAAAAATTATATTAACTCATAACAATGGCATAATCAACTAGCGAGCAATAATAAGATATCTCAAACAACAACACTTTGTCAAAGCAACCATGATATAATATGACAATAGTGGTATCTCGCTAGCCCTTTCTGATACCGCAAAACATAAATGCAGAGCACCTCCAATGTCCGAGCAGCGACTAAACATTGTAATTCATGGTAGAAAAGATCCAGTCATGATGCACCCAACATTAGCTACACACAATGCATGAGGATGACAATAGTGCTCTCAGGTTCTGGCGCTTATTTGAGAAGGTGATGACACAACATAATGATGACACAACATAAAAGTAAATAGATAGTCCCTTCGTAGAGGGAAGCAGTGATTTGCAGAGGTGCCAGAGCTCAAGTTTTAAAACAGAGGTAAATGAAATTTTGAGAAATGCACCCTTCTTATTTACTTCGCGACCATTAGTTATCGGTATCTTCCATGCTAAACACATTAGTGACGGTTCCCAAGCGATAAAAGTAAAGGTTTACTCCCCCTCCACCAACAATCACACTCCACGGTTTGTCCGAAACAACGGGTGCCGTCCATACCAACAACAGTCCTGGGGGAGTTTTGTTTAATTATTTGCAATTTGAATTCGGGACTGGGAATCCCTATTACCGCCCCTCTCGTGCAAGGACGAGTGAATAAACACTCATCATGAGAATAACCTGCTTAGCATGGAAGATACTGACTACCTCCTGTCGCTCTATGAACAATCCAGACACACACAAAATGATATTTATTTGAATTTTTTAGAGGTAGCACATGCAAATTTACTTAGGACGGCAGGGTAATACCGCATATAGGTAGGTATGGTGGACTCATCTGGAATAACTTGGGTTTCAGGGTTTTGATGCACAAGCAGAATTCCCACTTAGTACAGGCGAAGGCTAGCAATTAGGTTGAGAAGCGGCCAGCTAGAGAACGAAAACGGTCATGAACATGCATTATGCATAAGTAACATTGGATACTAGCATGAGTAGGATATGAACACCATAAACATAAATATCATAGAGGCTATGTTGGTTTTGATTCAGCTACATGCATGAACATGTGCCAAGTCAAGCCACCCGAACATTCAGAGGAGGATACCATATCATCATACTACATCACAATTATTTTAACTCAATGTTGACATCCAAGATAAATCATTATCCACTCCTAGCTACTTAAGCATGGCATGAGAAACTATAATCTCTAAGGGTCATTGCAAACATGTTTGATCATAATGAGCTGAATCATGGATACTAGGTTAAACATATTTACAAAAACAGAACAAGTTGAGTTCATACCCGTTTCTCTCTGCCACAGCCAGTTCATCAAATATCGTCATTATTTCCTTTCACTTGCACGACCGAACGATATGAAAATAATAATAGTGCAAGAGTGCCGTGGACTAAGCTGGAATCTGCAAACATTTATTCAAAAAGAAGAAAACAAGGTAATATGGGCTCTCTGTTAGATCAACAACAATGCATATGAGAGCCACTCAACATTTTCATCGTGGTCTTCTCCTCGGTACGACTCAATAAAAAGAAATTCACAGAAACACACTAAAATATTTTTGGAGTTTTTGGTTTTCTAAAAGAAAGAAAATTTAAGAAAGGAAAAACAAAAATGAGAAAAACTATTTACACGGGAGAGCTCCCAACAAGCAAAAGAATAACAAGAAAATCTTTTTGGGTTTTCTTTTTAAATACTACAGCTGGTTATACTAGAGAGAAGCAGGAAATATTTTTGTATTTTCTCAAAGTTTTTTAAACACACAAGAAGAAGGCGAGAAAATAAATCTAGCATGGATAATAGAATGAAAAAGTGTGGACACCGACAACTGGAATGAAATGTGTGAACATGAATGTAATGTCGGTGGAAATACGTACTCCCCCAAGCTTAGGCTTTTGGCCTAACTTGGTAATCTCCATCAGTAGCCTGCATAATGGTCGTAGTGATAGCTCACACAGGCTCTAGGTGCAGATGTCTCAGCCCGTCGTGCAGCCACAACTGCTGCGTTATGTGCTCGGGCCTCGCTCTCAAGAACATAATATCTTCCCTTGCTATGAACATCAAAGAGAGCAGGTGCAGGCAAAAAGGTGTCCACAACGGAACTTTTATTAAACAACAGGTTATAAGTAAAATTATGGGGTTCACCACTAAGGATCTTATGACGTTTCATAGCATCGAAGTCAAGGTATTGCGTGGGTAAGATGGGGTCATAAGGCCAATGTGAAACACCTAGCTCTCTTGCTAAGCGTGTGGCGTAAATCCCACCATAAAAATACCCCCTACCAGCTTTGTGTTGCAATCTATGTGCCACTATCGCTCCAAGGTTATAACTTTTGTCACCGGTGAGAGCGGTACAGATAAGGCTCAAGTCTGGAGCATAAAGTGTACTACAATCCTGTTTGCCTACAATGCATTTTCCATTAAATAGTGCAAAGTATTGGATTGAGGGAAAATGAATGCTCTTTATTCTACCTTGAGTCACTCCTCTAGTCTCACCATAGCAAAGGCTAGTCAAGAATATCTCAAACTCCGACCTTGGTGGCTCATCCAATGAACCCCAAAATGGTATTTTGCAGTGATTAGAAAATGTCTCTAGAGGTATAGTAAATGAATTGTCATATAGTTTAAATGATACTCTGGACTCACGAGGATGGAATTTAAATTCTTTGGTAAATGATTTAGTGAGGCTGAGGTGTTGGTTGCACTTATCTGCAATCTAGGGACCGAGCTCGAAATTGTGAACATATTGCTCAAATTCTTCTTTAATGCCCACACGCGCCATATAATCGTTGCATGGCCATAAACATGATTTGGTAGCGGCATCTCGAATGGAATTTTCACTTGGTTCAACATAAAACCGACGAACAAAACTGCTACTAGAAGTTGCCTTCGAGGACCTCCGCCTCAAAGAACTCCTTCCAAAGAGCTTCATCATATTCTCGTACAATTTTCTGAAAAATTTTGTGTCACGAATTTTTGTCAACAAAACCTTATAAGAATGATACTACTCATAGGGATGCATAGAGGCCATATCAAGCATTCAAACTACTTAGAACTCTAAGAATTTAACATGCAAGCTCATCTACAGCAGCACCAAGAGCAACTAATTATTCAAAATATAAACCACTAAAGCAAAAACTAATTGGACCAATGGAGGAGTCACATACCAAGCAACAATCCCCCAAAACAGTTTCAGAAACGGAGCTTCGAGCAAAGAGATCGAAATCCGCGGGTTTGAGAGCAAGAACACGAGAGAGAGAGAGAGAGAGAGAGAGAGAGAGAGAGAGAGAGCAATGGTGAATTTTTTCTGGAAGTAGGTGATGATGTGGAGTGAAAAGATAAGTGAGGGGGCCCACGTGGGGACCACAACCCACCAGAGCGCGCCTGTGGGTGCTGGCGCGCCCAGGTGGGTTGTGCCCACCTAGAGCACCTCCCTCTGATGTTATTTGCACCAAAAATTCTTAAATATTCAGAAAAAAATCGTATTAAATTTTCAGAGCATTCTGAGAACTTTTATTTTTGGGTCATTTTTTTATTGCACGGAAAACTCAGAAAACAGGCAAGGCATGGCATTTTATTTTATTTAACTAATAAAAACAGAAAACAAAAGGTAGGGACAGAAGGTAGTGCTCACTGAAATCAACTTCATACCTCTCAAAAATGATTTATTAATAAGGTTGATCAAGTCTTATTAACAACCACTTCCGATTAGCATGAAACCGAAGAACATTCGTAAAACACTAAGTTACCTCAATGGGGATATGGATGTCCCCGACAATAAGCATTTCATATTTCTTTTTGGCAGTAGGTATGGGTAGTTGAAAACCTCCAATAGTGTTTGTCTGAGATTTTTCAATAACATTAATACCATTCACTTGGAATTGTTTCTTTGGAAAGTGCACCGTATGTTTATTACCATTGATATGAAAAGTGACCTTGCTTTTATTGCAATCAATAACAGCCCCTGCAGTATTCAAGAAGGGTCTACCGAGGATAATCGACATGTTGTCGTCCTCGGGCATCTCAAGTATAACAAAGTCAGTTAAGGTAGTAACATTAGCAACAACAACGGGCACATCCTCACAAATACCGATAGGTATGGCAGTTCATTTATCAGCCATTTGCAAAGATATTTTAGTAGGTGTGAGTTTATTCAAATCAAGTCTTTTATATAAAGAGAGAGGCATAACACTAATACCAACTCCTAAATCACATAAAGCAGTTTTCACATAATTTCTTTTGATGGAGCAAGGTATAGTTGGTATTCCCGGATCTCCAAGTTTTTTAGGTACTCCACCCTTAAAAGTATAATTAGCAAGCATGGTAGAGATTTCAGCTTCCGGTATTTTTCTCTTATTGGTGATGATGTCTTTCATGTACTTTGCATAAGGAGGCATTTTTAAGATATCAGTCAAGCGAGTACGCAAAAAGACTGGCCTCAGCATTTCAGCAAAGCGTTCAAATTCGTCATCATCTTTCTTTTTAGTTGACTTAGGTGGAAAGGGCATAGGTTTTTGAACCCACAGTTCTCTTTCCTTACCATGTTTTCTAGCAACAAAGTCTCTTTTATCATATCTTTTATTCTTGGGTTGTGGGTTATCAAGATCAACTGCTGGTTCTATCTCAACATCATTACCTGGTTCTTTATTATTTATTTGAGTGTCTTCATGAACCTCATCATTTTCTTTTTCACTATCAGAAGGTGAGTGTTCACTACCAGATTGAGTTTCAGCATCAGAGATAGAGACTTCATTATCATTATCAGGAGGTTTTTCAACTTCAGGTTCACTAGAGGCATGCAAAGTCCTATCATTTTTCTTCTTCCTTTTCTTTTTAGAAGGACTATGTACATCAGTGTCAACTCTTTGAGAGTCTTGTTCAATTCTTTTTGGGTGTCCCTCAGGATAAAGTGGTTCCTGAGTCATTCTACCTCCTCTAATCATTACTCTAATAGCATGATCATTGATATTATTATTCATTTCATCAAGCAACTCTCTTTGAGATTTAGCAACTTGTTCTAATTGAGTTTGAACCATAGAAGCATGCTTTCCTACACCTCTAACATCATTTGAGATTCTAAATAACAAGTCACCCAAGCGAGCAATCATATCAGAATTGTATTTCAATTGTTTCATAACATTTGCATTGAAGTGATCTTGCTTTCTAATGTAATTATCAAACTCATAAAGGCATTGACTAGGATGTTTATTATAAGGAATATCACCTTCATCGAACTTTAGTAAAGAATTTACCTCTACCACCTTAGGTAGTGGTGGTGTTTCAAGCCCATGTATTTCTTCGATAGGTGGTAAATTTTTAACATCCTCTGCTTTAATACCTTTTTCCTTCATGGATTTCTTTGCCTCTTGCATATCTTCAGGACCGAGATATAAGATACCCCTCTTCTTTGGAGTAGGTTTAAGTGGTGGTTCAGGAAGGATCCAATCATCATAATTTTTCAATATGTTATTCAATAATTCTTCAGCTTGTTCAATAGTTCGCTCCCTGAAAACACAACCAGCACAACTATCTAGGAAATCCCAAGAAGCATCGGTTAGTCCATTATAGAAGATGTCAAGTATTTCATTTTTCTTAAGAGGATGATCAGGCAAAGCATTAAGCAATTGGAGAAGCCTCCCCCAAGCTTGTGGGAGACTCTCTTCTTCAATTTGCGCAAAGTTAAATATTTCCTGTAAGGCAGCTTGTTTCTTATGAGCAGGAAAATATTTTTCAGAGAAGTAATAAATCATATCCTGGGGACTACGCACACAACCAGGAGCAAGAGCATTATACCAAGTCTTAGCATCGCCCTTTAATGAGAACAGAAATAATTTGAGAATATAATAATAGCGAATCTTCTCATCATGAGCAAAAAGGGTGGCTATATCATTCAACTTAGTAAGATGTGCCACAACAGTTTCAGTTTCATAACCATGGAAAGGATCAGATTCAACCAAAGTAATTAACTCTGGGTCGATAGAGAATTCATAATCCTTATCATCAACAAAGATAGGTGAAGTAGCAAACTAAGGATCACATTTTATTTTAGCATTCAAAGTCTTTTCTTTATACTTGCATAATAATTTTTCCAGATCATCTCTATCCTTACAAGCAAGAATGTCTCTAGTTGTCTCCTCATCCATAACATAACCTTCCGGTACCTTTGGCAATTCATATCTAGGAGAACTAGGTGTAATAGGTGTTTCAAGATTTTCAGTTTCAAGCTCTTCATCAGTTTCAACAATCTCATTCTGTCTTACTCTAGCAATTTGTTCATCAAGAAATTCACCTAATGGCACATTATCATCAAGCAAGGTACTAGCATCATCATGAGTAGCATTCATAGTAGAAGTAGAATCATCAATAACTTGCGACATATCAAAATTGATAGCATGTGGTGGTGTTGCAAGTCTACTTATAACAGGAGGTAAATCTAAAGCGGAGCTGGATGGCAGTTCCTTACCCCCCCCCCCCTCATCTTAGAGGGAAAAATCTTAGCCTTAGCATCCTTCAGATTCTTCATAGTGATAATTTGATAATAATCCCAAGTGACTCAACAAATATAGCTATGCTCCCCGGCAACGGCGCCAGAAAAAGGTCTTGATAACCCACAAGTATAGGGGATCGCAACAGTTTTCGAGGGTAGAGTATTCAACCCAAATTTATTGATTCGACACAAGGGGAGCCAAAGAATATTTGCAAGTATTAGCAGCTGAGTTGTCAATTCAACCACACCTGGAGATTAATTATCTGCAGCAAAGTGATCAGTAGCAAACTAGTATGGTAGTTTTGATAGTAGTAGCAACAGCAATAGTAACGGTAACAGTAATAGCAATGATTTTGTAGCAAGTGCAAGAGTAACAATAGCAGTGGTAACTTAGCAAGAACAATATGAGAGAAATTCATAGGCATTGGATCGGTGAATTCGTTGGATGATATTCATCATATAACAGTCATAACCTAGGGCGATACAGCACTAGCTCTTGTTCATAAATATAATGTAGGCATGTATTCCATAAATTGTCATACGTGCTTATGGAAAGAACTTGCATGCCATCTTTTGTCCTACCCTCCCGTGGCAGCGGGGTCCTATTGGAAACTAAGGGATATTAAGGCTTCCTTTTAATAGAGAACCGGAACAAAGCATTAACACATAGTGAATACATGAACTCCTCAAACTACGATCATCACCGGGAAGTGTCCCGACTATTGTCACTCCGCGGTTGCCGGATTATAACATGTAGTAGGTGACTATAACTTGGAAGATCGGATCTAGAATATAGATATAATGGTGATAACATAAATGGTTCAGATCTGAAATCATGGCACTCGGGCCCAAAGTGACAAGCATTAAGCATGGCAAAGTTATAGCAACATCAATCTCAGAACATAATGGATACTAGGGATCAAGCCCTAACAAAACTAACTTGATTACATGATGAATCTCATCCAACTCCTCACCGACCAGCGAGCCTACGAAGGAATTACTCACTCCTGGTGGGGAGCATCATGGAATTGGCGATGGAGAAGGGTTGGTGATGACGAAGATCAAAGATCCCCCTCTCCGGAGCCCCAAACGGACTCCAGATCTGGCCTCCCGATGAAGAACAGGAGGTGGCGGCGGCTCCGTCTCGTGAAACGCAATAATTCTTTCTCCCTGATTTTTTTCTCCAAAAATATGACTTTATAGCATCAGGGTTGGAGTCTGCGGGGCCACCAGGTGGGGACAACCCACCTAGGCGCGCCTGGAGGGGGGCGCGCCCTGGTGGGTTGTGCCCACCCAGGTGCCCCCCTCCGGTGGTTCTTGGCTCCAGAAATTCTCTTTTATTATATAAAAATTCCTCGTGAAGTTTCGTTCCAATCCGAGAACTTTTATTTCTCTACAAAAACAACACCATGGTAGTTCTGCTGAAAACAGCGTCAGTCCGGGTTAGTTTCATTCAAATCGTGCAAATTAGAGTCCAAAACAAGCGGAAAAGCGTTAGGAAAAGTAGATACGACGGAGACGTATCACACATTTATAGGAATATCTAGTTAATTAAGAGACAACTCAATATACGCCTCAATTTTTTTATCATCTCTAGAATGTGTGGCATGATTAAGATAAAAGTGCCTTATCAATGACTATACATGCCCTCAAATCGCATATGTTACCTTGCAGTTATCATGTTTTGCGCAAATGCTGCCGCCTATCGACACTAGAAAAACATGATTTTCCTGTCAGTTGTGAGCACGGTAGAAAATGCATGAATAAAGGTAAAAAGGGGTGCACAAAATTGGAAGACCCTCCCCTCTCATCGCTCCCGTGAAAGAACGACGGGCCAAACCCTAGCCGCCGAGACCATGTTCCCTTTCCTCCTCCCCTCGTTGTCGTTGGGCAAAGCCCGGTCAGTGCTGGCGGCGGCGGGGCCCTCTCTCTTCCCTCATGGTAGGGCTCGGTGCGGGCCGACGATCCCATGTGGTGGCTCGGCATTGGTCCGGGGCGCAACGACGCTTGGACAGGACACATCAAAGATTGTACCTGTGGTCATGGCTGCTGCTCGGAGAGCTGACCCGGTCGTGGCGGCCATGCAGTGGCTACTGGTGTTCGACGACACGGCGACAGGGAATGGGCATGCCTGCGGCGGCTTTGGTGGCAGATCAGGCAGCTGGAGGCAATAGGGGGTGTGGGTTGCGGATTAGTGGCGATATGGGTTGGTGGCCACTGACATGGCGGCGATGGCATGGTGAAGGAAATGTTGTGGTGGGCCTTGCTCGTGGCCGCTTCGGGCGATTGGGGCGGCAATGTGGGCACTAGTACACCTGACCACTATTCACACGGTTTTTACGCCCAATTGCAGACAATTTCGGAACCGTGTGGTCAATTGGGTTGGCGATGGGGGGGAGGGGGTTCCATCGCTGACCAAATGTAAAATGGCTGCAATGAATGTACCATCCCACATGTGTAGCTATGCGGGAATCATCTTCGATTAGTAGGGCAACCACGAACATTTTTTCAGAACAATTGTTTGCGACGACCTCATAATACTGACATTAGTAACGTTGTTTGTAATACGGATCCTGAAGGAAATATGCCCTAGAGGCAATAATAAAGTTGTTATTTTATATTTCATTATTCATGATAAAGATTTATTATTCATGCTAGAATTGTATTGATCGGAAACTTAAATACATGTGTGAATACGTAAACAAATACCGTGTCCCTAGTAAGCCTCTACTAGACTAGCTCATTGATCAAAGATGGTTAAGGTTTCCTAACCATAGACATGTGTTGTCATTTGATAACGGGATCACATCATTAGAAGAATGATGTGATGGACAAGACCCATCCGTTAGCTTAGCATAATGATCGTTCAGTTTATTGCTATTGCTTTCTTCATGTCAAATACATATTCCATCGACTACGAGATTATGCAACTCCCAGATACCGGAGGAATACCTTGTGTGCTATCAAATGTCACAACATAACTGGGTGATCATAAAGATGCTCTACAGGTATCTCCGAAGGTGTTTGTTGAGTTGGCATAGATTGAGATTAGGATTTGTCACTCCGAGTATCGGAGAGGTATCTCTGGGCCCTCTCGGTAATACACATCATAAGAAGCCTTGCAAGCAAAGTGACTAATGAGTTAGTTACAGGATGATGTATTACGGAATGAGTAAAGACACTTGCCGGTAATGAGATTGAACTAGGTATGAAGATACCGACGATCGAATCTCGGGCAAGTAACATACCAATGGACAAAAGGAATTACGTATGTTGTCATAACGGTTCGACCGATAAAGATCTTCGTAGAATATGTAGGAGCCAATATGGGCATCCATGTTCCGCTATTGGTTATTGACCGAAGAGGTGTCTCGGTCATGTCTACATAGTTCTCGAACCCGTAGGGTCCGCACGCTTAACGTTCGTTGACGATATAGTGTTATATGAGTTATATGTTTTGGTGACTGAATGTTGTTTGGAGTCCCGGATGAGATCACAGATATGACGAGGAGTCTCAAAATGGTCGAGAGGTAAAGATTGATATATAGGACAATGGTATTCGGACACCGGAATAGTTTCAGAGTGCACTGGGTACTCATCGGGTCATCGGAAGGGGTTCCGGGCACCCCCGGTAGGTGTATGGGCCTAATGGGCCAAGGGAGGGACAGACCAGCTCACAGGGTGCTGGTGCGCCCCTCTCCCTGGCCGGCCGGCCCTAGGGAAGGAAAGAGGGGAGGGCTAGCCCCTCCTGCCTTCCCCTTCTCATGGGAGAAAGGACAGGGGGGAGGGGCCTCCCTCCCCTGCCTTTCCCCCGCACCTAAACATGGCAGGGGCGCCACTTGGGAGGAGACCCCAAGTAGGATTCGGCGGATAAGAAGGATGGCAAAGTGAACAAAAGTATATTTGATATACATGTTATTGATGTGTACCTTACTAGTGTTCGTAGTAGCACCTGGGTATTCGATACCGGTTCAGTTGCTAAGATTAGTACCTTGATAACCCACAAGTATAGGGGATCGTTTGTAGCCTTCTTCGATAAATAAGAGTGTCAAACCCAACGAGGAGCTAAAGGTAGAACAAATATTCCCTCAAGTTCTATCGACCACCGATACAACTCTACGCACACTTGACGTTTGCTTTACCCAAAACAAGTATGAAACTATTTTGCAAGAATAAAACTACGAGTACTTTGCGAGAATAAAACTACGAATAAATTGCAAGGTAATAAAAGTGGATAGCTTTGTCAACAAGAAAGTCATTTGTCCCTAGGCAATCGATAACAAGTACCGGTAATCATTCTTGTAATTTTATATGAGGGAGAGGCATGAGCTAACATACTTTCTCTACTTGGATCATATGCACTTATGATTGGAACTATAGCAAGCATCCGCAACTACTAAAGATCATTAAGGTCGTGAAACCCAACCATAGCATTAAGTATCAAGTCCTCTTTATCCCATACGCAACAACCCACTTATTCGGGTTTAAGCTTCTGTCACTCTCGCAACCCACCATAAGTGAATCATGAACATATTGCAACACACTATAGCGAGGATCCCTCATGTTTGCGTGAGACGGAGGGCACCTAGGACAGCACCATAAATAAAATATACAATCATACCAACCAAGATCACGATTAACCCATAGGACAAAATGGATCTACTCAAACATCATAGGATAGCCAAATATCATTGGGAAATAATATATGGAGTTGAGCACCATGTTTCAGTAGAGATTACAGTGGGGGGAGAGGTGTTACACCGCTGCATAGATGGGGAGAAAGTTGGTGTAGACGGTAGCAAGATTGTTGATGTAGATCGCCGTCACGATCCTTGCCCCGGCGGCACTCCGACGCCACCGGGAGAGAGGGGGAGAGAGCCCCCCTCCTTCTTCTTCTTCCTTGGCCTCACCCCTAGATGGGAGGATAGTTCCTCCTATGGTCCATGGCCTCCATGGCGGCGGAGGGGCAGGAGCCCCTCCGGGATTGGATCTCCCTCTCTGTTCTCTTCTGTTTCGCGTTCCCTAGATCTGGTCCTTCACCTTTTCTTAAATTCCCGGAGATCCGTAACTCCGATTGCACTGAAATTTTTACACGATTTTTTTCCATAAATTATCTTTCTTGCGCCAGAAGAAGGGCCCCAACCGACGTTCGAAGAGGGCACAAGATACCTGGGCGCGCCAGGGGGTGCCCGGCGCGCCCTGGTGGGTTGTGATCACTGTGGGCCCCCGTTTGCGTTGATTCCACCTCCCAAAAATCATAAATATTCCAAAATAATTCTCCGTAAATTTTTATCACGTTTAGACTTCGTTTGATATGGATTTTCTGCGAAACAAAAAACATGCAACAAACAGGAACTGGCACTGGGCACTGGATCAATAGGTTAGTCCTATAAATCATATAAAAAGTTGCCAAAAATATATGAAAGTTGTATAATATTGGCATGGAATAATCAAAAATTATAGATACGACGAAGACGTATCAGCATCCCCAAGCTTAATTCCTGCTCGTCCTCGAGTAGGTAAATGATAAAAAATATAATTTTTGATGTGGAATGCTACCTAACATAATCTTGATCATATGTCTAATCATGGCATGAATATTAAGACATAAGTGATTCAAAGCAATAGTCTATAATCTGACATAAAGACATCAATACTCAGGCATCCCAACAAACAATCATATCTTTCAAAATATCAACGCTAAAGAAAGCTATCCCTACAAAATCATATAGTCTTGTCATGCTCTGTCTTCTTAACATAAAGTATTTATCATGCACAACCCCGATGACAAGCCGAGCAATTGGTTCATACTTTTTAACGCGCTTCAGCTTTTTCAACCCTCACGCAATACATGAGCGCAAGCCATGGATATAGCACTACGGGTGGAATAGAGTATGATGATAGGGGTAAATATAAAGAAGACAAAAAGGTAAGAAAGTCTCACATCAACGCGGCTAACCAACAGGCTATGGAGATGCCCATCAATTGATATCAACGTGAAGAGTAGGGATTGCCATGCAACGGATGCACTAAGAGCTATAAGTGTATGAAAGCTCAATATGAAAACTAAGTGGGTGTGCATCCAACTTGCTTGCTCATGAAGACCTCGGGCATTTGAGGAAGCCCATCATCGGAATATACAAGCCAAGTTCTATAATGAAAAATTTCCACTAGTATATGAAAGTGACAACATAGGAGACTCTCTATATGAAAAACATGGTGCTACTCTGAAGCACAAGTGTGGTAAAAGATAGTAGCAATGCCCCTTCTCTCTTTTTTTTTCTTTTTCTTTTTTTTCTTCTTTTTTTCCTTTCCTTTTTTTCTTTTCTTTTTCCTTTTTTTTTCTCTCATGTCCGGAGTCTCATCCCGACTTGTGGGGGAATCATAGTCTCCATCATCCTTTCCTCACTGGGACATGCTCTAATAATGAATAATGATGATCATCACACTTCTATTTATTTATAACTCAAAATAAATAAAAATTACAACTCGATACCTAGAACAAAGTATGACTCTATATGAATGCCTCTGGCAGTGTACCAGGATGTGCAATGATCTAGCATAACAACGATATCAAAAAAATGGACAAGCCATGGAAATATCATGCTAGCTATCTTACGATCATGCAAAGCAATATGACAATGAATGCTCAAGTCATCAAAACGGAGGCGGTGGAAGATGCATGGCAATATATCTCGGAATGGCTATGGAAAGGCCATAATAGGTAGGTATGATGGCTGTTTTGAGGAAGATATAATAAGGCTTATGTGTGATAGAGTGTATCATATCACGGGGTTTGGATGCACCTGCGAAATTTGAACCACATGTCGAGGTGAGAAAGGGCAATGCACGGTACCGTAGAGGCTAGCAGATTGCGAAAAGGTAAGAGTGCGTATAATCCATGGACTCACATTAGTCATAAAGAACTCATATACTTATTGCAAAAGTTTACTAGCCCTCGAAGCAAAGTACTACTACGCATGGCCCTAGGGGGATAGATTGGTAGGAAAAGACCATCGCTCGTCCTCGACCGCCACTCATAAGGAAGACAATCAATAATAAATCATGCTCCAACTTCATAGCATAACGAGAGACTATACGTGCATGCTTCGGGAATCACAAACCTTAACACCAATATTCTTACTAACCACAACCGTTTACTAGTACCTCCCACATATTCCATCTCTATATCGCAAAACTATTGCAAGGAATCAAACATATCATATTCAGTGATCCATAAGTTTTATGTAGGATTTTATGACTAACCATGCAATTGACCAATTCCTGTTGACTCTCTAAATAGATATAAGTGAAGCATGAGAGTTTTAATTCTTTCTATAAAAGGCCATGCTCTAATAAATATAAGTAAAGCAAAAGAGCATTCTACAAATAACGGTTTTCTATGTGAAGAGAAACAGGCAATCCAAACTTTAAATGATATAAGTGAAGCACATGAAGCATTCTATAAAGCCACACTCAAAAGATATAGTGAAATGCAATGAGCATTCTATAAATCAACCATGGACTATCTCATACCAGCATGGTGCATAAAATAAAAATGAAAAATAAACACAAAAGACGCTCCAAGATTCACACATATCACATGAACGAAACGAAGATGAAAACATACCGATACTTGTTGAAGAAAGATGGGATGCCTTCCGGGGCATCCCCAAGCTTAGACGCTTGAGTCTCCTTGAATATTTACTTGGGGTGCCTTGGGAATCCCCAAGCTTGAGCTCTTGCCTCTCCTCCTTCTCCATATATCGAGACCTCCTCGATCTTTGATCACTTCATCCACACAAAACTTAACCGAACTTTTAGTGGCGGGGTTAGTGAATATGGCAGTCAAATCCCATCATGTACTGATATAACATTATTTTATAATTATAATCAAACATTACCCACTGTATGCTATCACAATTCTATGGCCCCAAGTCAAAGGGGGCTCAACAAGATTTCAAACATACGCAAATAATGAAGTTATAACAGCAATCTATGAAAACTGGACAGTCTGTAAAGATCTGAACGTTCACCATACTTATGTAACTCTAAAAATTCTGAAAAATTAGGATAAAATAAACAATTTGTATATAAATACTGTGCAAAACTTTTCAGAACCTTTCGACATTTCAGTAAAAAATGTAAAATCGCGCACTACAGCCAAAGTTTCTGTTTTGCACCACACATACCAACAAACAATCTAATCATCCTAAAGGCAAATCTTGGCACATTATTTTTATAATACAATGGATTTGTACAAGGGGACAATTATTTTTGTGAGAATCTTCATGAAAAAATTACATTGTTTCCATGAGCATGAACACAAGTGTTCAAGGTCGACCCTCACTTCTTCAATGCATCACCTTTCAATCGCTTCTCTTTTTGAAAAGTTTTTAGATTCCCCTCTATATTTTTTTGTTTTTAAAATTTATAAAATCACTCAACAGAAATAAATGACTCTCTAAAACTTCCAGGTTGTCTCTCTGGCAGTGCTTTCTTTAAAGCCATTAAGCTAGGCAGAAAGTGCTCAAGTAATGAATCCACCCGGATCCCAAGGTATATCAAAGCCAATTTTAATTAACAATGATTTGGCATTTAGTAGTGAACACAAAGCAACATATATCATGCAATGACGAAGTCTAACTCTCTTTCTATGCATCGGCATGTCATACAAGAACAATTCATGCACATCAAGTAAAGGCCAATACATAGCATAAGCAGTTTCTTGCAATTCTATCATATTGGAAACATAGAGAGGTGGAGATGTAGTTCCTCTCTCATAATAATTGCAAGTAGGATCAGCAAGCACATGCATATTATATTCATAAAAATCATCATGTGTAGTAGGAAAACGCAACCCATCAATATAATCCTTAATAAGAGCAAACTTCTCCGATATAGTGTAGTTTGGAGAATTCAAAAAGATAATAGGACTATCATGTGTGGGTGCAATAGCAATAATTTCATTCTTAACATAAGAAACTATAGCAAGTTCATCTCCATAAGCATAATTCATATTGGCATCTTGGCCACAAGCATAGCAAGCATTAAGTTCATCAAAAAGGGATATTTCAAAAGAATCAACGGGATCATAGCAATTATCATAGCATTCATCCTTCCGTAAGCATGAAGGGAAATTAAATAATGTATGATTTGAATAGTTACTCTCATTAGAAGGTGGGCACGGGTAGTTAATCCGCTCTTCCTCCTTTTGTTCTTCGCTCTCCTCATCATCCTTTTCATCCAATGAGCTCACAGCTTCATCAATTTCTTCTTCCATAGACTC
This sequence comes from Thinopyrum elongatum, assembly GCA_011799875.1. Taxonomy (NCBI): domain Eukaryota; kingdom Viridiplantae; phylum Streptophyta; class Magnoliopsida; order Poales; family Poaceae; genus Thinopyrum; species Thinopyrum elongatum. The sequence goes on from CM022303.1 coordinate 497,465,423, forward strand.
CTGCAAAATATTAGTCTCCTCTTGGACATCGGAGACTTTCTCAATAAATATATCAATATCGGAATTGTATTTATAATTTTCATTGCAATATTTAAGGATGGCAAAATTTTCAGGTCTATAAACATCATCATCAAAAGCTTCATACTTTAAAAACAAAGATTCAATTTCATAAGCACCCTTAAAAGCAACAAATTCTTCTATTCGTTCCACATCATAATAATCATATCTACCATTGGCATAAGAAGCCAAGGTTTCATTATCATTAAATTTGCATGTAAAGGAAAGGTGTGGAGCGTTCATCCTAGAGCAACAAGTATAATCATATCTCTGGCATAAACTCCAAGCATACCAATGCAACATATCAATTTGATCCCATAATAATTTCCCTTTTTGTGTCAAGCGATAATCCCTAAAGTATTCACATTGATCCAACGTTACTCCCATTATCAAGTTGAATGGGGTTTTCTCGGGATTATCAAAGTAGTGCATAGTATTTTTCACATAACAAGAATCGAGGGTTTCAGGAGGTTCCCCATCTCCATGAGTAGCAAGTACAACTAATTTTTTTGGTATTTCGTGTTCCATATCCATAACTAAAGATAGAGAACAACTTAGAACTAGAAATAAAAACTACTTAGTGATAAAGCAAACAAGCACACACGAGAATATTCACCCCACGCTATTGCTCCCCGGCAACGGCGCCAGAAAAAGGTCTTGATAACCCACAAGTATAGGGGATCGTTTGTAGCCTTCTTCGATAAATGAGAGTGTCGAACCCAACGAGGAGCTAAAGGTAGAACAAATATTCCCTCAAGTTCTATCGACCACCGATACAACTCTACGCACACTTGACGTTTGCTTTACCCAAAACAAGTATGAAACTATTTTGCAAGAATAAAACTACGATTATTTTGCGAGAATAAAACTATGAATAAATTGCAAGGTAATAAAAGTGGATAGCTTTGTCAACAAGAAAGTCATTTGTCCCTAGGCAATCGATAACAAGTACCGGTAATCATTCTTGTATTTTTATATGAGGGAGAGGCATGAGCTAACATACTTTCTCTACTTGGATCATATGCATTTATGATTGGAACTCTAGCAAGCATCCGCGACTACTAAAGATCATTAAGGTCGTGAAACCCAACCATAGCATTAAGTATCAAGTCCTCTTTATCCCATACGCAACAACCCACTTACTCGGGTTTAAGCTTTTGTCACTCTCGCAACCCACCATAAGTGAGTCATGAACATATTGCAACACCCTACAGCGAGGGTCCCTCACGTTTGCGCGAGATGGAGGGCACCGTAGGACAGCACCATAAATAAAATATACAATCATACCAACCAAGATCACGATTAACCCATAGGACAAAACGGATCTACTCAAACATCATAGGATAGCCAAATATCATTGGGAAATAATATATGGAGTTGAGCACCATGTTTAAGTAGAGATTACAGCGGGGGGAAGAGGTGTTACACCGCTGCATAGAGGGGGAGAAAGTTGGTGTAGACGGTAGCAAGATTGTTGATGTAGATCGCCGTCATGATCCTTGCCCCGGCGGCACTCCGGCGCCACCGAGAGAGAGGGGGAGAGAGCCCCCCTCCTTCTTCTTCTTCTTCCTTGGCCTCCCCCCTAGATGAGAGGAGAGTTCCCCCTCTAGTCCATGGCCTCCATGGCGGCGGAGAGGCGGGAGCCCCTCCGAGATTGGATCTCCCTCTCTGTTCTTTTCTATTTCTTAAATTCCCGGAGATCCGTAACTCCGATTGCGCTGAAATTTTTACACGATTTTTTTCCATAAATTATCTTTATTGCCTCAGAATAAGGGCCCCAACCAACGTTCGAGGAGGGCACAAGATACCTGGGCACGCCAGGGGGTTCCCGGCGAGCCCTGGTGGGTTGTGGTCTCTGTGGGCCCCCGTTTGCGTTGATTCCACCTCCCAAAAATCATAAATATTCCAAAATAATTCTCCGTAAATTTTTATCGCGTTTGGACTTCTTTGATATGGATTTTCTGTGAAACAAAAAACATGCAACAAACAGGAACTGGCACTGGGCACTGGATCAATAGGTTAGTCCAATAAATCATATAAAAAGTTGCCAAAAATATGTGAAAGTTGTATAATATTGGCATGAAACAATCAAAAATTATAGATACGATGGAGACGTATCATAACTCGAAACAGGAGTTGCAGAATAAACAGAGACTAGTTAAGTGCAAGGTGACGATGTGTGTTGGAAGTGATTCCAAGGTTGATACGATCACCATCGCATACTCCCTCTACCTTCGGGATTAGTGTTGAACCTAAATAAATGTTATTTGGTGTTTACGTTGAGCATGAATATGATTAGATCATGTTTATTGCAATACGGTTATTCATTTAAGTTAGAGAATAATTGTTGTTCTGTTTACATGAATAAAACCTTCTATGGTCATACACCCAATGTGAATGGTTTATTGAATCTCGATCGTAGTGATACACATATTCATAATATTGATGCCAAAAGATGCAAAGATGATAATGATAGGGCAACATACTTGTGGCACTGCCTTTTAGGTCATATTGGTGTAAAGCGCATGAAGAAACTCCATGCAGATGGACTTTTGGAGTCACTTGATTATGAATCATTTGATACTTGCGAACCATGCCTCATGGGCAAGATGACTAAAACTCCATTCTACGGAACAATGGAGCAAGCTAATGACTTATTGGAAATAATACATACCAATGTATGCAGTCCGATGAGTGTTGAAGCATGCGGCGGGTATCGTTATTTTCTGACCTTCACAGATGATTTGAGTTGGTATGGGTATATCTACTTGATGAAACACAAGTCTGAAACATTTGAAAAAGTTCAAAGAATTTCAGAGTGAAGTAGAGAATCATCGTAACAAGAAAATAAAGTTTCTACGATCTGATCGCGGAGGCGAATATTTGAGTTACGAGTTTGGCCTTCATTTAAAACAATGTGGAATTGTTTCACAACTCACACCACCTGGAACACCACAGCGTAATGGTGTGTCCGAATGTTGTAACCGTACTTTATTAGATATGGTGCGATCTATGATGCCTCTTACCGATTTAGCACTATCGTTTTGGGGTTATGCATTAGAGACAGCCGCATTCACGTTAAATAGGGCACTGTCTAAATCCGTTGAGACGACACCGTATGAACTGTGGTTTGGCAAGAAACCTAAGCTGTCGTTTCTTAAAGTTTGGGGATGCGACGCTTATGTCAAAAGGCTGATAAGCTCGAACCTAAATCGGAGAAGTGCGTCTTCATAGGATACCCTAAAGAAACTATTGGGTACACCTTCTACCACAGATCCGAAGGCAAGATCTTTGTTGCTAAGAATGGATCCTTTCTAGAGAAGGAGTTTCTCTCGAAAGAAGTGAGTGGGAGGAAAGTAGAACTTGATGAGGTAATTGTACCTTCTCTCGAATTGGAAAGTAGCACATCAGAGAAATCTGTTCCCGTGATGCCTACACCAACTAGAGAGGAAGCAAATGATAAAGATCATGAAACTTCAGATCAAGTTGCTACTGAACCTCGTAGGTCGACTAGAGCACGATCCGCACCAGAGTGGTACGGTAATCCTGTCCTGGAAGTCATGTTACTAGACCAAGGCGAACCTACGAACTATGAAGAAGCTATGATGAGCCCAAATTCCGACAGATGGCTTGAGGCCATGAAATCTGAGATAGGATCCATGTATGAGAACAAAGTGTGGACTTTGGTGGACTTGCCCGATGATCATCAAGCCATAGAGAATAAATGGATCTTCAAGAAGAAGACTGACGCTGATTGTAATGTTACTGTCTACAAAGCACGACTTGTCGCAAAAGGTTTTCGACAAGTTCAAGGGGTTGACTATGATGAGACTTTCTCACCTGTAGCGATGCTTAAGTCCATCCGAATCATGTTAGCAATTGCCGCATTTTATGATTATGAAATCTGGCAAATGGATGTCAAAACTGCGTTCCTTAATAGATATCTTAAAGAAGAGTTGTATATGATGCAACCAAAAGGTTTTGTCGATCCTAAAAGTACTAACAAAGTGTGCAAACTCCAGCGATCCATCTAAGGACTCGTGCAAGCATCTTGGAGTTGGAATATACGCTTTGATGAGGTGATCAAAGCATATGGTTTTATACACACTTATGGTGAAGCCTGTATTTACAAGAAAGTGAGTGGGAGCTCTGTAGCATTTCTGATATTATATGTGGATGACATATTATTGGAAATGATATAGAATTTATGGATAGCATAAAAGGATACTTGAATAATAATTTTTCAATGAAAGACCTCGGTGAAGCTGCTTATATATGGGGCATCAAGATCTATAGGGATAGATCGAGACGCTTAATAGGACTTTCACAAAGCACATACCTTGACAAAGTTTTGAAGAAGTTCAAAATGGATCAGTCAAAGAAAGAGTTCTAGCCTGTATTGTAAGGTGTGAAGTTGAGTAAGACTCAAAGCCCGACCACGGCAGAAGATAGAGAGAGAATGAAAGTCATTCCCTATGCCTCAGCCATAGGTTCTATAAAGTATGCCATATTGTGTACCAGACCTATTGTGTACATTGCCATGAGTTTGGCAAGGGGGTACAATAGTGATCCATGAGTAGATCACTGGACAGCGGTCAAAATTATCCTTAGTTACCTAAGAGGACTAAGAAAATATTTCTCGGTTATGGAGGTGATAAATAGTTCGTCGTAAAGGGTTACGTCGATGCAAGCTTTAACACCGATTCAGATGACTCTGAGTCTCAATCTAGATACATATTGAAAGTGGGAGCAATTAGCTGGAGTAGCTCCATGCAGAGCATTATAGACATATAAACTTGCAAAATACATACGGATCTGAATGTGGCAGACCCGTTGACTAAACCTCTCTCAGAAGAAAAACATGATCATACCTTAGTACTCTTTGGGTGTTAATCACATGGCGATGTGAACTAGATTATTGACTCTAGTAAACTCTTTGGGTGTTAGTCACATGGCGATGTGAACTATGGGTGTTAATCACATGGCGATGTGAATTAGATTATTGACTCTAGTGCAAGTGGGAGACTGAAGGAAATATGCCCTAGAAGCAATAATAAAGTTGTTATTTTATATTTTCTTATTCATTATAAAGATTTATTATTCATGCTAGAATTGTATTGATCGGAAACTTAAATACATGTGTGAATACATAAACAAATACCGTGTCCCTAGTAAGCCTCTACTAGACTAGCTCATTGATCAAAGATGGTTAAGGTTTCCTAACCATAGACATGTGTTGTCATTTGATAACGGGATCACATCATTAGAAGAATGATGTGATCGACAAGACCCATCCATTAGCTTAGCATAATGATCATTCAGTTTATTGCTATTGCTTTCTTCATGTCAAATACATATTCCTTCGACTATGAGATTATGCAACTCCCTGATACCGGAGGAATACCTTCTGTGCTATCAAACGTCACAATGTAACTGGGTGATCATAAAGATGCTCTACAGGTATCTCCGAAGGTGTTTGTTGAGTTGGCATAGATCGAGATTATGATTTGTCACTCCGAGTATCGGAGAGGTATCTCCAGGCCCTCTCGGTAATACACATCATAAGAAGCCTTGCAAGCAAAGTGACTAATGAGTTAGTTACAGGATGATGTATGATACGTCTCCAACGTATCTATAATTTTTGATTGTTCCATGCTATTATATTATCTATCTTGGATGTTTTATATGCTATTTTATATGATTTTTAGGACTAACCTATTAACCTAGAGCCCAGTGCCAGTTTCTGTTTTTTCCTTGTTTTTGAGTTTCGCAGAAAAGGAATATCAAACGGAGTCCAAATGAGCTGAAAATTTACGGAGATTTTTTATGGACCAGAAGAAGCCCCCGAAGCAAAAGAGTTGGGCCAGAAGAGTCCCGAGCCAACCACAAGGTTGGAGGGTGCGCCCTACCCCCCCTGGCGTGTCCTCCGTCCTTGTGGTTGACTCGTGGACCCCCCTGACTTGTTCTCGACGCCAAAAATTTCTATAAATACAGAAACCCCCAGAAATAAATCTAGATCAGGAGTTCCGCCGCCGCAAGCCTCTGTAGCCACCAAAAACCAATCGGGGCCCTGTTTCGGCACCCTGCCGGAGGGGGAAATCATCACCGGTGGCCATCTTCATCATCCCGGCGCTCTCCATGACGAGGAGGGAGTAGTTCACCCTCGGGGCTGAGGGTATGTACCACTAGCTATGTGTTTGATCTCTCTCTCTCGTGTTCTTGATTTGGCACGATCTTGATGTACCGCGAGCTTTGTTATTATAGTTGAATCATATGGTGTTTCTTCCCCTCTACCTTCTTGTAATGGATTGAGTTTTCCCTTTGAAGTTATCTTATCGGATTGAGTCTTTAAGGATTTGAGAACACTTGATGTATGTCTTGCATGTGCTTATCTGTGGTGACAATGGGTATTTCACGTGATCCACTTGATGTATGTTTTGGTGATCAACTTGCGGGTTCTGTGACCTTGTGAACTTATGCATAGGGGTTGGCACACGTGTTCGTCTTGACTCTCCGGTAGAAACTTTGGGGCACTCTTTGAAGTTCTTTGTGTTGGTTTGAATAGATGAATCTGAGATTGTGTGATGCATATCGTATAATCAAACCCGCGGATACTTGTGGTGACATTGGAGTATCTAGGTGACATTAGGGTTTTGGTTGATGTGTGTCTTAAGGTGTTATTTTAGTACGAACTCTAGGGCTGTTTGTGACACTTATAGGAATAGCCCAATAGATCGATCAGAAAGAATAACTTTGAGGTGGTTTCGTACCCTACAATAATCTCTTCGTTTATTTTCCGCTATTAGTGACTTTGGAGTGACTCTTTGTTGCACGTTGAGGGATTGTTATATGATCTAATTATGTTATCATTGTTGAGAGAACTTGCACTAGTGAAAGTATGAACCCTAGGCCTTGTTTCCAAGCATTGCAATACCGTTTTCGCTCACTTTTACTACTAGTTACCTTGCTGTTTTTATATTTTCAGATTACAAAAACCTATATCTACCATCCATATTGCACTTGTATCACCATCTCTTCGCCAAACTAGTGCACCTATACAATTTACCATTGTATTGGGTGTGTTGGGGACACAAAAGACTCTTTGTTATTTGGTTGCAGGGTTGTTTGAGAGAGATCATCTTCATCCTACGCCTCCCACGGATTGATAAACCTTAGGTCATCCACTTGAGGGAAATTTGCTACTGTCCTACAAAACTCTGCGCTTGGAGGCCCAACACGAGTCTACAAGAAGAAGGTTGCGTAGTAGACATCAAGCTCTTCTGGCGCCGTTGCCGGGGAGGCTAGGTAAGCGGCACTCGCATCCCGTCAACGAAGCTCTTTTCTGGCGCCGTTGCCGGGGACGTGAGTGCTTGAAGGTATATCTTTAGATCTTGCAATCGAATCTTTTATTTTCTTGTTTTATCACTAGTTTAGTTTATAAAATAAAACTACAAAAAAATGGAATTGAGGTTGCCTCATATGCTTCATCTTTTTATTGTCTTCCGTGAAAATGATGGAAAGGAAAATTATGATCAAGTGTTAGAAGAAGTCTATAAAATGTTTGGCACTAAATTTTTGAATGATGAGCATGATTACAATGTTGTTAGTATGAATTCTTTGAATATCCATGATGCTAATGATATGCAAAGCCATAAGCTTGGGGATGCTATGTTTGATGAAGATTATATTTTTTGTCCCCTAAGTTTTGATGAGCAAATTTATTATGATGAAAGCATGCCTCCTATTTATGATGATTATATTGATGAAAGTGGGTTTGGAAGAGTGTCAACTCTAGGTATTAATGATCCCACTATTTTGGAGGGTGTTGAATCTTTTTACAATATTGATGAAAGTGGATTTGGAGAGGTCATGACTTTATTTAGTGATGAATCCACTATTTCGGAAGAGGTTCCAATTGATTATGAGAACAAAGTTGCTATCTATGATGATTATTGTGATGACATGTATGCTATAAAGAATAATGATAACCATGAAACTTGTCATCATGATTTTAATTTTCAATTGGATTATGCCTCACATGATAGTTATTTTGTTGAGTTTGCTCCCACTATTCCGAATGAAAAGAATTTTGCTTATGTGGAGAGTAGAAAAATTTCTATGCTTATGAATCATGAAAAGAATGCTTTATGTGATGGTTATGTTGTTGAATTCATTCATGATGCTACTGAAAATTATTATGAGAGAGGAACATGTGCTCTTACATATTGCAATAATATCAAGTTTCCTCTCTATGTGTTGAAAATCTTGAAGTTATGCTTGTTTTACCTTCCTATGCTAGTTGATTCTTGTTCCCATAAATTTTTTGCTCACAAAATCCCTATGCATAGGAAGTGAGTTAGACTTAAATGTGCTAGTCATATGCTTCATGATGCTCCCATTGTGTTTCAATCCTTATCTTTTATGTGAGCATCATTGAAATCATCATGCCTAGCTAAAAAGGCATTAAAGAAAAGCGCTTGTTGGGAGACAACCCAATATTTACCCTTAATGTTTTTATGTGTTCACATGATTAATCTACTGTAGTAATCATGTTTTATAGCTTTTGTTTGAATAAAGTGCCAAGTAAAGCCTTTGGGATAGTGTGGTTGATAGTTGATTTGATTCTGTGCAAAAACAGAAACTTTTGCGTCCAGTACAGAAATTCCTATCATTTACTGGAACGTGGAAAACTTATTAAATTTTTACAGTTGATTTTTATACAAATTATATACGTTGTCTTAATTTTTCAGAATTTTTGGAGTAACATAAGTATGATCTTAATTCAGGTCTTTACGTACTGTTCTGTTTTTGACAGATTCTGTTTTCGATGCATAGTTTGCTTGTTTTCTAGTTTCTATGGTTTATATTGCTTAATATAAATTGTAGAAATGATAGGGTACATTAGGCATCATGTGAGAAAAATTTTGAATCTTGTCTTGACAGTACCAAAGTGAATGATTTTTTTTATCATACTAACCCATCTCACGAAGTTCCGTTAAGTTTTGTGTGATTGAATTTTTCAAGTTTTGGGTGAGATATCGATATGAGGAGAATAAGGAGTGACAAGACCCTAAGCTTGGGGATGCCCAAGGCACCCCAAGGTAATATTCAAGGAAGATCCAAGCAACTAAGCTTGGGGATGCCCCGGAAGGCATCCCCTCTTTCGTCCTCAACATTATCGGTAACCTCATTTGGAGCTATATTTTTATTCGTCACATGATATGTGTTTTGCTTGGAGCGTCATTTTCTTTTATTATTATTTTCTTGATGTTATTCATATTAAATTTTTTCATCTTTTATTTCAATAAAAGTGTCAAGTTTAGCCTTTACCATGCTTATTTTGCAAGTCTATACGTTGTTGTTTTGAAAACAGAAAGTTTTCTATAGTTGTATGAATTCTTGTGGAAATTAAGAACATGGGAAAATCTTGAAATTTTTACACAATGAGTAACAACAAATTTTCTAGAGTGTGGTAATTTTTCAGAATTTTTGGAGTTAGGGAAGTATGAGTACAATTGCACTCTTTACAGACTGTCCTGTTTTGACAGATTGCTGTTATGTTTGCATTGTTTGCATATGTTTGCTTGTTTAATGATTCTATTTGAGGATAGGAGTATTAAATATGCAGAGTCATTTAGTATGCAATGTTAAATAATAATTTTAGTGATTTGCTACAGTAGAGTATGATAAGATTTTGCATTTGATTTATACTAACTTTTCTCACGAGTTCTTGTTGAGTTTTGTGTGGATGAAGTGTTTAATAATTAGGGAAACCATCATATAAAAGGAATTAAGGAGACACAAAAGCTCAAGCTTGGGGATGCCCAAGGCATCCCAATATAATATTTCAAGAAGTCTCAAGCATCTAAGCTTGGGGATGCCCCGGTAGGCATCCCACCTTTCTTCATCAAGAATTATCGATTAGTATCGGTTGAGCCTAAGTTTTTGCTTCTTCACACGATGTGTGCTATTTTTAGAATGTCATTTTATTTTGTTTTTCTTGCTGTTTGAATAAAGTACTTAAGATCTCAATTTTCGTTATGAGAGAGAGTCTTCACATAGCTACTTAATTATTTGACTACTCATTGATCTTCACTTATATCTTTATGGAGTAGTTTGTCATTTACTCATGTGCTTCACTTATATCCTATGAGTAAATGGTTGAATGAATTGAATATCATAAATCTAAAATTATATGTGCTTCATATGCTTATACCATGGGGAGTAAGGACTTCACATATAAGAAGTAGAGGTGGTAAATTTATTGAAAGTTAGCAAACATAGTATTGGTCACTTGAACAATTCATGAAAGAATATTGAAGGAAGAGAGATTTCACATATAAATATACTATCTTGGACATCTTCTATGATTGTGAGCCCCATTAATTATTTTCAAACTTGAGCAAATTAGTTGAAGTTGGACAAGGAAGACAACATAATGAGTTATGCTTGGGTATATTTGTATAGAAATTATATTGTTATGGATCCTTCAACATGTGGTGCTTGCTATTTAGAATCTTTTGCTAGCCAAAATTTCTGTACTAAGCGGGATTACTGCTTGTGCATCCAAAATCCTTGAACCAAGTTTCTTCCATGAGTGTCCACCATATCTACCTATATGCGGTATTTACCTGCCGTTCCAAGTAAATTTGCATGTGCCAAACTCTAAACCTTCAAATAATAATCTGTTTTGTATGCCCGAATCGCTCATGTAGCGACTAGGGGCTGTCAGTATCTTCCATGCTAGGTGGGTTATTCTCACGATGAGTGTTTATTCACTTGTCATTCACAAGAAAGTGGCTGGTAATTGGGATGCCCAGTCCTATGATCAAAAGATCAACAACAAAATCGCAAATAACTGCAAACAAAACTCCCCCAGGATTGTTGATAGTTGGACGGTACCCGTTGTTTCGGATAAGCCGTGGAGTGTGATTGTTGGTGGAGGGGGAGTAAAAACTTTACCTTTCTATTTGGGAACCGCCTATAATGTATCTAGTATTGAAGATATTGGGAACTCTTGGTTGTTATGTTGACAATGAAAGCATACCTCTCAAAATTATTTTCATCTCTGTTTTAAAAGCTTCGAGCTCTGGCACCTCTGCAAATCCCTGCTTCCCTCTGCGAAGGGCCTATCTTTTACTTTTATGCAAGAGTCAGTAGTATTCCTTCTCATTCCAACCTACTCTTTAGTTGGCAAGCATCATGTGATGGGGAAAGATCTAAGCATATATGGCCATTCAAATATATTTGATCATGAATTATTATTGTTGACAATTATCTATATGATAAATAAGTTGGGAGGCGAAACATTAAGCCCCTATCTTTCTCTGTGTTCAATGGATGCTATTTGTTCTAAAAATATGCTTTGAGTGGTAGCAATCATGGAAGACTATATGATAGTTGAGTATGTGGGATTTGCTAAATCAAAGCTCTTACATAGACCCTTCCTGAAAATAAGATGAATTGCAATTGTTTGATGACTGAGAACCTAGTTTGTTAGTTTTCAAGAAAGTTTAAGATCTATGCTTTAACATGTGAATAGTTTGCTACTTGATCATGAGAAGTTTTATGAGATGAGCTACAGTTTATGATATATAATGATGCTAGAAAAAGTGATTGAAATTATCATTGATCAAACTTATGCACTTGCTAGCATTTCACATCAAAAATTCTGTTTTTATCATTTACCTACTCGAGGACGACAGGAATTAAGCTTGGGGATGCTTGATACGTCTCCAACGTATCTATAATTTTTGATTGTTCCATGCTATTATATTATCTATCTTGCATGTTTTATATGCATTTATATGCTATTTTATATGATTTTTGGGACTAACCTATTAACCTAGAGCCCAGTGCCAGTTTCTGTTTTTTCCTTTTTTTTTTGAGTTTCGCAGAAAACAATATCAAACGGAGTCCAAATGAGCTGAAAATTTACGGAGATTTTTTATCGACCAGAAGAAGCCCCCGAAGCAAAAGAGTTGGGCCAGAAGAGTCCCGAGCCAACCACAAGGTTGGAGGGCGCACCCTACCCCCCCGGGCGCATCCTCCGTCCTTGTGGTTGACTCGTGGACCCCCATGACTTGTTCTCGACGCCAAAAATTCATATAAATACATAAACCCCCAGAAATAAACCTAGATCGGGAGTTCCGCCGCCGCAAGCCTCTGTAGCCACCAAAAACCAATCGGGACCCTGTTCCGGCACCCTGCCGGAGGAGGAAATCATCACCGGTGGCCATCTTCATCATCCCGGCGCTCTCCATGACGAGGAGGGAGTAGTTCACCCTCGGGGCTGAGGGTATGTACCAGTAGCTATGTGTTTGATCTCTCTCTCTCTCTCTCGTGTTCTTGATTTGGCACGATCTTGATGTACTGCGAGCTTTGTTATTATAGTTGAATCATATGGTGTTTCTTCCCCTCTACCTTCTTGTAATGGATTGAGTTTTCCCTTTGAAGTTATCTTATCGGATTGAGTCTTTAAGGATATGAGAACACTTGATGTATGTCTTGTATGTGCTTATCTGTGGTGACAATGGGATATTCACGTGATCCACTTGATGTATGTTTTGGTGATCAACTTGCGGGTTCTGTGACCTTGTGAACTTATGCATAGGGGTTGGCACACGTTTTCGTCTTGACTCTCCGGTAGAAACTTTGGGGCACTCTTTGAAGTTCTTTGTGTTGGTTTGAATAGATGAATCTGAGATTGTGTGATGCATATCGTATAATCAAACCCGCGGATACTTGTGGTGACATTGGAGTATCTAGGTGACATTAGGGTTTTGGTTGATGTGTGTCTTAAGGTGTTATTTTAGTACGAACTCTAGGGATGTTTGTGACACTTATAGGAATAGCCCAATAGATCGATCAGAAAGAATAACTTTGAGGTGGTTTCGTACCCTACAATAATCTCTTCGTTTATTTTCCGCTATTAGTGACTTTGGAGTGACTCTTTGTTGCACGTTGAGGGATTGTTATATGACCTAATTATGTTATCATTGTTGAGAGAACTTGCACTGGTGAAAGTATGAACCCTAGGCCTTGTTTCCAAGCATTGCAATACCGTTTTCGCTCACTTTTACTACTAGTTACCTTGCTGTTTTTATATTTTCAGATTACAAAAACCTATATCTACCATCCATATTGCACTTGTATCACCATCTCTTCGCCGAACTAGTGCACCTATACAATTTACCATTGTATTGGGTGTGTTGGGGACACAAGAGACTCTGTTATTTGGTTGCAGGGTTGTTTGAGAGAGACCATCTTCATCCTACGCCTCCCACGGATTGATAAACCTTAGGTCATCCACTTGAGGGAAATTTGCTACTGTCCTACAAAACTCTGCGCTTGGAGGCCCAACACGAGTCTACAAGAAGAAGGTTGCGTAGTAGACATCAATGGCTGGTCCCTCCTGGCTGGTCCCTCCTCCCCCAGCTATATATATGTGGGAGGGGGGCGCCTAGCACATCAGAACATTGTCTTAGCCGTGTACGGCGCCCCCTCCTTCACCGTTTACACCCCCGGTCATATTTTCGTAGTGCTTAGGCGAAGCCCTGCGGAGATCACTTCACCATCACCGTCACCACGCCATCGTGCTGCCGGAACTCATCCACTACCTCACCGTCTTGCTGGATCAAGAAGGCGGAGGACGTCACCGAGCTGAACGTGTGCTGAACGCGGAGGTGTCGTACGTTCGGTACTTGATCGGTTGGAGCGCGAAGAAGTTCGACTACATCAACCGCGTTATTAAACGCTTCCGCTTACGGTCTACGAGGGTACGTAGACACACTCTCCCCTCTCGTTGCTATGCATATCCATGAATTGATCTTGCGTGTGCGTAGATTTTTTTTTTTATTTTCAATGTAACGTTTCCCAACAAATCCCTGCTTTAGTTTTGGCTTGAACCCCCCTCAACAAGTTACCAAATATATTAGTAATACTAGTGGGTGAAGGTAAATTGAACGTCAGATGAATCGTGCGCCATAATAGAGTGACAAATGGACATGTAATAAGAAAATGGTGTGATGTTTCCGTGTGATCACATAAGCAACATTGTTTATTGCCTTGCCATTTATGTTTCGTTATATTGTCTTTAGTAAGAATAACTCTCCTATGAACAAACCACATGAAAATTTTAATTTTGAGTGGTACTTATTTTCTAAATGTGCTGTGAACAGAAGGCTGGTTCAAAGTTGATTAAATCATGCACATAGATTTGATCCTGAAAATCCCAGATCTACTTCCGACAGAGTGTGTATGATACATTAGTGAGGTTTAGATGTATCAGTCATCAAACTAAATGTACCCACACAATCCACTTATCTGTGCTCAGATGGATTTGACCCTAATATAGTGCTCTTTCTAGAGCTGGACAATATTGTACAAAGAAATATACTGTAAAGCCAGGGGCATGTCTCAAGTCAAGTATCCTCCAAGAACCTAGTTGTTTCAACCATGACTAATATGAAATCTTTTCTTATATTTTAAAAAAGCAACCTCAGTTTTCATAAACCCTTCCAAAGGGTGAATCAAACGATTGTGCGGTGACTTGAGACATCGTCTTTACGTGTAAATATTTGTTACGCAATAACTGTATCTACACTCCGTTGTGCTCCGAAGCGAGCTGGATTATGGCGTGCCCGGTCAGCAATCATGTATAAATTGAAGAGGCGAAGCGACTGTTGCACAGTGAGAGTATGAACCAGTTTTATATAAACATATATACATGATTAATGTACAGGAGATCGAGCACCATGATATACTACACAGAAATGGTGCTCAGCAACCAACAAATAGTACTACTCACCAAAGTGTAACCAAACAAGCGAAAAAGGAAAAAACAAACAACTAGTACATGACGTCCGGACTCCACATCAACCGTGATGAACAGCAGGAGCACTCGTCAGACCACGTATCGTAACTGAGCACGGCGGATAAAATTGACTTGCTCAGAAGCAGGCGTCGAGGAGGCAGCAGCAGCAGAGCGCCGCGCAGCTGCAACAACACAAGAAGCAGACAAACATGATTAAGCATCTCATGAACGAGGCCATGCATGGGACGGATGCGAAGACAGAACTCAGAAAGCCAGAAGGGACGAACAAGACTTACCAGCCTCTCCAGAAGCCGCCGCCGTGGTGGTGTCCGTGTCCGCCGCGGCTCGTGGTGGTGTCGGCGCCGCCGGCGTCAGGATACTGCTGGTCCCGCTGCGGGTAGCCGGCCGGCGGCGGCGCTACGTAGGCCTGCTGCTGCTGGCCCGGCGGAGGGTAGGCCGTGGCGCTGGTGCCCTGCTGCGGGTAGCCCTGCTGGTAGCTCATGATGGAATTACCGGTGTGTCTTCCTGAAGCGATCAAGAACAAGAGAAGAGGATGAGGAAAAGAGGCTTTGCTGCTATGAAGATGAAGCGAATGGGTGGGATTAGGAAGACCGCTTTGCCGGGCGTCTGCCTTTATAGGAGCTGCACACCCACGGTTGCTTAGCCGCGTCGGTCGACCTGGGGGTAGAAGAAGAGAAAGCGAAGGGAACAGCTGAACTGCCCTGCCTGCCATGCCACCGTGCCACGGACGGACGCGCTTTCAGGTGCCGCGCTTGCATGCCGCCTCGGGCGCGCTCATGGTTCCGTTGGACGGTGGGTCTCGTGCGTGGTTGACCGCCATTGGACCAACTGGCCCCGCGGGTTTTTACCATAGGGATGGGGATGGGCATCTTTTTAACCCCGCGGGGCTGCTGTTGGGTAAACTATGAAACCCGACACGTTTCATGGGTTCAAACCCGTTTCAACAATACCTGAACCCGAAACCCGTCATCCCGTCAAAATACTACAATAAGCGTATTTAAGGAGTACAATCTTGAGAGTGATGATGATCATAGACAGCCATCTTGCTCATTCTCTTCTTTGCAAGCTCCATTCCTTATGTCACTCTTCAATGAACATGTTGCTAAAAAATGGCCAATATTTTTTAGGATGAAATCTAAGCTAGATCATTACTTGGAAGATGAGCTAGTTTCATTGTCCAAAGATAAATTCAGTGTGTTAGATTGGTGGAAAGTTGATGAAACATGCTATCCAACTTTGAGGCTGCTAGCATGTGATATTTTTGCAACTCCGGTCAGCACGGTTGCCTCAGAATCAACATTTAGCACAAGTGGTAGAGTTCTAGTTCTAAGCGGTAGAACTCCAGTCCTTATGTTTGCTTAAATATGATGATTTCCTCGTGGGTTTAGAAAACCCGATGGGTTTAGGTGACGGGCAAAAAGCTAGCCCCGCTTACGGTGACAGGGACGGAGACGGGCTTCCGAATTTTTCATGGGGATGGATTTGGGAAGGCAAAACCCGGTGGGTTTAGTCCCCGTTGCCATCTTGAGGTGCACCACACCAAGCAGATTTTTGAACCTACAGTAGAGCAGAAATCCAAGACGCCACGACTTTGTCTCTGCTAATCACTAATCAGCGCGTGTAATTATGCCGGCGGCTCAACCGTGTTGGACTATACGTACTCCTCCGTCGTGGCATGCACCGATTCGTCCTCGCGTGGCATCTCCTCTGCTATGGATCCAGTTGACCAGCTACGAATAAGCAATTTGATTTAACCAATGCTAGCCTAGCACGCCGGCCCTCGTCGACGACGAATCTTCGCCGCAGATAAGCACAGCGAGGAAGCAAGGAAGGACCGAACCGTCACCTGCAGCCACCGACCCACGAGAGAGACGCCGCGCCATTGCCGCGTGGATTTCTTCATTTAGTTTAAGGGATCCGTCAACCAGTCTCTGTCTGACTGTCTCAAGCAGGCAAGACGACGCGTCCAAGCAAACTGACCGGATGCCGCGTGCGCGCATGCATCTCTTCTCTGTATAAGTAGACAAATCGAATGATGCGGTTTCCACTCCATCCCGGTCTATCCATTCCCTTCATCTTCATATCAGAAAAGCCTCTTTTCCTCATCCTCCTCTACTGTTCTTGATCGCTTCAGGAAGACAGATCAGTAATTCCATCATGAGCTACCAGCAGGGCTACCCACAGCAGGGCGCCACGGCCTACCCTCCGCCCGGCCAGCAGCAGGCCTACGTCGCGCCGCCGCCGGCTGCGTACCAGCAGAGCCAACAGTACCCTCCTGCCGGCGCCGACACCACCAGCCGCGGCGGACACGGCCACGGCGGCGATGGCTTCTTGAAAGGATGGTAATTTTCCTCCCTTGTTCCGAATTCTCACTCGCCTCCGTAGCCTCATTTGTAACGAACTGATAATGATCGTCTTCCTCTTGTGTTGTTGCAGCTGCGCGGCGCTCTGCTGCTGCTGCCTCCTCGACGCCTGCTTCTGATCGACTTCGTCCCATGTTGTTCCACCGTCATGACTCAGGATCAGGCGCGGCATGTAGAGTATCGTCATGATCGAGTTTGAGTACTAGTCCCAGAGCACGATTTTCTTGTGTTTGATCGTGTGCGTTGTTTTGTTTCCATTAGTATGATTCAGATGGACAGACCTGTGAGAATGTGAGATTGATCTAGGTAGTGGCCTTGTTGAATGCATATTCTCTTGGTGTTGTTTACCTTGTTGGCAGTGATGATTGAATTATTTGCGGGTCTTTATAGTGAAATAATCTGACAATAGCTGTATTTGAACTTGCATGGGTACACACTCCCTAGAAATGTTTACAGATTTTGATGCAGACTAAAGATGAAGATTAGAAATTACCGCTTCAATCAAAAAGGGTAATATAGTCTTGTATCCAAACTAAACTATTCAATAAGTTTGATCTGCAGGAGTAACTTTAAGATTTGTGTAAACTTCTAGAGAGGGGGGTGTACGGTGCACCGAAGCATAACTCGGTCGGTTAGGCTAACTTCAACGCACGATCTCAAATCATTCGGGTCTGTCAGACAAACGAGATGGCCCAACGCATGACCCCATTCACAAAAAACGTCAGTTTCTGGTCCGCCTCGCCCCATCCTGCGAGCAAAGCTAGGCTGACTTTGCTCTGAGACGGACACAAGCGGACGCTCCCTGCGTCGTCCTCGTCCGGTTGTGTCCCTTCGCATGTGAGCCCTGGCCCGCCTGTCACTGGAACAATAGCGGCCCACCCACCCATCCCTCTCTCTCTCCTCCTTTCTCTGTTCCTTCCCCACCGTGCCGGCGCGCGCGACCCCGGCAAGCTGCATCTCATCTGCACCACGGCGCGCATCCCCGGCCGGTGATTCGGCTCCGGGCTCGAGCCGCCGCATTTCCCCCTCGTCGTAGTCGCCGCCGAGCCACGGGTCGACGGCGGCGCGTCTTGGCTGAACTCGTCCGTGGCGCGAGCTCGGCGGACGGAGCTGCGGGCGACGGGGCGAGCACGCAGCGGACGCGGCGCGAGCTCGGCGGACGGAGCTGCAGGCGAGCGGGGCGAGCACGCAACGGACGTGACCGGGGTGGCGGGCGTGCGAGCCCGGGGCTGCGGCGGCAACAACGACTGTAGGGCAGGGCGGCGCAAGCTCGGCGGACGGAGCTGCAGGCGCGCAGCGGACGCGGCGGGCGTGCAAACTCGGGGCTGCGACGACAGCTGCGGGGTGGGGCGGGGCCTCGCTCTCGGTGGACGGAGCTGCGGGCGAGCGCGGCGACGGACGGGCGCGCGAGTGCGGGGGTTGCCGGAGCGCGGCTGGCTGGCGGAGCGCTGCTGAGACGGCGGACGGGCGCGGCGGGTGGCAGGGCAAAGCGTGCGTGCGGCACTGGCAGCGCGTGCTAGCGGGCGGGCGCGGCTGCCGGGCGCTGTGGCAGGCGCGGCCGGAGCACGGCGGGCGGGAGCTGGCGAGCGCTGCTGCTGGCGCACGGGCGGGCGAGCCGGACAGTTCGAGATAGGTCTGCTGCGTTGGGTGCATGCACGGCCCTCGGACAAAAAGCGGACACAGACATCCGTTTCTCTGCCTCAAACAGACAAAATCCGGACGAAATGAACGTTCGTTTGGGTCGTGCGTTGGAGTAAGCCTTACATGCAATTACTCGTGGCAACAAGGATGCTATGTTTAGCCCCTGCAATCCCCATAGCATGTCCTTCCTCTTTATCGATCTTGCTATTCACGGTGCCCGACATTGACGAGTCTATTTCTAAAAACCCGGTCATTTCTCTCACACAAAATCTCCCGCAATGTAAGCATCATAAGAGAACCTAACGCTTTCCTAGTGTTGCCATTTCATTTATAACGAAGTGCCACCAATCTTGTACCACGTTGAAGTTGCTCCATTCGTCAATGTTGACATGTTGAAGCCCGAGCCATCTATGAATAGGAGATACATAACTGGCATAACCCACAATCTGGCCATCCTCTCTGTTGAAGCCAGTCCGCAGTCCATAGATGATCTTCAATGACAAGCCAAGTAAAAAAACTTGTGTTTCGATGGTGCCCAAATTTTCTGAGCAGCCGGCTTCAGGTGAGGGGCGCCAGCATTATTGTTCTAAGGTTGCGCCAAGTAAGACGAAGAGGTGGCGTACTCTCCTGAAGCCGTGTTTTTCCAAAGAATAGTATCTGCGATATCTCCATTTAGAATGACGTATTACAACTCCACCCCAAGATCAAGGAACTCAATGATGTGCTGCACCATGATGTCTGATATTGTATTAATGTGATCAATCCAAAGCCCTTGATCAAAAGCTTTGGCCAGCGATTTGCTCTTGCCTTTGGAGATGGCAAAGATGGACGGAGCAATGTGCTTTGGCTTGCACCCTTGCGCCCTTCGAGGTCAATGCATGTACATCTGATGGTTGCTACCAAGCTCTTTTCCACATTTGTGACTAGTCCCATGACATCCCCGAATCTTTGCAGAATGGAAGTAAGCATGTCCACGTCCTCCTTTAAGGGGGCCAAAAATATGGCAGCAGCATCCGCATATAACGAAGTACGGAGATATGCCCCCTTCCCTATCGACCTCTGTAAATCTCCATTTGTCATTGTGACGTCAATAAACTGCTGAAGAGGGTCTATGGCAAGGACAAAGAGGAGCGGCGACAAAGGATCCCCTTGCCATAGTCCTATTCCATGTAGAATGGGGTTTCCGGGAGCTCCATATAGGAGAATCCACGAGGATGAGGTGCGCCATAGAGCATCGACCCAATTTCGGAAACGCGAGGGGAAGCCCTTCTTCTGCATGAGGTCTAATAGATACTAGCAGTTGACAGTGTCAAAGAGTCAAAGGCCTTCTTGATGTCGAGCTTTAGGAGCAGGGATGGAGTATTGCTTCTTTGCAATCTTCTGGCATAATTCCTAATGAACATAAAGTTGCCGTGAATGTCCCTAGTCTTGATGAAGGCACTTTGGGTGCTTGATGTGAGGGTGTTTACGAAAGGGGTGCGGGCGAAGGGCGGCAAGGGCAGGGCGGCGGACGACGCTATAGCTATAACCCGCCCATTGTAGTGCCGAAGATGCGATGCTGGAAAAGAGACGACATGGAAGTCCAAATCTCCCCTTCGTCTTATTTCTGGATAGAGCCTGTTGCGGGAGTTTATAACCATGAACTACCCAAAATGCCCCTGAGGCCGAAATATACTACCTGAATTCTAGTGTAGTACTCCCGCCGTTCCATTATGTAAGGTGTATTATTTTCGGCACGGTGACCAAGGCACATAATTATTGAGAAATTAGGACTGAATTACCCTTGGAAAATTTATTGGTTAGTGGCAAGTAAATCAGTTAGTCCAGGAAAGAAAGAGATACATGCAATCGAGAGAGATACTTTTCTTCTTGGCGGCAGCTACAAATCAGCCGATTGATTTGTTACAAATTTAAGTCGGCCCCAGAGCCGTCTGATCAGACACTCCCAGCCGCAGGATCAGACAGCACCACAACCCAGTCATGGCATCAGCTCCATGCTAGCACCGACGGTGCCCCGGAGGCGCTCCATTGCACCTCCGGCGACCCGCCGCGGCGCTTCATTGCAACTCCGGCGATCCCCGCGGAGCTTCACTGCAGCGCCGGCCGCGCTCCATTTTAGCGCCGACGAACCTTCAACGGCCCCACGACGCTTCATTGGAACTCCGGCGAGCTTCGTTGCACCTCCGACGACGCTTCAATCAACACCGTCGGCGCCGCCACGCTTCACTGCAGCTCCGGCGCCCCTACTCTGCTTCATCACAACACCGGCGAGCCCCCTCTACTTCACATGTTGCACGCAGCTCCCGTCGGCCATGGCAGCAGCCTCCGCCCAGCCTAGCCTACGACAGCACGAGGTGAGCGGCGATAGCGATTTGCAGCAGCGGTGCAGCGACACTAGGCGACAACAGTTTGTAGCAGCGATGCAGCAACGGGCGGTGGTGGTGGCACTGGTCTACGGCGCTGGTGTGTGGGGCAGTGTGGTGAAGAAGGAAAGGAAGAAAGAATGAGCGGCTCAACGCATTTGGAGGAAGAGATAAGGGGAAAAGGAAAGGATAAGGAAGGAAGAGAGATAAGCGGCGCATGGGCCCACCGGACGCGTGGCGCGCGTTGGAGACGACTTACGAAGCGTGTTCATCATCCGACTGATTTCAATGCTTTGTCTTCTTTTACTACAAGGAGAGATACACACAATCAGGAGAGAGATTCTTTACTTTTTCTGTAAGGCTAAAAAGAGAATTATGAGAAATTAGAAGAAATGCACCTTACACTGTAAGAATTTTAGCAAAAAAATAAATATATCTGTTTACATAAAAAGGAACATGGGAGTATTACAACTTTTGGGCCATCGGATCATAAAAATAAAAGACCCAAAATAGTTTGATGTCCTGTAAAAGGTCTGTTTTTTTATAACTGTGAACAGAAACAACGTTTCATACGTTAGGATCGCACTGTCCTTCCGTGTAGGGACACAGCTTCAGTGCCGTAAAAGCACATGCCTTTGGGTCCCTTACATATGAACCAGCCATCTGTTGGACCCACGTGTCATAGGCACAGAGACAGGTGCCTTAAGGCACCGAAGCGCAGTCCCCCGTGTAGGAGACGTAGGAGAGACTAGTCATCCCGGCATGCACGCACCGAGGTTTCGTCCCCGCGTGGCATTTCCTCTGGCACCTAGCAGTACTTTGATGCATGCACCGTTGACCTGCTACGAACCCGCGGTCTGACCAACGCCAACCCTGTCAGCAGTCAGCACGCCGGCCCTCGTCGACGACGAAGGTTCGCCGCAGACAAGCACGGCGAGGAACGAAGGACGGAACCGTCACCTTTAGCCACCCACCGACGAGAGCGACGTTGCAGCCATTGCCGCGTGGATTTCTTCCTTTAATCTAAGGAAACCGTCAACCAGTCTCCGTCTCAAGACGGCGGCGGGCGATCGACGCGTCTAAGCAACCGGCCGGATGCCGCGTACGTACGTGCACCTCCCTATCCTATAAGTAGACGCTCGACGACGCTGTTTCCACTCCATCCCGTTCTGTCCAGTCCTGCCTAGTTCCTCCTCCTCCTCTCCTGATCTTGATTGGTCTCCGTCAGTTGCGTCAGAACTCAGAGGAACAGCGCATTGTTCCGCAGAGTGTTTTGCTGTCTCTTCCTGCAACTCGGCCATGAGCTACCAGCAGGGTACGTACCAATTCCATTTTCCTTGTGTGTCATCTTTTGCTACCTACGGTTCGTAGGGGAGCGAGCATGTTTGGTTCTTGAATTCTGAACTATATTTTCGTTTCTTCCGGTTCTGCAGGCTACCCGCCGCCGGGCACCGCAGCAGCGTACCCTCCGCTGGGCCAGCAGCAGCAGCCCTACGTCGCGCCGCCGCCGTCCACCTACCCGCAGGACCAGCAGTACCCTCCCGCCGGCGCCGACACCACCAGCCGCGGCGGACACGGCCACGGCGGCGACGGCTTCTTGAAAGGATGGTAATTTTTCTCTCCCTTGTTCTGAATTCTCACTCGTCTCCGTAGCCTCAGTTGTAACGAACTGATAATGATCGTCTTCCTCTTCTCTTGTTGCAGCTGCGCGGCGCTCTGCTGCTGCTGCCTCCTCGACGCCTGCTTCTGATGATCTGATCGACTTCGTCCCATGTTGTGTTGTTCCACCGCCGTCATCAGGCGCGGCATGTAGATTGCACTTCGCTTCTTTTCTGTGTGCGGTCGACGTGCTGGGTACTAGTCCCAGAGCACGATTTTTCCCGCGTGTCATGTGTGAGTTGTTTTGTTTCCATTCGTATGATTCAGATAGATATACATGTGAGATGCATCTAGTGGCCTTATTGAATGCCATATTCGCTTGGTGTTATTCACCTTCTTGGCAGTGCTGACTGAATTATTCACAGATCGAATAATTTCATGATACTTGTAGTGAACTTGGTGCAGTTAACCTGATGTCGCAATGTTGTTGATCCATCTGAATCGTACACTAATTTCACAAATCCCCGAAAACCCGGTTTCAGTCTCGCCGACAACCGAAACCTGAATCGTACAACTACCATAAAAAAAAACCAGGAGGTCTGGTTTCAAACGCCAGCAGCCAGGCAAACAAAGCATACCTTACAGCGAATGTTGCTTCTTAGTAAGAGCAAACCAAACTTCTCCAGCACACCGGCCGCCATATCTACTCTCCTGGATATATACAGGAGGTGGCTAAGCCCATTCATATGCTGACAACACAAAAAATGCGCCACGCTCAGGAAGTTTGATCCCCCTGATGACCAAATAAAACACAACAATCGCAATGTCGATTTTTCTAACTACAACAAACAGCTTGCCAATGATGCAGGTCAAAGGGCAAGATAAATAATGGCGGCATAATTCACACTCTGACGAGTAGACTTGTTCGCTTGCACCATCAGTTTCTAACACCGCAGGTTCGCCGTTCACATCGCCAAGAAAGATACAGGCATACTGAAAATTGTACAGATCCAAGCAAGGCTGCCTACAAATCACATTCAGTGAACGAAATCATGTAGCACCAACATACATATTCCTGAGTTCAGGCGCATTGGACCAGTCTTTTAAGGCAAACAGCCCCCAAAGTATGGAGAACGCCAACCAGTGCATCCATTTCATCACCAAGTGCTCTGTGATAACAATTTGCATGTTAGATCATCAAAGACAAACGAACACATACACGCAAATAGCTCCCAAACTATCTGCTACCAATGTAGTGCCCACTACAGTTATCACAAATATAACCATTAGCCGCAATAGGAAGCCTACATATGTTCCCGTGACTTTCTGCTAATTTAATTTAATCACTAGAACATTTATGTGTATGTTTTGAAAGTATAGAAACCAAGAAGAAACCCAAATATAATGTGATAATGTCTACTTATTGCCTACATGTTCTTTCAAATTCGATGCTCGTGCTAACTGCAAACTTATATGGTACTCCCTCCGTATCAAAATATAAGACGTATTTTGATAGTGTCATAGTGTCAAAAACGTCTTATATTTTGATACAGAGGGAGTAGTATATAATGAAGCACAATTTTAACTGGGTCGGCTTTCTGTGTCTCTCTTCAAGTCAAGAAACCAAGTCGAACATAATAAAATTCAGCAAGATTTCAGTGTCTCTTACAAAGTAACATACTTCCAAATGGTAAGCTTTGCTAGTCAAGTAGTGCGTGACTTGACATTTCACCTGTTCTTTTGTCTTTAACCAGATAATTCAGAGATGCCAAAATAAAAATTTCTCACATCAAACTATGAAAAACAAAAACAAATGGAAATTAACACGGGTTAAGGTTGTTGTCAATTGCGTACTACACTGGCCTAATCAAATCATTCATTTCCTGCACTACAGCTCACCCAAATGTTTTATCTTGAGCTGACTAAGATACTACTTAGGATATGAATTCGGAACATTCAGGAAGCAGTATCACCAATGCAGCAGATAGAAGTGTAAGTGGTGAATACTCAGTGCTGCAAACACTTACCAAAAAAAAACAGCAGCAAACATCCTACTGGTCCATGCTGCAATCACCAGCATCAGCATCAGCCTCATCCTCGTCTTCTTCCTTCTTCAGTTGCCCACAGGCATTGCACTCAAACACGTGGGACAGCTCACCGTTCGGTAAGGGTGGCAGTGGCGCAAGCATGCCATAGCAGTCCTCACCATCACACAGATACCTCACAAAGAAGAAGGCATGCGGGAAATCGTCGTCGTCGTCATCACTCCCTTCCTCCTGCTCCATCCCCTCATCACCACCATCTTCAGCAACCTCTTTGCCATGCTCCTCTTCCATGGTGTCATCCCCATCACCGTCATCATTATCATCATCAAACTTCCACTTGCTCTCAATCTGACACCGATCACACTCACACCGGAACCCATAATCCTCCAGCAGCCTGCGTTGCCGATCAGCATACCTCCAATTGGCTGCGAAGTAGCTGATGCAAACCTCCTTCCCCTCTGTTATGCCATGGAGAGCGCGCACAACGATGTCCGTGTTCCCTGGCCCCGGCCTGTCGGCATAATCGAAGTGGCAAGCATTGGGCAGGCAGTCGTGGTTGAGCAGTGACGCGCGAGGGTACACCGCGCAGCACCGCGCCTTGCGGAGCTCCAGCGGCACGTCGGGGCGGTACGGCTCCAGTATGGAGAAGCTGTTGGTCCGGTCCTTGGAGAGGAGGGCCGCCGTGAGGTCCGGAGAGAAGCCCGCGGGCAGCATGTGCGGCGGCGCCACCGACGCCACCGCGGCGTGGAGGCTCGCGGCGTCCTGCTGCTGGCTCGGGGAGGGACCTTGCGGAGCCGAGGAGAGAGAGAGGAGGGCGCTGAGGGAGGGCTCCTGGGGCGAGTAGGCCGAGAGGAGGAAGAGCAGGGGCTCCTGGTGCGCCTCGGGGGCGGCGGCGAGGCCGCTGGAGAGCGCGGCGCAGAGGAGGCGCGGGTGGGAGGCGGCGGCGCAGGCAGGGGAGCAGAAGGCGGCGGCGCGGCAGGAAGGGCAGGGGGTGTGGGGCGGCGGTGGGAGCGAGCGGAAGCAGGCGGAGCAGTAGGAGGAGAGGGAGGCGAGCGAGGACGGGTAGAGGAGGATGGGCGACTCCGACAGGAGCACCTCGCCCTCGAGGATGTCGCGGGCAGCGAGGAGCGCGCGGCCGCGGCCCGGGAGGTCGGCTACCTTGAGGGTGTCGCCGGCCATGTTTGGCAGTGCCATTCCAGCGGCGGCGGAGGAGGAAGAGGAAGAGCAACAAACCTCTGACAGAAGAATGGCACTCTCGGAGAGAGCGGTGCTCTTTTTGGGCTGCTCCGTGGGCCGGAGTGGAGTATTTGGCAGTCCATTTCGCGGCATTAGGGTTTCTGATCCCGTATTTCCTATACGACGGTCATTGCGTCAAGTAGTCGCCAAACGCACAGAAACAAGAGAGCTTGCGACGGAGTGGGCCCGCCCATGTAGCAGCGTAGTGTAGGTTTTTCTGAAACGGTTTTGGGAACCGTTTAGGGCATCTCCAATGCTCACACTCACACGCTTGCTTCATTATCTTCAACGTTATAATAGCATGCTACAGAAACTACACAATCGCTCATTTGTACAACACGAAGGCCAACAATTCCATGAAAGAAAACGTCTGACCACTATTTGTCTTTCTCTGTCCCATCACTTCGTCCTCTCTCTCTTTGCAACTTGTGGCTCGCCCCGGACGCGGGTACCTAGAGCCACTAGACACCGGACAAGGGATTTCCTTTCCTAGTTGCTCGCTATGGGGATCTCGCACCCTCTCTGCCACGAGCTCTACGGAGAGCCACACGGTGGAGTCAATGGTGAACTAATGCTGTTTCTCTCGAGGACGTCCCTCCAGGAGTGATACGCTCGCCGGCTTCACCATAAGTACAATTGGCATAATCTTTTTCCGTCGCTCTGGTGGGATTTTTGAAGCTTGTACTTCTCACTGAATTCAAATTTTCTGTTTTGCGTCCACGATAGCGCCCGCCTCCAGTCAAAATAGCGGCGTGCAAAAGAAAACAGCGTTGGGGCGCCGCTGACTCCCTCAGCATCTACGCAAGCTAGATTCCTGGCTTCGAACGGAATCGGGCAAAATGGTTAGGAAATCGATCTTGGCGCCCGTCATCAGCTTCTGCGTTGTAGATGGCCTTAGAAGATTTCTGAACCGTTTTTTTCATGTTACTTCCTTTTATTCAGTTTTTGTTTCTTTTTTTTCATGAACTCCAAATTTCTCAAAAAGAATCAAAATCTTCAAAAAATTGTTCAGATCTTCAACACTAGTTTGCTTTTTTCGAAAAAGTTCAGGATTTTTTTTACAATTTTTTTTTTACGTTTGTAATTTAAAAAATGTTCACTTCTTTCCAATGATCTTGATTTTTTTATTTCTTTAAAAATTTGTTTGAATTTCGAAAAAACATATTTTTACAAAATATTTGGAATTTATTTTTTATAATTTTTTTAAAATAGTTTTAAAAATTTGTACGCTTTTTCAGAAAATGTTTGAAAATGTCAAGTTTTTGTTCGTGTTTTTAAATAATGTTCAGTACTCTAAAATTATTCACTTTTTCCAAAAAAACATAAAAGTGTTTCGATTTTTGAAGCTTGTTATTTTTTCATAAACTGCTGGTAACTAAAAATATTAAAAGATGTTAGAAATTTCTAAAATTCTTCATTTTTCCCAAAAAAAGATTTAGAAATTCCAAAAAATGTTCAGAAATTCATTTTTTTATTTAGGTTTTGAAAAATGTTTGATATTTTAAAATTTTCACTTTTTCCAAAAATTCTTCCAAATTCGATCAGTGTATTTGTTGTTCTCTCTAGATGTTTTTAACAGACAGAAAGCTCCTAATAGTGTAATATTCTAAGAATGGTTCTTCTACTTTCAGAATTATGTTGTCGGGCCTCGCTACCTCAACTAGATTCAATATGAGTGTTTATACTTGTCGTCTATGTAGATTTTCATGTAAACTAATATGAAATTAATAGCTATGTTTTATGTATACAAGTTCGTCATGACATTCTCCAGCTGAGCTCCTAATTAGCAATGTAAGCGTAACAATTAAAAAAATTTCAGAGATGGTTGAAAGGATCGAGATGAACCTAAAGGGGATGAATATATACAATTACAATTTTTAGTTACTACTTAGCAATTTTAAGCACGTGCGAAATATAAATGTAAGCGTAACAATTGCAAAGGTGGTTTAAGTTCTAGCAATACATGATAGCAACAATAGTAGAAGTTCAACAACACATATGAAATATCAATTGCAACATCAAGTACCTAAGTAACCATGAGTAAGGAGCTAGGGTTAGATATAATCGAAACTCTAGAGACGAGGATGTATCCCCATGTTTATTTTCTTGGAGTGAAGCTAGTCACCGTTTTAGAGGTGGATGTTACCACGAAGGCACACCAACAGCACGAGACCTCATCCTATTCTCCTTCAGATATCACAATGAATGTGATTCTCAACCACTAGTGCTAGACCTTCAGGCGGTCTCCAAACCTCACAAACTTTTCGGGGGGTAATTCACATTTTGATTCCTCACCGGAGCACTCCTACTTGCTAGGAGTCTCCAACCTCCAGGAGTAACAAGATGCACCGCAAAAACAAAGGGGAATCAAGTTTTGCTTTGGTGAATGTGTAGATAGGACACTCATCCTTCACTCCCCAAAACATCAAGAGTTTTGGGTGGCTAGGGAGGGATATCTCGAAGAAATCGAGTTCAAGAAATGGAGGAGAGAAATGGAGTCGTCGCCTTATTGACAAGAAGAAGACTATTTATAATGTGACTCCAAATCCAACCGTTACCACACGTTTTCTGTGAGCCCGAAAGTCCTCGCCCTCGGAAGTTCTGGGGTATCTAGAAACATTGCACATAAGGTACAAGTCCACCAAGTCCCCCGGAAGCTAGCCAGACTTTGCCACGGAAGTTCCTGAATTTCCATAGATCACATATTATGCAATCTCTCTGGCCGCCACGGAAGCTAGCCGGACCTTTGGCCCGGAAGCTTCAGGCTACCCATGAGGTTCCGGGGTATCCAGAAACAGTGTATCCCATCAGTTTAGGGTCCCTCTCCTCACTAATGAGTATGACTTGGGTGCATAAATTTAGGTGTATGCATAGTTGATTCCCACGGTATCTTCAAGGTGCACCCCCTCTTAATAGCGTGGTTTGCCCTATGGACTGAAGTATGAAAAATAAAAAACGACAGCAAACGCTTCTTTTTTTTTTCCTTTTTTGAATTGAGGGGTGTTTAACCACCCATGAAACATTCCATGATTTGGCGGCACTGTTTATAGACTCAAGCAAGCATGTGGGCACTACTCAGTGGATTGTTTAACTTAAAAGTCTGTGTTTCCACACTATTTTTTTTTACACAATTGGGTTTTGGTTGAATAGATTTGGCATGATATTTCATGCCGGCAATGGTGGGAAGCAGATGTATAGGGTTTTTCTCTATCGTGCGGTTATCTGCTATCTTGTTACTTGATGTGGTGTTGCTCTTCTTTGCTGTTGAGGGTGATTCCATGAACCTATAGGCTATATGTACTCTTGAGCGATTAGTGTTCTGTAACCTCCCTTTAGAGGTGTATATGGTTCCCATTCATCCTTGTAGAGGCAATGCAGGCAGTTAATGGCTTTATAGATGGTTCAGTGGATCGCAAAGTTTTTTCTTAACCTAGTCTAGATCTGAATCTGTATTGACCAAATTAGTGATATGATAAACCAAAATATATCATATAAGGTCGTACATGTAATCAATTCCTTGGCTGGATGGAGGCAAACATTTTTTATTTTAGTGTTATTAGCCAACAATTTCAATGTATTTTGCATACCTATGATTCATGGGAAGCATGCCCATTCGAGGAGACCAAAGAGCGTCGACATGCTACTTCAAAATAATGGGTGAAAGAGAAGAAAAATGATTAATTATAAACCCTAAATGTATATGTTAAGGCATAATTGATGTTAAACCACTAAAATATGTATGCCCCGTTGCAATGCATGAGCAATTAACTAGTGAATCTAACAAAAATATAAACACCTATTTCAAATATTAGTACTTGAACATGGATGGGTAGGTACCACCATAAGAAACCTAACTAATCAAGCATAACTCAGTTGGTATTTTTCGGGGCCGGCACGGGTGACTGCAACTTCTTTTTTATGGTAACTGTTAAGTTATTGGAGCCGGCGATTATGGTTTCATTCGCCCGCATAAAAGTATTTTATTTTAAAAAAAAGAAGGATGACCACAGCCTCTGCATGATGATGCATGCAGTCATTTTATTAATTATTCATAATGACCTTACAAAATGATACATCAGTAGCTCTGAAGCCACCTATTAGGCAACATCTGTCACTACTCCTATCCACTCGATGAAGGGGTACCGAAAGTCCGAGCCGAATACCAAATAGACCTCACACCAAAGCCTAACATCTAAAAAAAAGTATTTTTTATCTGCAGCAAAGCAAGGGCTATTTTGTTAGTGGCGGTAACTGTTAAGTTATTGTTGGTCATTGTTTAAAAACGAGTTATTGTTGGTCATTTCGTGAAGTCACAAGATAACTGCTAAATTTATGTAACATATACGTACATCTATTTCTATAAAAGGTAATATTAATGTAACATATCTGTACATCTATTTCTATAACAAGTAATTCATGACCGAGGGAGTATAAAATCCATTTCTATAACAAGTAATTCAGGACCGAGGGAGTATATAAAATAACCAAAGTACGGTCTAAGATTGGGCAAGAGAAGCGAGCACACATCTATCAGCAAATCATGGTCATCGGTTTGCCAAATTCTACTATAGCACAACCCTTGCTGCAAGGAAGGTGTTGCTTGGCAGCTTCATCGATCCTGCCTCTTACACTATCATGCAAAACTTTCAGCACTGGACTGTTGCACGCAGCCGTATGAACTGGTCGTTGCAGCCGCTGCTGCCTTTGTTGACAGGTTATGCACATTGCTGGCGGCAATAAGTCTGATGCGCCCACAAAAGACTACTCCACATGGACAGACTTGTTATGAAAATAATAATAATAAATATAAGAAAGTTGCCAAAGAGAGTTGACGAAAAAGAGATGAACGGAATAGAGAGCATCTCCAGGTTAATGCACTATTACTAGGACAGCACAGAAGCACCCATTTTATACAGAAATACTGAATACAGACCATGAATATCCGATGATGAAGCCCCTAATATTACAACGAGGAGCAAACGACAGTAGAGTTGGCGCCAGTAGTGTACAGTACTTAACCCAGCCATCAAGTACACTTCGAGAACTAGTCAGAGCTCGATGAAGCAACAGTGACAGACATGAACGACATACGATATAATCATATATAGACACAATACAATTTATATGAAGGCTGCAGCTTATAGCTCGTAGATAGTGGAATTTATTCAACTTAAAAGCGTAAATAGGGCGGGCTGGGCACTTGCTACAGCGCAGCACATACCTCAGGCAACAGCGACGGCAAATTATATTTGGGCAACTAGGGGTTACTATATCTTGGCCTTTTCTCTTCCCTTGCAACTCACCTTGCTGTCAGCTTGCCGGGTAATGTGACAAAGAATTAGCATCGGAATTGGCACTGGCATCGGCATTGTCATAGCTGTAATATATTTGTTTCTACTTGAACATCCACTGCTTTGTAAATTTTCTTGTATCTATTCCCTTGTATGTGTCATCCATTACTGCTGATAATATATTCCAATGACCCTTTCCTAGCTCCCACTACACAGAGTTATCAATGAGCTGTCTTAGTCTGTGCTTATATTTTCATTACGGAAAGTTCATCGGTATGCTGGTAAACAGAAAAGCAAACATGAACAAGTTCTCTCCTCATTGGTCTTCTGACGTGAACAACTTCCCTACTCATGGCTCTCCAGTCTCTGCATGCAATCTTGTCTAGTCACATTTTGTTGAAGGTATATGAAGAATCTCTGCACTTTGCCAATTTTCTTGAATGATCCGTGAAATTATCTCCTTCATCCAGGAGGTGACGTCATTCCCAGCATCCATACCTTTGCATC
This sequence comes from Thinopyrum elongatum, assembly GCA_011799875.1. Lineage (NCBI taxonomy): Eukaryota > Viridiplantae > Streptophyta > Magnoliopsida > Poales > Poaceae > Thinopyrum > Thinopyrum elongatum. The sequence goes on from CM022303.1 coordinate 497,497,361, forward strand.
AAGTTGAGAGTAAACCAACTGCTCTTCACAAGCAGGGACATAAATGAGCTGAAATCTTTAAGAGAGTGCAAAAACAATTGCATGCTAATGAGGCCACCAATGGTCGAATGATTTTGACTCTTGATCTCCTATCTCAAATCCAGTTGAAATATTGCCCATTTATTGTCTTGACAAGAGGAAGGTATGAACGATATCTGCACTTCGCCAAGTTTCTTGAATGATCCATTAAAAGATATTTATCAAGGTGGTAACAGTAATCCAGCCGCTCTTTGCAAGCACGGGCATAAATCAGCTGAAATCTTTAAGAGAGTGCAATAAACAATCGCACTCTGATGAGGCCACCAATGATTGACTGACTGATTTCGACTCTTGATCTCATACCTCAAATACAGTTGAAATATTTACCGTTTATTGATCAAATTTCCAGTCACCACATGTTCAATCTAGAGCTCCCGTGGGCATACTGCAAACCACTGATGGGTGCATCAGATGAGACAACTTAACAGGCACAACATTTCTAGCTTGGCGCCTTATTGTGCAGATGAACTTCCATTGTAACTGCAATTTTCACTTATGTCTCTGCTTGTTTGGTCCATCCCTTGTTATTTGATTCGTCTCTCTTCATATTTGTGCCCTTAATGCATGATGTGATATCTCAACTTGTGGTTAGTCACGACAATTCACTGTTTTCACACAAATTCAAGGAAACTATCTGCAGTTTCCACACCACCTCTGTAGCAAGGGATCATCCACTTTCGCACACTATGGCTTTTCTCTCGTTTCTTCTCTACTCCCGCAGCATCCATTCCCCTACCCTAACAGAGCCCTTACACAATTGCAATCCACTCAACTTACCTTAAGCTGTCGAAGTTTCTTCCTCCTCGTGGCGGGCACACGCCCAATTTGATGGTCCAATCGGGAATTATAATTAACACAAACTCACTTCTCAACAGGGCACACAATTATTAATTTGATCAACAAGCACATCATCAAACTGGACAGATCTCCTCTGCCGGTGGCCAAATTCCAGAACTGCTAATCCGAGCACGCCGGCAAGCCAAAGCAGAGCATGTGACAGCAAGCCGGCAAAAAAAAGGGAAGAAAAACAGCCAAGATACAGGAACGACCTAATAGTTTGCCCCCAGATCTAACGCCCGACGCCGCTGTTAGCACCGAAGCACGTACCTCGCGGCGGCCAGCGCCCAGCCGCCGTCTAATATAGCCACTAGTTGGCGACGTCCCCGCGCTCGGCGGCCGCCGACGCATCCTGCAGCTGCTGGTACTGCTTGTCGTCGTGGATGAAGAAGACGTAGAAGCCGCCGCAGGTGGTGGCGGCGGCCATCGCCCAGACCAGGAGCTTGACGGCGAGCGGCATGACCTCGGCGACTTTGTAGGTGAACATGACGGTGAGGAGCGTGGTGAGCGCCCAGACGGCGGCCTTGACCCGCTCCCGGCGTGGGGAGTGGCGGTCGAGGCGCTCGTAGAGGCGCAGGCAGGCGAAGAGGGCCACGAGGTCGAGGTAGGAGACGGCGACGAAGATGACGGAGCCCGCGTCGCCGTTGGAGCGGTAGACGGCCATGCCGGAGTTGAAGGTCAGGAAGGCGAACCCTAGCGCCGTGAGCCACGAGAACTCCGCCATCGCCGATGCTGCTGCTGCCGACCGCGGATCTGTGCTACTACCTGCGACGGATACAAAACAGGTCAGGAACCATGGCGGACGGAAGGATGGATTTCCCGCGGAATCGCGAAGGGGAAAAAAGCTTGAGAAGAGGAACGCACCTGATTATTTATCGTTTGGTGGATACTGACGATGGCCACCAGCATGCGCGTTTGGACCTTGGAGAGCGCAGGGGTTCGGCTCTTAACATGTCCCTGGGTCACTGTCGTGAGGCGTGACCGCTGATGGTACCAAAGCGTGTTTTTACACCCGACTACTTTTTAGAGCATCTTCAATAAAAGATACTATAAATTTAGAGATGTAAAACAGAAAATGTGAAAATTTACATCTTTTAGAAGTATTTTTTACATCTTTTAAAAGAGAAACTCCAACAGATGATGTATTTTAAGATGTAAAACTACTACTCCAACGGATCAAGCGACGGCGGCCGGGCGACGAGGATCGGCGGGGCGCCCGAGCGTCTTGCCGGTGATGGTAGCTCGAATGGCCGTCGGGGCCAACTCAAATTGGGCGGCGGCAACGCGGAGGGGACTCGAATCAGGCGACGACGTTAACTCGAATGGTCGGCGGCGGTAACTCGAATTAGGCGGCGACGGAATGGCGCGAGAAGCTCGAATGGCTCGCGGCGGTAACTCGAATCGGACGACGTCGGGAGCTCGAATGTCTCACGGCGGTAACTCGAATCGAGCGGCGCCAAAAGCTCGAATCAAGCGGCGGTGGCGTGGCGGCGGGTGTGCGGGGGAATCTGGCTGCGGCAGGGCGGCTGGGGAGAACTCGAATCGGGCGACAGCGGGGCGGCGAAAAACGGTCGATGCATCCAATTTTCAGGCAGAGGGCGGCGCGGGGCGACGGAACCGGCGGCGGCAGCGGGGTAGCCGGAGTCGGCCATGGCCCCGGCGGCGGGCGACGCACGGGAGGCGGGCGGACGGCGGGCAGGCGGGCGAAAACGAAATGAAGGTGGTTGGCGCGCGACTGACGTTTTTACATCTCCTGTAGGTGGAGATGTATATTTGCATCGCGAGGTGTTTGTATTTTCCATCTCTGGAAGGCGAAGATGTATTTTTTGCATCTACATCATCTATTGAAGAAGGGTTTTTAAGTCTCAACGATGCAAAAGTTAATTATTTTTTAATCTACGTCTTCTATTGGAGATGCTCTTATTCTTCTCGAAGTGGTTGTGAACTTCGTAAACTCGGCTTCAAATAGAACCTGACATCTCTAAAAGCAGACCCTTAAGCCTTCTGTAAGTGTCAACATCATCAAAGAGAACCCTTAAACCTTTCGCAAGCGGCTGGATCGCGTTAACGCAATCATGCATCGTTTGTTGACGCGTTCGGATGTCCGTTTTTTCATAAACCGAAGATAAATAAAAGAAGATTGTGCGAGAGTCCAAACATCCTTCTAGCCAATCAAAAGCCACCACGTATCACCATATGTATCTACGTCCATTGTTACACGCTACTCCCTTCGTCCCAAAATTCTTGTCTTAGATTTTTCTAGATACGGATGTATCTATTCACGTTTTAGTGTTAGATACATCCGTATCTAGATAAATTTAAGACAAGAATAGATACATCCGTATCTAGACAAATCTAAGACAAGAATTTTAGGACGGAGGGAGTACTATTTGGCGAAAGGCCGGTTAGAGCATCTATAGCCACGACTTGCTAATTTGGGCCCATAAACATCCGTGAACGCGCCGGGCGCGTCTGATGTGAGCCCCCATTTGCCCGAGTGTACAGCCACACCTCTCAAATAATCCTCCCTATTTTCAGTCATTTCAACAGACACTTCATACGCGACGCTGCTAGAGCACGCAGGGGCTTAAAAAACACACACAAGCACTCATCGGAGCAACACGCGGTCATTCATGGCCAGCACACGCACGCAACACGGGCCATCCATGGCCAGCAGGCGCGCGGCCAGCACGAGGCCGCGGCAATACGCGGCGCAGCGCACGGCGGATAGCACGCGGCTGCGACCCGCACACACACGCACGCCCATGGCTGCGCCCGCCCACCTACCCCGCCGGCTGCGCGCACGGCGGCCAGCACACCCGCCCACGGCTACGCGCACGCGGCGAGCACGCCCGCTCACGGCTGCGCCCGCACGGCTGCATCCAGCACGCCGGCACCTCCGTGGCTGCGCACGCGGCTGTAAGCACGCCGGCTTACCGGTAAAAACTCAACTTCCTGAGGTTTTCTCTCGAAGACTAGAAGAACTTCTTCTCTAGCTTACGGGTAAAAATTCAGCGCACCAAGAGATTTCTCTCAACTTCACAAAAAAATAGATTTATGATTAAGCATCGTCATAGACCTAAGTCTCGACTAACTTACTCTTAATAGTACGACTCCCCTATGACTCAAATGAAAGAAATGAAACTACAAAGAAGTACTACATCTTCTAGTTGTCTTCATCTTCTTCATTGCACTCAATTATTCCTTGAACAATACATCAAACCAATTGCTCCACTCTTCAATTTTTGTGGGTTGTCTCCGGCATGCAATCTCCTCGATAGCTCAAGCATTCTTCTCTACAACACAGATAGACATCGCAGGAGTTTATAGCAAACTCCTCAATACTATAGGGACCATTTTACTCTGCTGTGCACTAGCAAACACATTTGTCCCTCAAATTGTTTTGTCCAACAATCACCAAAACACTCAAGGGGCACTAGATTGCACCAACACTCTCGCATCCACTGGCGGCACACCATGAGCATAGTCGGTGCCGCCTTTGGGCCTCTGCCTCGGTGGAGCAAACATTTTTAAACCCAGGAGCTTCTAGAAGCGGCAGCGAAAAGTCGTCGATGCAGATCAGGAGATATCAACGACTGCGATATGTGAAGCAAATCATCGCCCCAAAGAAGGAACCGTCGATAAGGGCAACTAGATTCTCTAGAGACAATGAAAGTCGGACGAACCGAGAAGGTCCATCAGAAACCTAAACCGGTTGGATCCCGGATGACCCACCGGAGACATGGCTCCTCATGTCCCCCGCTGGCGATAAGCACACCAACAGAATGAGGAAAGAACTGGGAGATCATTATTCCTACACTTGAGCTACACGTCTGTCTTGCTGCCCCAAACTAACTCGAAGACTCCCTAAAGAAAACCTGGAAAAAAATCACCCATGCCACTACACGCCATGTGTGGGTCTGATGTAAAGCTCGTCGCTATCCAGGGCCATGCACCAACTTTCTCTTCATTAGTTACCTAGCCAGGTTAGGCCGTCGTTGAAGATCGCCGAGCTGGATTAACAACGCCGCCCTGGATCACTGCCTGATGAAGACCGCCACTTGAGCACACATCTCCTTCATCCCGCACTAGCATCCATCTCCTTCGCAAAAGTAGTCCGCTCCCAATCAAAATCTCCCCACCGCCATCGGCGACGCGCCTTGGCGGCGTCGAGAGGTGGAGTAGATGGGGGCGGCGGCTAGGGGTTTGGTGGTCCGCCTGGTCCTCTCTGCCTGAAGAGGTTGGACAGTGATATATACCAAAATAACCATTTGTCGGAGTGGTGTTTTTCACTCATTTTTTCCAATGGTATTTTGCAGCCACATGAGGTTGGCGATAGCATATATTGAATTTGCAATTTACACTATGCCCTTTGACACAGATACAACTTGCAACTATTATTCAATAAAGAATATATAAAATAATCTAGTCAGAATAGTACCTAACTAAGTTCGGTTATTGGTTCAGCTTAGTATCACTATCAACACATTACTCATATCTATTTATTTTATGTCTAGAGATATGAATTATGTTTTGAGTTGTTTTTTCTTGGGCAATGGTAGTCGAGTATTCTTTTCGAGAACTTTTGCATACATCAACTATGGTCAAGTGCACCATAAGCCGAGGGACAACATATATTTTGCTAAGGACTAGCCGGGACGGGTTCTCCCGGTATAGATAATTATGGAAAAAACAAAATAAATTGGGGCTCATGTGTTGTCAAATTATGCAACTTCTAAGGTCAACTCCAATGCGCGGACGCAAACGGGCGCGGAATTGATCCTTTTTTATTCATTTGGGTCGACCGTAAGGGCGGCATCCGCCTTCGTCCGCGCATTTCTGGGCATTGCGCCCAACCGGCCGACCCATTTGGTCTGTCTCGTCATTTTTTTGTGCCAATTTTTCTCAACTTGGACATTATATGCATATTCACACAAGCAAATAAAAAAACATTGAACATAATTAAACAAATAAGTCACATAGTTTTACATCACAATAAATAAACATCTCATAGTTTACAACCAAATGAATTTAAGATTTTACAAATACAATAAAAAAGAGCACATACATCTGTTGGTTGTTGCCTATGTGAGTCCACATATGCTCAACTAAATCATTTTGAAGTTGAATGTGAGTTGTCCAATCACACATGTCTTGATGAAATTGGATAAACTGTGCAAACATTGTCATTCCATACTCAGGGTCAATGTTTTCACCTTGAAAATCCCACCATTGGTCGAAGAGGCTATCATCACGCTAATCATCTACGATCATGTTGTGCATGATCACACAAGGAGTCATCACCTTCCACATCCTCTGCTGGCTCCATGTTCTAGCAGGGTGTTGGACAATAGCCCATTGGAGCACACCACACTCCACATTCTTCATAACACTCTCTTGTTTTTGGCAAACCTAGTCCTCTTCTCTCCTATGGGATTGGAGGCTGTCTTAACAATTGTAGACCACCGAGGATAGATACCGTCAGCTAGGTAGTATCCCTTGTTGTATTGGTGGCCATTGATCTCAATTTGACCTCTGGGGACTTGCCTTCCGAAAGCCTCGTGAACACCGGAGAGTGTTGAAGTACGTTCATGTCATTGTGGAACCGGACATGCCGAAAAATGAGTGCCAAATCCAGAGATCTTGTGATGCCACAACTTCAAGTATGACCGTGCAAGCTTTAACATGTCCCTTGTATTGCCCCAGCCAATCAAATGGACAGTTCTTCCACTTCCAATGCATACAATCTATGCTTCCAAGCATTCTCGGAAAGCCTCAGGATTCATTGATCGCTAACAACCGAGTTGTATCCGCAGCAGTTGGTTCTCACAAGTACTCCGGACCAAACACTGCAACCACAACACTGTAGAACTTGCAGAATGACGCAAGGTATGTGGACTCACTCATGCAGACATACTCATTGACAAGATCACCGGGAATTCCGTATACAAGCATACGGACAGCCGTGGTACATTTTTTATAAGAGGAGAAGCCAACCTTTTCAAGGACATCATACTTGCATTTGAAGTAACCATCATACACCATCACTCCCTCCTGAATACGGTTGTACACATGTCTCGTCATCCGGAAGCGTCGCCAAAAAACCTTGGGAGGGAATAGCGGGTCAATGAATTTGAAATAACCATTGTAGAGTAGGCAATTGACGCTCTCTCTATTACGATTCTACCCCGGAGCATGGCCCGAGATCGATCCTCTAAAACTTGACCGCTGCCTAGCAGTGTGCTCATTGACGACCAAAGTGGCTATCACAACATAATCATCATCGTCGGACGATTCTTCATATGATGAACATATGAAGTTGTTGTAATAAAACCATCCGAGCTATCCACCATGTTGAAATTGTACCTTGGCCGAGTTGGGAAACAACAAAACACCTTGCGGGTAGCGGCGGAGGTAGGGTGGTGACGAGTCACGGCCGTTGAATGGAGCCCTCCTTGGCTCATCGACGGTGACGGGAGTTGAACCCCGCCTCCTCCGGCGGAGGCCTTGGGTGTAGCGATGGCTGTCGGCGGTGACCGACGAGTAGGCAGCCCGTGGTTGCGGCGGCCACAACGACGTCAAAAGTGGGTGGTGACGGATGCGGCAAAAGGAGTGGCCGTCGATAGATGCGACGGTGGGGGTGATGGTGCAGTGGCGCGGAGGCTGGAAGTGAGCGCTGGCGGTGATGGGAAGAGGGGCGTGTTGCTGGTTGGGAGAGGGAGAATGGCATGTGTGCCACAGACGAGCGTGCCAGGGGAGGACAATGGGAGGACGTCACGGGCGTCCACTGCACGTCCGCGTAGATGCAAACCCGACCCAAATCTGGGTCAGAAATGGGTCCAAGAGGACAAGAAAACGGACAGCTGTCCGTTTGCGTCGGTACGTTGAGCCGCGTTTTTTGTCCGCGTAGATCCAAACGGACACAAACATACCAAATGGGTCAGCGCGTCGGAGTTGGCTTAGCTATGACTAAGCTACTATGGGTTGCTTGGTTGGCGGCTAAGTTTGTTCGTGATTTACCACATTATTGTCAAATTCATCTAAGCTTAGGTACTTAAATTCTTAGTTACGCTTTAGCTTGTGACGACCCGGCTTAATCGTGCACTAACCATACACACAAATGCACACGATCAAGCCTAAGGACTCACTTGAAGATATCACAACACAACTCTAAAACATAAATAAATTCATACAAGCTTTATGTTACAAGCCAGGGCCTCGAGGGCTCGAATACATAGCTCGATGGCATACAGGTGTCAGCTGAAGAATCAGATATCTGGGTACAGATATATTACAGAAATGAAGATAAGCCTTTAGAAGGCGGGGCAAAATAAAACACTACGATCGAAAGGCGTAGGCCTCCTGCCTAGGACCCTCCGAATCCTACTCCTGGTCGTCAGTCAGCTCCTCGTAGTAGTACTCGCCAGGAGGGTAGTAGTAGTAGCCGTAGTCGTCGACGGAGGCTGCTATCTCAGGGGCTCCGTCGTCTGGCGGCATCAATTGGATATGGGGAGAAAAAGAAAATAAAGCAAACGTGAGTACTCATCCGAAGTACTCAGCAAGCAAGGATCTACACTACATATGCATCATTTTCAAAGGGGGCTGTATATGTGGACTGGGCTGCAGAAATGCCAGAATAGAGGGGGAAAAGCCTAGTCCTATCGAAGACTAGCATCTTCATTCATCTTCATCGTTCTTGCAGCATTAGAAGAGTGCAGATTACATAATGTAAAGTAGTAGTAGTATCAACAACCTCGGCCAGAGATTCTTCCTCGACTCCCTGCAAGAAAGCAATCCCAGAGCCATACTATCCAGTTATCATCTCAAGTTCTAGTTGTACCGATCGGGATACAACTCCGAGTGTCCGTTACCGTAGGACAGGCTATCGATAGATTGTTTCTTCCCTGCAGGGGTGCACCAAGTTACCCACCACGCTCGCTTAACTCCGGCCGGACACACTTTTCTGGGTCATGCCCGGCCTCGGCCAAACGAAACGCTGCAACCCGACCAAATACTTAACAGAGAGGTCAGCACGCCGGACTAAACCTATGCCCCCAGGGGTCTTGGGCCATCGCCCCGGGAACTCCTGTACGTTGCGAGGGCGGCCGAGAGCAGACCTAGCAACCCCTTAATACAAGCGCAGTTGCGTAACCAGTCCAACTCGGCGCGCGCCGCTCAGTCGCTGACGTCCATTAAGCTTCGGCTGAAGTATACGACGTAGAACACCCATACTATGCCCACGTGATGGTTAGTGCTATCAGGCCAGAGGCCCCTCGGATCAAATATCCAAACCGTTAGTGTGTTGATAGTGCGGAAACGAGCAGAGACTCACGAAAGATGTGACCCCGTCGCCCCGTCTCGAGGACTTGCGGCAAGGGCGAGGAATGCCCGGCCACGCCTCGTGTTCAACCCTCGGGCACCATCCAGGTCCACCCGATCTCACATCACTTCGCTAATAAGCTCACGCGGGTACCCCTCAGGGCCGACCCGTCTTTAGTATCATGGTTCAGTGTTCAGTCATAGTATCCTAAGTATCTGTGTGTCTGACACCAAGGGGAACCCTGAGGAATCACCCTCGATGGAATTCCCTCTGATGTTACCGTCAAGGTGAACGGAGGAGGAATCACCCTCGAGGTCCACACTTGAGGAGTTGTGCGACGACGTCGATATCGGGGGTGGTGTAGGAGGAATCACCCTCGCTTACCATGACCGAATAACTAACCTACAAGGTTATCATCAGAAGTGCTGACGAGGTATCACCCTCGGCACTCGATAGTAACCCAGCAGTGTCGGCGACTAAGGGGGATGTGATGTGCGGTGTCGGGGCCTGGTCTTCAATCCCGTTGCATGGGTCTTCTGATCATCCAGCGGGGCAGTCGGGTTAAGTGGGGTCTCTGATGGTCTCTACCCAACCTATTCTAAGCAGTTTGGGATAACAGGTAATTATCAACAGCAGGTTACAAGTAAACAGGCTATGCAGTAGATATAGGATACAGTAACAGCAACAGATTCTAATGCAAGCATAAGAGAGAAGAGAATGGGCGATATCGGAATGCTCAAAAAGGGGGTGCTTGCCTGCAAGCTCTGGGCAAGTCGCTGGTCGTCGGGGACGTAGTCGTTCTCCGGAGCGGCGTCTGCCTCAGAAGCTACGTCAACGTCGGGGTCTAATCGAGAGAGAAGAGGGGGAGGAAACAGGTAAATATAATGCAATCAAATGCAACACGGAGCATGTTATGCTACAATGCAGTGCTGGGTTGCCTAAAGATGCATCTAGGTCATTTTAGTTATTTTTAGGATTATCATGGGATTTATTACCCGGTGTGTGTGTGTGCAGTATTCATCTACCGGAATCGGGCCCGGAGTTACGAGTTCTCCTACGTAGGAGGTTCCGTCATGGAAACAGACGGCACGATCAGACTCGTCTCGTCGTTCTGAGCAACTTTCATGTTTTAACTTTTTCGATCCGAGCTACGGTTTAAAAGTTATTAATTTTTAAAGTTTAAATGATTTTCTAGAATTATTTTTATTTACATAAAATGATTTATGACGTCAGCATGACACAGAGGTGACGTCAGCAGGTCAACTGCGGCTGACCAGTGTCAAACCTGACATGTGGGTCCAGTGGGACCCACATGTCAGCCTCTGTTATTCTAACAGTGGATTATTTAAACTAACAGAGTGATTAGTGGGGTGGGCCCCATATGTCAGTGAGTCATTAGTATAACTAATTTGTTTTTATTTAATTAAACATTTTAGTTAATTAACAGGGCGATGGGGCCCGCGTGTCAGTGACACTGGGTTGCCCAGTCAGCAGTTGACCCACGGGGCCCACTGTCAGCCACCCCGAGGTGGGCCCCATCCACGCCACGTCGGCGACGTCGCCGGAACGACGTCGGCGACGTCGCCGGAACGACGCCGGCGACCGAATACGCGGCGGCGCCTCACCGGAGTGGCTCGGGATTCCCCTACAAAGGGCCAAATCGCGTGTTTTTGGGCTCGTTCGAACGAGCGTGCAGTGCCGCATCCAGCTGGGCTAGCGCGAGGCATCGGGGGCAACTGGAACGGTGCCGGCGACGAGCAAAAATGGCGCCGGGGTTCGGCCATCTCCGCAAACGGCGACAAGGAGCACGGCAGGCGGTGAGATCTAGCGCGTTGGACTCGCACGAGTGCGCTGAGCACGCCCATGAGCTCGGGCGCGGTCTGTGTTAGCGGTGGACGCGCCGACGAGGTGAACGGCGGCGGCGAGTACGGCCGTGGCTGTGGCTACGTCTACGGCGCATCCTAGAGCAGCTAAAGGGCAGAGGAGGTAGGCGGCTCACCTAGCGGGCACACGGAGGCCCTCTGGGTGAACGGGAGCGCAGAGGCGACGACGAATCGACGGCGACGAGCTGCAGTGGCCGAAGATGGGGACGAAGGCGTATGACGCCAACAGGGCTCCCCGGCTCTGATTGGAGGTACCAGAAGAGGTGGCCGACCACGGCGAGGCCCGTGGACAGCTCCAAGGGACGGCCAGTCGCCGGTGGCCGTGAGTTGGACGGAGCAGCGGCGGAAATGGCGCTCGGCCAGAGAGGGGGAGGAGGAAGCTGAGCGAGGGAGAGAGAGAGGAGAGTGGGTAGGAGGAGCCAGGGGGAGTGCTCGACTCGGCCTTATCCCCTCCGCCTCCCTGTTTCGGCGGTGGGCGCCGACGTGTCGCCACGCGAGCGACGCGCGCGCGCGGCCATGGCGCGGCCGACACGGGGAGGAGGGAGAAGGAGTTGGGCCAGGTGGGCCGCGGTCGGGGCACTGTGCACTAAGGCCCAATGCACAGTGCCTCGTTTTATTTTTTTCTTATTTCTGTTTTACTTTTTGTTTATTTATTTTCTGTTTTGAATTAGTTAGGACACTTGTACACTTTTATAGAATATGAGACTTGGCCCATATAATGCAATGTAATATTATCTTTCACCAAAAATTGGTTTGGGTAGTTTTGGAGTTTGTTTGAATTTGGAATGATTTTAAATGTATTAAATATTGCTGTTTTGATGCTGTTTCATCTTGTTGGAGTCATTTAACTAATCCAAGTAGCATTAGTTATAATTCTGTGAGTTCTTCTGGAATATTTGCTATTTAATGAACATTTTACCAAAGTTGTTTGAGCAAATTTATTTTGCACTTTTGAATTTGAGTTGATTTTTAGAATTGAATTTGAATTGTTTCATTAATCCAAGTGACTTGGCACTGCAAATGGTCATGACTTGGCATTATCATCAGCTGATCACAGTGGCAGTTACACAGGGGTGTTACAAATTCTCCTCCTCTAAAAGAAATTCTCGTCCCGAGAATTTAGGAGGTAGAAGGAAAGAGGTCGGGATACTCTTCCCGAAGATGATCCTCGCGTTCCCAAGTGGCTTCATCTTCAGTGTGATTCGACCATTGCACTTTCAGGAACTTGGTCGTCTTCTGACGAGTTCGACGCTCAGCTTCATCGGGAATGCGGATGGGATGCTCCTTATAAGAAAGATCATCTTGCAACTGGAGCATCTCGTGATCCACTGCACGGTGTGGAGATTCCTTGAAGCATTTACGGAGTTGTGACACGTGGAAGACATCATGGATATGGGAGAATTGTGGTGGCAACTCGAATTTATATGCCACCTGTCCACGTCTAGCCACGATGCGGAAAGGACCAATATAGCGAGGAGCTAGCTTGCCCTACATTCCGAAACGACGAGTGCCCTTCATAGGTGTGACACGAAGATAAGTTTGATCACCTGGTTGATAAGTCAGACCCCATCGTTTGCGATCATAATTGCTCTTCTGGCGGTCCTGAGCCGCCTTGAGATTTTCTCGGGCAATTCGGACTTGTTCTTCAGCATGTTGGATAATGTCCGGTCCCACGAGAGGTCGTTCCCCAGTTTCTGACCAATTCAGAGGGGTTCGACACTTACATCCATATAACACTTCGAATGGGGCCATCTTCAAGCTGGCTTGATAGCTGTTATTATAAGAGAATTCGGCATATGGGAGAGATTATTCCCACTTCTTACCGAAGGATATAGCACAAGCGCGAAGCATATCTTCAAGCACTTGATTAACTCGCTCGATTTGGCCTTGGGATTGAGGATGATAAGCTGAACTCCATGTAATGTGAGTTCCCATAGCTTGTTGGAAACTTTGCCAGAACTTGGACGTGAAAAGACCGCCACGGTCCAAACTGATCTCCTTCAGAATACCGTGGAGTGAGACAATTCTGGAGATGTAAAGTTCTGCTAGCTGGCTAGCAGTAATAGTCTCCTTGACAGGCAGAAAATGAGCAACCTTGGAAAGTTGATCGATGACGACAAGAATAGCATCGTGACCTTTCTGAGACTTGGGAAGACCAGTAATGAAATCCAGTTGCACTTTATCCCACTTCCACAAAGGAATAGGGAGTGGTTGAAGAATTCCAGCAGGCTTCTGATGTTCTGCTTTCACGCGACGACATACGTCACATTTAGCAACATAGCGAGCAATGTCCTGCTTCATTTTAGACCACCAGTACCTTTGACGAAGATCACGATACATCTTGGTACTACCAGGATGGATAGATAGCGGTGTATCATGAGCCTCCTTCATGACTTTGTCAGTCATAAGTTCAAAGCGAGGTACCACGATGCGGCCTCTGAAATACAAGGTTCCATCTTCAGAAATCGAGAAATCCTTGTACTTGTCAAGGTGAAGTTCTTTCTTCATCAAGTCAATTTCAGCATCTTTGGTTTGCGCTTCTTTAACAGCCTTCTCAAGGTCTGGTTGTACCACAAGGTTATTAAGAGAACCCCGCGGAACGATACAGACGTTCAGCTTGCGCAATTCTTCATATAGCTGGGGTTGAGCTTGCTTAACCATGAGGTTATTGCAATAGGACTTGCGGCTCAAGGCATCAGCCATTACATTAGCCTTGCCAGGAGTATAATAAATTCCACAATCATAGTCCGTAATTGTTTCCAACCATCGCTGTTGACGAAGATTAAGATCCGGTTGGGTGAACAAGTATTTCAGGCTCTGATGATCGGTATAAATCTCACACCGATTACCCAGAAGGTAATGTCGCCACTGCTTCAAAGCATAGATCACAGCAGCGAGTTCGAGATCATGCACTAGATAGTTTTCTTCATGCGGTCACAACTGTCGCGAAGCGTATGCAATTACTCTTCGTTCTTGCATTAGGACACAGCCTAATCCCTGACGAGAGGCGTCGCAATATATGACAAAGTCCTTGCGGGAATCAGGAGGAGCAAGCACTGGAGCAGAAGTAAGCTTGTCCTTGAGGGTCTGGAAACTTTCCTGACACTTGTCTGTCCACTCAAACTTAACGCCTTTGTGGAGCAGATTAGTTAGGGGCTTGGCAATCTTGGAAAAGTTCTCGATGAATCGACGGCAATAACTTGCAAGGCTGAGAAAACTTCGGACTTGCTTGGCATTCTTCGGAGGGGTCCAGTCAAGGATAGCCTGAACTCGCTCCGGGTTAACGGCAATACCGTCCTTGGAAATCACATGTCCAAGGTAGGTCACTTCAGAAAGCCAGAATTCACATTTGGAGTATTTGGCATATAACTTGTGCTCTCGAAGCCTCTCCAGAACAAGGCGGAGATGTTTGGCATGTTCTTCTTTATTCTTCGAATATACTAGAATATCATCCAGATACACCACGATGAACTTGTCGAGGTAATCCATGAATATATAATTCATCAGGCGGGAGAACGTAGCTGGAGCATTCGTTAGGCCAAATGACATGACGGTGTACTCGTAAGAACCATAACGAGTGACGAATGCAGTCTTGGGAATATCTTCTTCACGGTCACGGATCTGGTGATAACCCAACCTCAAGTCGAGTTTAGAGAACACCGAAGATCCAGCAAGTTGATCATATAAGTCATTGATCCGGGGAAGCGGATATTTATTCTGAATGGTTGCCTGGTTGATAGGACGGTAATCTTGAACCAACCTATTCGTACCATCTTTCTTCTTGACAAAGAGAGACGGTGCTCCCCAGGTAGAGGAACTAGGACGGATGCATCCCATCTTAAGTGATTTATCGATTTCTTCCTTAAGTTTAAGCAGGTGGTGCGGAGGCATCTTGTAAGGACGCTTCACAATAGGAGTAGTGCCAGGCTTCAAGTCAATGACAAACTCGACAGCTCTAGCAGGGGGTATTCCTGGAAGTTCTTCTGGAAAGACATCCTAGAATTCGCAGACAACTGGAACGTTTTCGATCCCCTCAAGTGGAGAAGCGTTCAACGCATTCAAGACATAAATCTGAGCCTCGGCATTCTGAGTGAGGTGAGCATGATAATTTACTATCTCATCTGATGGGTGTAGGAGGTGCACAACCTTAGTGGCACAATTGATTGAGGCATAGTGAGCTTTCAACCAATCCATTCCCAGTATAAGATCAATCTTGGAGGATTTCAGAATAATGGGATATGCCTGGAACTTCAACCCCTCAATTTCAATAGTGACTTCGGGGCTGAATAAGGAGGCTCGGCATTGGCCCGTGGGAGTGTTAACCGCTAGTGGATATTGCAAGCTTTCATATTTAATGCCATGCATGAATGCAAATTCTTCCGACATGAATGAATGGGATGCTCCTGAATCAAGTAAAACAGATGCTGGTACTGAATTAACAAGAAGTGTACCCATCACAGTTTCTAGTTGATCTTGAGCTTCAGCCATGTTGACGTGATAGTTCTGCCCATGACCATAAGAAGGTCTGGCATTGTTGTTGCGCTTTTGAGGAGTACCACAGCCAATACCATGGCCAGCAGAAGGAAGAGCTAACTGATTCTGATTTTGAGAACAATCTCGGGCACGGTGACCCGGTTGGCCACACTTGAAGCAAAGTCCACTGTCAGGACGTGGTGCGGGAGCTCGAGGTGGCGGAGCTCGAAGAGGCTGCCTCGGTGGTGGAGGAGGCAGACGAGGTGCGGCATATGCAGGTCTGTACACTGGAGCTGCTGGGCGGTACATGCTCTGTGGAATCCATATGCGGCGCTTCTGGGAAGACGAGCCCGAAGATGAGCCCGCTTCACGAGTGCGTCTGGTCGCTTCCTTGTGTTTCTTTAGACCAGTCTCAACCATGATAGCCTTATTCACCAAGGTGGCGAAGTCAGGATAGTCTTGGACGAGCAGGGCTAACTGAATGTCATGGTGCAGCCCTTCACGAAACTTCTCTTGCCTTCGGGCATCAGTGGGGATGTCTTCTTCAGCGTAGCGAGATAAGTCAAGAAACTCGCGCTGATAAACTTCTACAGTCTTGTTACCTTGAACGAGACTACGTAACTCGGCCTTCTTCCGGGCTATGACAGCTTGAGGAATGTAGCGGGCACGGAAAGCAATCTTGAATTCTACCCAAGTGACGACGGTACCAGGTGGTAGGGTCTGTCGGTGAGTGGCCCACCATTGTGATGCGGGACCCTTTAGTAGGTATGTCGCAAAGGTGACATAATTGGCCGGGGCGACATCAGTAGACTCCATCTCATAGAAGATATCACGCAACCAGTCATCGGCATCCAGCGGATTCACTGTGTTGCGGAAGAACGACGGGTTGAGTCGCATAAACTCTGGCAAGGTGATGGAAGGTGGCGGCTGGTCGGCATTGGGACGAGGGAACTATTGCATAATCCCCGTCATAAACTGACGGTTGAGTTCAAACTGTTGCATCATCGCAGCCATATAGTCAGGCGGTGGCGGCGGTGGTGGATTGTTTTCTGCCATCCTGCTAAATCAACAGGGATAATTTAGCAGAAGCCAATGCGAGTGTTTAGCGACATGCATGATGTAATGCGATGGAATTTAAGCAGTACAATAGATGCTTAATAGTAGTCATTAAGTCATACAGATCCATACAGAGCTGGTTACAAACGGGCAGCACAACGGTGCAAATTTAAAAGCTAGACATACTAGGCGGCACGCAGGCACGCGGTAAGGAAGTACACAACGGGATATAGCAAAGGCTACATCAACGTCGGAGAAAACCACGGAAACGGGGTAGCTGCAAGTGCGGACGACGGACGTTCGTCGCAGAAGGATCCTGTGCTCCATGTGCACTCTGATGCAGAACCCGGTCTCGAGCTGAAAGAAGGGGTCCACGTGCCGGTGTGTGACCTCCCACTGCAGGCCAATCGATCCCTGGTGGCATCTCGGTCCTGCGCGGGTAAAGAATATGCTCCGGATGTATCCCTACATGAACAGCTGGTAGCAACTGCGTCATAGCCTCGTAGAGTCGCACTCGAGTGGCAAACAACTCGACAGCAAGAGCGCGAACAGTGCGATCCAGAGCCTAAGTACACTGAATCAGAACTCGCTGATCGTAGCGACGAGGCTCGTACGGGGCATAGATAGCTGTGTAGTAAGCAGTAACATCTCCAGCCGGGGCATACGGAATGTATCGATACTCAGAAGCATCCAAGCTAGCGCTGTGCTCTCCTCAGAGGCGTGTGACAGCAGAGTAGGCGGCATCATGGACTGCCATCTCAATCGTCACGCCGATACCGTGGAAAAGATGCAGCTCAGTGTCTGAGTTATCCTGCTGATCATAGATGCGAACATCAGCATAGTACTGCTCCTGGTTGAACTCACGGTAAACCTCGTAGACCATGTACTCAGGGTACCAGCGGTAACCCAGTCTGGTCAAGAGAGCGATCAGAACAGCTGGGAACCCAGGGGCATCTCGAGCCCAAGTGCGAAGCACGAGCTGGGTCATAGGACGTGGCGGGAACAGACGGTCCATCTGAAACAAAGAAGTTCAGGGTTGTCATATGACGATGAGAAATATAACAAATCTCAGAAGGAACGGTTAAACAAAACAATGGAAAGGAAAATGATTATCAGACTAATAAGATCAATGACAGGGAAATCGCACAGAAATCCAGCTCTCCGGGTGGACGGAATTTACGAGATCCTAAGTGTCGGTGTTAGTAAATTTATTAAACCCGAATAGAAGAGAGATCAGAATCCCAGAGTATAGACGAGGAATAAAAGATCCTAATACCACCCAATTGGCGACGTGGGCCCGTAAGCCACACAGCCAAGTTAGTAAAACAGTTTTCGGTTTCTAGACTCAACTTCGGCCAAGGAATTGGATAGGGGGATTCCTAGAGGCAGTCGGCTCTGATACCAACCTGTGACGACCCCGGCTTAATCGCGCACTAACCATACACGCAAATGCACACGATCAAGCCTAAGGACTCACTTGAAGATATCACAACACAACTCTAAAACATAAATAAATTCAAACAAGCTTTATATTACAAGCCAGGGCCTCGAGGGCTCGAATACATAGCTCGATGGCATACAGGTGTCAGCGGAAGCATCAGATATCTGGGTACAGATATATTACAGAAATGAAGATAAGCCTTTAGAAGGCGGGGCAAAATAAAACACTACGATCGAAAGGCGTAGGCCTCCTACCTAGGACCCTCCGAATCCTACTCCTGGTCATCAGTCGGCTCCTCGTAGTAGTACTCGCCGGGAGGGTAGTAGTAGTAGCCGTAGTTATCGACGAAGGCTGCTATCTCAGGGGCTCCGTCGTCTGGCGGCGTCAATTGGATATGGGGAGAAAAAGAAAATAAAGCAAACATGAGTACTCATGTGAAGTACTCAACAAGCAAGGATCTACACTACATATGCATCATTTTCAAAGGGGGCTGTATATGTGGACTGGGCTGCAGAAATGCCAGAATAGAGGGGGAAAAGCCTAGTCCTATCGAAGACTAGCATCTTCATTCATCTTCATCGTTCTTGCAGCATTAGAAGAGTGCAGATTACATAATGTAAAGTAGTAGTAGTATCAACAACCTCGGCCAGAGATTCTTCCTCGACTCCCTGCGAGAAAGCAATCCCAGAGCCATACTATCCAGTTATCATCTCAAGTTCTAGTTGTACCGATCGGGATACAACTCCGAGTGTCCGTTACCGTAGGACATGCTATCGATAGATTGTTTCTTCCCTGCAGGGGTGCACCAAGTTACCCACCACGCTCGCTTAACTCCGGCCGGACACACTTTTCTGGGTCATGCCCGGCCTCGGCCAAACGATACGCCGCAACCCGACCAAATACTTAACAGAGAGGTCAGCACACCGGACTAAACCTATGCCCCCAGGGGTCTTGGGCCATCGCCCCGGGAACTCCTGCATGTTGCGAGGGCGGCCGAGAGCAGACCTAGCAACCCTTAATACAAGCGCAGTTGCGTAACCAGTCCAACTCGGCGCGCGCTGCTCAGTCGCTGACGTCCATTAAGCTTCGGCTGAAGTATACGACGTAGAACGCCCATACTATGCCCACGTGATGGTTAGTGCTATCAGGCCAGAGGCCCCTCGGATCAAATATCCAAACCGTTAGTGTGTTGATAGTGCGGAAACGAGCAGAGACTCATGAAAGATGTGACCCCGTCGCCCCGTCTCGAGGACTTGTGGCAAGGGCGAGGAATGCCCGGCCACGCCTCGTGTTCAACCCTCGGGCACCATCCAGGTCCACCCGATCTCACATCACTTCGCTAATAAGCTCGCGCGGGTACCCCTCAGGGCCGACCCGTCTTTAGTATCATGGTTCAGTGTTCAGTCATAGTATCCTAAGTATCTGTGTGTCTGACACCAAGGGGAACCCTGAGGAATCACCCTCGATGGAATTCCCTGTGATGTTGCCGTCAAGGTGAACGGAGGAGGAATCACCCTCGAGGTCCACACTTGAGGAGTTGCGCGACGACGTCGATATCGGGGGTGGTGTAGGAGGAATCACCCTCGCTTACCACGACCGAATAACTAACCTACAAGGTTATCATCAGAAGTGCTGACGAGGTATCACCCTCGGCACTCGATAGTAACCCAGCAGTGTCGGCAACTAAGGGGGATGTGACGTGCGGTGTCAGGGCCTGGTCTTCAATCGCGTTGCATGGGTCTTCTGATCATCCAGCGGGGCAGTCGGGTTAAGTGGGGTCTCTGATGGTCTCTACCCAACCTATTCTAAGCAGTTTGGGATGACAGGTAATTATAAACAGCAGGTTACAAGTAAACAGGCTATGCAGCAGATATAGGATACAGTAACAGCAACAGATTCTAATGCAAGCATAAGAGAGAAGAGAATGGGCGATATCGGAATGCTCAAAAAGGGAGTGCTTGCCTGCAAGCTATGGGCAAGTGGCTGGTCGTCGGGGACGTAGTCGTTCTCCGGAGCGGCGTCTGCCTCAGGAGCTACGTCAACGTCGGGGTCTAATCGAGAGAGAAGAGGGGGAGGAAACAGGTAAATATAATGCAATCAAATGCAACACGGGGCATGTTATGCTACAATGCAGTGCAGGGTTGCCTAAAGATGCATCTAGGTCATTTTAGTTATTTTTAGGATTATCGTGGGATTTATTACCCGGTGTGTGTGTGCACTATTCATCTTCCGAAATCGGGCCTGGAGTTATGAGTTCTCCTACATAGGAGGTTCCGTCATGGAAACAGACGGCACGATCAGACTCGTCTCGTCGTTCTGAGCAACTTTCATGTTCTAACTTTTTCGATCCGAGCTACGGTTTAAAAGTTATTAATTTTTAAAGTTTAAATGATTTTATGGAATTATTTTTATTTACATAAAATGATTTATGATGTCAGCATGACACAGAGGTGACGTCAGCAGGTCAACTAAGGCTGACCAGTGTCAAACCTGACATGTGGGTCCAGTGGGACCCACATGTCAGCCTCTGTTATTCTAACAGTGGATTATTTGAACTAACAGAGTGATTAGTGGGGTGGGCCCCATATGTCAGTGAGTCATTAGTATAACTAATTTGTTTTTATTTAATTAAACGTTTTAGTTAATTAACAGGGCGATGGGGCCCGCGTGTCAGTGACACTGGGTTGCCCAGTCAGCAGTTGACTGGGTCAACCCAGTCAACTAGGACCCACGGGGCCCACTGTCAGCCACCCCGAGGTGGGCCCCATCCACGCCACGTCGGCGACGTCGCCGAAACAACGCCGGCGACCAAATACGCGGCGGTGCCTCGCCGGAGTGGCTCGGGATTCCCCTACAAAGGGCCAAATCGCGTGTTTTTGGGCTCGTTCGAACGAGCGTGCACCGCCGCATCCAGCTGGGCTAGCGCGAGGCATCGGGGGCGACTGGAACGGTGCCGGCGACAAGCAAAAACGGCGCCGGGGTTCGGCCATCTCTGCAAACGGCGACAAGGAGCACGGCAGGCGGTGAGATCTAGCGCGTTGGACTCGCACGAGTGCGCTGAGCACGCCCATGAGCTCGGGCGCGGTCTGTGTTAGCGGTGGACGCGCCGACGAGGTGAACGGCGGCGGCGAGTACGGCCGTGGCTGCGGCTACGTCTACGGCGCATCCTAGAGCAGCTAAAGGACAGAGGAGGTAGGCGGCTCACCTAGCGGGCACACGGAGGCCCTCTGGGTGAACGGGAGCGCAGAGGCGATGGCGAATCGACGGCGACGAGCTGTGGTGGCCGAAGATGGGGACGAAGGCGTATGACGCCAACAGGGCTCCCCGGCTCTGATTGGAGGTACCAGAAGAGGTGGCCGACCACGGCGAGGCCCGTGGACAGCTCCAAGGGACGGCCAGGCGCCGGTGGCCGCGAGTTGGACGGAGCAGCGGCGGAAATGGCGCTCGGCCAGAGAGGGGGAGGAGGAAGCTGAGCGAGGGAGAGAGAGGAGAGTGGGTAGGAGGAGCCAGGGGGAGTGCTCGACTCGGCCTTATCCCCTCCGCCTCCCTGTTTCGTCGGTGGGCGCATGCGTGTCGCCGCGCGAGCGGCGCGCGCGCGCGGCCATGGCGCGGCCGACACGGGGAGGAGGGAGAAGGAGTTGGGCCAGGTGGGCCGCGGTCGGGGCACTGTGCACTAAGGCCCAGTGCACAGTGCTCGTTTTATTTTTTTCTTATTTTTGTTTTACTTTTTCTTTATTTATTTTCTGTTTTGAATTAGTTAGGACACTTGTGCATTTTTATAGAATATGAGACTTGGCCCATATAATGCAATGTAATATTATCTTTCACCAAAAATTGGTTTGAGTAGTTTTGGAGTTTGTTTGAATTTGGAATGATTTTAAATGTATTAAATATTGCTGTTTTGATGCTGTTTCATCTTGTTGGAGTCATTTAACTAATCCAAGTAGCATTAGTTATAATTTTGTGAGTGCTTCTGAAATATTTGATATTTAATGAACATTTTACCAAAGTTGTTTGAGCAAATTTATTTTGCACTTTTGAATTTGAGTTGATTTTTAGAATTGAATTTGAATTGTTTTATTAATCCAAGTGACTTGGCACTGCAAATTGTCATGACTTGGCATTATCATCAGCTGATCACAGTGGCAGTTACACAGGGGTGTTACAAAGCTTACCTTAGGAAATTTTATAATAATTTTTGTGTGCAAGACATACGAAGTGTATTTCTTAGCAATTCTTTTTTGACTTAGCTATGGCTAGAACCAAACATCACCTAACTTATCAAACTAGCCTAACTTGAGATGTGATAAAAAGTGGCTAGGAAACAACAGCCCCTACATCGCCACCTAGCCTGTAGAAAAGGAGACAACACATTTTCTTCCTACCGAGTGTAAGCAATGTCTTTATTGTATGTATGTCAAAGATGACATACCTATTAAGTTAGTGGAGTTATTGGTTATGTCGAGTCAAAATAGAGAACTAAAAGCGTCTACAGTCGGACTTGGCAAACTCGGCCCCTCAAGTCCGCGGGCGTCCGCGGACAATGACAGGGTATCCCTCAAATGTTGCGCCGCACATTCACATACTGCAAATTTCAATCCTCAAATCCATGCACGTCGATCATACGATACAAACTGTCCGAATGCCAAATTCCAAAACAAAGCAAAGCAAATCATAGTTCAACAAACCGAACATGGCAAAATGAAATCAATGTCCGAGCGTGACGGATGGCCTCGGATCACTGGCTGGGTGCCTCCTCCGAGCGGAATGCGTTGTCCTACTCTGCCTGCATCCGGGCTGCCTGCTCCACTTGCATCCGGGCTGCCTCCTCCGCCTGCATCCGGACCGCATCCGCCCTCGCCGCCTCGTACCTCCTACGGTCGTTGATCTCCATCTTCTTGTCCGCAAGCCACTTCTTTGCATGCTCATCCAAGAGGGTCTCGTCCGCCTCGTACCTCCGAATCATCCTCTGTCCCAAGGGGGTCGGACGGCATAATCCGCGTAGGAACTCGGAGAGAAGAGGTGCGGGGATCTGGGCGCGGCGGAGGAGACAACTGCTCCACCATGTCCGAACCTCCCCGCGATGTTGCCGCCGCCGCCTCCCTCTCTCGCTGCCGTCGTCGCCGCAACTTGCAGGCAACGTTCTCCGCCTTGCAAGTCGCAGCCGTCGAATTGATGACGCCGACGGACGAGACGGCCTGCGTCTCCGTCGCGGCGGTGTGGGTCGGGCTGGACGACATCTTCAGCGGTGGATCGGGACCGGAGGTGAGGATTAGGAGCAAGGTTGGAGGACGGCGAGGGTCCGGGCGTGGGAAAGGTTGAACGGCGGCGGGAGGAGGACGAAGGGCTTGGTGGATTTGGTGCAATTTGGGGTGGGGAAGGGCTGTCGGGTCCGACATGACGGGCGTGCCCATGTGCGCCCATATCCCCCCATATTTGGGCTGGATATGGGGGGTGCCGATCAACCCGGATGTTTGAGGCTCGTTTAAGGAGCCCGTCTGGATCGAAAAAACGTGCCCGGGCTGTGACCGGGCGGCCCGCCCGGGCGTATGAGGCGGGTTTGAGGCACCCGGCTGTAGATGCTCTAACCCGTGTTGAGATTGTTAGTAGAATGGTTGTATCCCAATCCACCAGGGATTAATTTCGAGGTTTGATGTGTATGTATCTCGTAAAGGCGGAATATTCTTTTAGTAGTAGGTGACATTTCAGTGACATTCTAGTTGATGGTGAGGCGTGTATGATTCGTCAATCTCAAAATTCACCGGCTCTCGTAGAGATAGTGTGTACGTGTCATAGGAATGAGGGTACATACATGAGCATCCGCATTTTTACCGTGCCTTAAAAAATAATAGAGCGAACTAAAACTTTGGTTCAAACTCGGCTCACTTGTCTACCAAGCCTTTTTCTTTTTTTCCTTTTGGTGAGTCGGTTGGGGAAGCGGAGTTTCTGCTCTCGGGCTCATCTGCACTCCCGTTCAGAAAAAAAAATCAAAACAAATACTAGAAAAAAAAATTGTGTGGTAGATAATTTGATGCGTGAGGTCCGCTTCAAATTTTAACTCATTTGCACATCTGAACAGTTCTCGAAAAAAAAAATTGGATTTTTTTGAATTTTTCTAGTATTTGTTTTGAATTCTTTTATAAGCGGGAGCATGTGCACCTGGGTACCGAATTGGATAACCGGTTGGCCAAGCCCTTCTTTCTGCGAGTGGTCTACCAACCCTTTCTACAAAGCTGTGGCTACAAAGAAAACTCATTCTCGGCTCATTTTATTTGCGAGCTGCGAAAGAAAACTTGACCGGGCTGGAGTTGGCCCCAAAGCGAGCCAGCGAGGACCCCGTCGGAGGCGCGTATCCGTGGTCGCATAAAGTAAACCATCGGAACGACAAGTGCAAGAACAGCTCCACGAGTCGTCGCCAATCGACATCGATCGCATCACCTGAAAATTTCCTCGGAAACCAAGTACTAGTAACCAGGAAGAAGACTCTTGACGGTGAACGCGCCTAGCCTGGTACCGACGAGAAGGAAGGCAAACCGAAACTGCGCGCGCTCGCTGCCTGATGGTGAATTGGTGATGGTGGTGGATGATAGCGTGGCTCGAATCAGCTCGGTCCCCTCGAAGCGCTGTCCAGCGTCCAGCGCAAGTGGCTCGCTTGACTTGACTTCGACCTGAGTCAACGTGCATTCTACGCATGCATGGCCACGTGTTACCTGCAGGAGAGAAGGAGATCAAAATTTTCTCCGTCCGAACGCGCATAGCATGGGACCAACGAAGTGTCCGACCGAGCACCAGAAACACCGTCAAGGGCTTCTCCCTGCTGCAAATCGGACACAAGGCTATCCGTTCGTGGATACATCCGCACATATGTCCATCAAATGTCTAGTTGTGTGGAGATGGAGATTATTCTTCCTGCTCGTCGGTATGATTTTCTTTCGTTGTTCTTTCTTTTTCTTTGTGCTGCCGCTAAAGGAATGTCCTGCTTTGCCAATGCGGTTGGACCGGTCGCGGCGTTGGAACCAGATCCTAGTTCTCTTACATCTGGAAGGGGCACATATAGCGGTACTCAAAGCCACAGATGACGAAGGCTGATTCAAATCTTCGGGAACTAAAATTTTTTTGAGGGAGAGGGGGGGGGGGGGGGGGGGGGGGGGGGGGTGCTAGCTCTGGCGGTGCACTCTCTTCATGAAGATCCATTTTCCATCCTGATAGCATCTACGAAAATTAATTCTTTAATTCTCTATATTTTTATATAGATCGCAATTAAATTGATGCAAAGATGGTTGAAGAAGCATAAAAGTAGAATGTTTATTCTCTAAAACTGTGACGCAAAATGCTCGTATAAGCTCCCCAAGCTTAGACACTTTCTTGTCCTCAAGCAAAACTTAAACTTGATAAACATGTCCACAGGTTTTAGAAGTGAAAGATCGATAACAAAAGAGCAGGTGCATGAAGTAACCACAATTTGCAAGAGTAACTTATACAAGCTAGTACAATAAGACTTCCTCTTGCGGCAGCGCCTGGATCTGGTGGGCACAGATGCGGGCTGCGCGTCGGCGTGCGCTAGGACGCGGGGTCCTGATGGTTGAGGCGGGGATCGACTGCTGGATGGACGTGGCGGCTGTCCCTGGCGATCGGTCTTCATCGCGATGGTGGATGCGTGCGGGTGTGGATGGGTGTGCGCTGACAGAGGTTGGGTTGTCGCGAGCCATCCGTGGACTTATTCCAGCGGGGCGTTCCAGCGTGCGTGCGTCCTTCGGCGGGCCGGATGGACTTCCAGCCTGGTCTCCCCTCGCCAGCGCGCAGGGCCTGGCACGATGGTGGTGATCTTGATTCTGATCGACCTATTGGTGGTGGTTGCAGACTACCTGCGCCGACCTCCTGTGGCTCCATGACAGTTGTGGCCACCGAAAGATCTTCGTGAGGGTCTACCTCTCCAGATTCGGCGCTTCGGCGATGAGATTGCGAACTATGACGGCGACTTGATGCAGAGGGATGGTTGTGCAGTGGTGGGGATTGCATCGCGTGTAGCTGCTGGGATTGCGAAAAAGTGGTGTGACATCACATGAGCGACTACGATGGTGGTGCTTATTGAGCACAATGTTGGGTTCTACGGTAGGGTGCGTTGACTGCAAATTAAAAATTTCCTACGCGCAGATCAACCAAGAACATGCTATGGGAGATAGATCACGGATCGTTACCACTAGACGCGCAGTGCCGTGCAGCGAAAGAAGAGTTGGGGCAGCGCGTTCGCGTGGTTCTTTCCTCCTCGTCCGATCTCCCTCGAAAGCCGGTCGTCGGATCCCGCATATTGGTTCGCCGGAGCGGCGCAAGTGCACTGTCTCTAACGGTATCCGCGCGTGCAGGAGGAACACCGTGCGGCAGACTGCTAGGTCCGATCACACAGTCGGCAACCAGTGGAGGTGGCTATTCGCAACACATGCAAAACCTAGTGACGGCGCCAAAGCTATCAACCGAATGAGTGTGCCGCACCCCCACTATATATAGGCATCCGTCGTAGGCTCAACATTTGGGCCTCGCACGGATCCTAAAGCTCAAAGTCTGTTCGGCCTGGATCCGAGTCCGAATGGGATCACATCTAACTCGTGGAGTCGGATCGGGCCTCACAGGTTCCTTCCCTTAAGCGCGCGACCCATTAGGTTCAAGTCGGCTTGGTCGCAGGTCGGATCACCTCTGACCTGCTCGGCTGGTAGCAGCCTCTAGCAAGGCGTGCTGACCACCAAGTAGACAATGAAGCCGGTTGGCGAACCTGTATAACATGTCACACTTCGGTTCCCTTTGCCACACGATATATGTTGTCGGGCTCAACGCGAGTCTGTCATCCTTGTGCTAGCCCAACCTCTTTCTCGTTCAGTGATGCCGACCACAAACCGGATTATCTCATAATCCTTGTTGCATGGCCATATTTATCTTGATCGGATCACACGAGGGGCCCAAAGTATATCTCTCTGATCGGAGGGGCAAATCCCATCTTGCTCGATCATGTCTCGCAGCATGGGTCTGGACAAGCCCGAAACCTACCTTTATAACTACCCAGTCACGGAGTAGCGTTTGGTCGGCCCAAAGCAGGTCTGTCACCATCCCGAGTACATGCGCCAGCTCAGGTCTTAGGACATAGAACATATGTTGTACTAGAGACTCATAGATGACATATCGCTGCGTCTTATAGGTGGGTCTGTCCGACTCAGGCCTTATCTCGACTCAGATCCGACTACGTTGAATCCGACCAGATACTTCCGAGTCCATATTATCCTGCTAGCATCCAATGCTCCATGGCTAGTGAGACCGAGCCATCCATTGTGTCATATGCTAGTCTAATCGGCTGCGCGTCCACACATCCCTTTCGACTAGGGACCTCTTAGGACATTCATCATACAATGTATAGTCCCACAAACAAGTCACGTACTTGCTGATACACATCATTGATAATGTCTAAGGACTATCTTTATTCATAAACACATGGAAAATATCATCATACATGTTTGCCTCTAGGGAATATCTCCAACAGTATCGAGCTCCGGGGCGAAAGCCCAGGTCTGACACGAGTTGGTTACCTAGCAATGGTGACTATATACGTGGTTACTTTGTTGAAGGCATTGCTCGGTTATGCTCAAACTGTTTCTTCATGGTGAAAACCTAAATCCTGTCCTTCGGTGGTTGGATCCGATGACGACTGCGCTTAAGCGACGCTCCCTTCCTGAAGGCGTTGCTGTCAAAGAACTTTGTCATCTGTGTGTTGTCATGAGATGGTTGGCGCGGATATGGTATTTCCTGTAGTTTGCCGGTCATGGATCTAGTCACTTAGGTTTTTTCTTTTTCCTCGCTTATGCTTAGCTTTGGTCTTATATGACTTTGCTATTTGTCGATGTGTTTTTTATGTGTGTTAGTGTTGGTTGTGTGCATCCTACCTATGCAGAGGCTGGGTGCATGCTCATCGTGTTTATATCTTCTTGATATTTCATTTTGAGTTAATAAAATCCATCCTTTATCAAAAAGGACTCAAAATAGAAATACCCGATGTGAAGGTCATGTGTACTT
This sequence comes from Thinopyrum elongatum, assembly GCA_011799875.1. Taxonomy (NCBI): domain Eukaryota; kingdom Viridiplantae; phylum Streptophyta; class Magnoliopsida; order Poales; family Poaceae; genus Thinopyrum; species Thinopyrum elongatum. The sequence continues at coordinate 497,525,505 of CM022303.1, forward strand.
TACTAAGCACTAGTCACAACAAGTTAGGTGTTTACCCAAGATGTTCAACCATACATTAGATCATGTAATGACTTCTTTCATCTCAGTTTCCAAGAAAGGTCTATGACAGAGCTTTTAATAAGCTAGTGACATATGCTCAATTATCTCTTTGGTCTTCTTTCAACATTAACTATCATTCAAGTAGGCAAATTTCTAGAACGCAAAATTATAGCCAGGCATAAGAGGATCGAAATTAATAGTAAACTGCTCTGCTTTGGCTTCTCACGTCAATCATGTAGATATTGCCATGGTTGATGAAACAGACTATACATGAGGTTCGTGCGGGCCACCAATTCAGTGCAGTCCACGCAATCAAACAGGTCAAATTTGCATCCGAGAGCTTGACTGGGTTGGATTTACGTGTGGCCTTCCTATTTTGTATATAACTTTGGGGGGTAGAGACCAAACGCGCACCCCTAGGATGAGAGCGCTCTCCGCTATATGGCCGACCATTCTGGTAGTCCTCCTCACCATGTTTTTGTTCTTTCCATATTTCCTTTTCCCATATTCGTTTTTCACATTTTCTCCCTTTTCAAATTCACGAAAAAATTCAAACTCGTGAACTTTTTTGACTTCCCGAACTTTTTTTTAATCCTTCAATGTTTTTTCAACATCGTGAACTTTTTTGCAAATCATGAACAAATTTTAAATTCATGAAATTATTTGAAATATGTGATCATTTCCTAACATACAGGAATAATTTTCAAATTCATGAATATTTTTTGAAATTCAAGATTTTTTTTTGAAATTAGGGAACATTTTTGGAATCCGCGATCATTTTTGAATTCTCGAACCTTTTTACGAATTCATGCACGTTTGTTGAAATTTGAAATATTTCTAAAATTTGTGGTTTTTTTAAAATCCAAAAGATTTTTCAAATTTGTGAACATTTTTTTGAAATCCTGATGCTTTTTGAAAAGCATAAAATAAAAACGTAAAAGGAACATAAACAAAAGGAAGAAAATTGGAGGTCCCCTTAAACAAAAGGAAAAGGAGTATCCTTATTTATTTATTTTTTTCTTGGCATGCACACTTGTGTTTCACAATGAAGTATAGTTGTGCTTTCCGTGAAGCACAACTGTACTTCTCAAAAAAGTGAAAAACATAGTTGTGCTTCACCGTGAAACACAATAGCGTGAAGCACATGTGTGCTTTCTGGAAAATTGAAAATCACTATTATGTCTCATCAAGAAGCACAGTAGAGTGAAGCACATCCATGTTTCTTGAAAACTGAAACGGTGAAGCACACCCGAAAAATGAAAAAACACAAAATATGCTTCCACTTTTCTAAAAAAAAATTAATTCCTCTTTTTCAGAGTGTTCATGATTTGGACGAATGGCTCAAGAGTTTTTCTTAAATAAACACAAAATTATGAGGTTGCAACAAGTGTTATACATATAGTGTGCCACTTATTACCACCAGAAGAAGTGGGAGTGACTTTTTTTTCCGAGAGTATGCCAAAGGCGTACCATATTTTCATAGAAGGTAGAATGTTATAATTAGAAATCGTCATCGGATGAGCAGGCGAGTCAACGATACGGACCCAGAATCAGACGGCATGACAATTCAGGAGGCAATGGCTTTTGATAAGTTGAAGACGTTTTGCACCAACATAGTGAAGAAGTTGGCGCCGCCACTTTTGCGAGAGGTTCAAGCTTCTTCTCTCAGGGCAGAGGCAGAGCCGTTTATTCCAAAGCGGACGATGCGATCATCCAAGAGCAATGGGAGTGTGAGCACTTGCTCGGCCAAGCCAAAGCCAACGGAGTACGTGCTGCTGCGAACATTGGGGCTTGTACGTGAAGACATGGTGGCGAACGAAGCGGTGGTGCAAGAGCTTAGGATGTTGTTTGACTCACCTCTGAGAGAGCAACACATCCGCATTATAGCGGCACTGATTAGCAAGACCATACCCACGCTGCGAGAAATGGAGCTCGGTGAGTCCACGGCAATCACCGTGCTTTAAGCACGGTAAGGTTGATGTTGGTGACCGCATTGTTTCTCATGGATTACAACCCTAAGGTGCTGTGTTGGAATGTGCGCGGGCTTAATAACCCCGCAAAGAGGAAGGCAATGAAGGGCTTGGTGGCCTCGGTGAGAGTTAACCTAGTATGCTTACGGGAGACAAAATTGGATGTAATGGATCGCCTTGTGGTTATGGAATGTTTAGGCCCGTCGTTTGACGGCTTTGTGTACTTATCGGCTGTTGAGATGCGGGGAGGCATTCTTCTCGCATGGGATACGACTACACTAACGGTGCATGCGATGCAATTTGATACTAACTCCTTGATGGGTCTGGTGCACGTCAAGGATGGCTCGACATGGTGGATCACGGCGGTGTATGCCCCCAAGGGGATGAGCTTAAAACACAGTTTCTCCATGAGTTGTATGCGAGGAGGGTGATGTCTACTATGCAACCTTCTTCTTGTAGACTCGTGTTGGGCCTCCAAGCGCAGAGTTTTGTAGGACAGTAGCAAATTTCCCTCAAGTGGATGACCTAAGGTTTATCAATCCGTGGGAGGCATAGGATGAAGATGGTCTCTCTCAAACAACCCTGCAACCCAATAACAAAGAGTCTCTTGTGTCCCCAACACACCCAATACAATGGTAAATTATATAGGTGCACTAGTTCGGCGAAGAGATGGTGATACAAGTGCAATATGGATAGTAGATATAGGTTTTTGTAATCTGAAAATATAAAAGCAGCAAGGTAGCAAGTGGTAAAAGTGAGCGAAAACGGTATTGCAATGCTTGGAAACAAGGCCTAAGGTTCATACTTTCACTAGTGCAAGTTCTCTCAACAATGATGACATAATTAGATCATATGGCTATCCCTCAACGTGCAACAAAAGTCACTCCAAAGTTCCTATCGCGGAGAACATAAGATGAAATTGCTTGTAGAGTACGAAACCACCTCAAAGTTATTCTTTCCGATCAATCCATTGAGTTATTCCTATAGGTGTCACAAACAGCCCTAGAGTTCGTAGTAAAATAACACCATATGACACACACCAATCAACCCTAATGTCACCTAGATACTCCAATGTCACCACAAGTATCCGTGGGTCAATTATACAATATGCATCAAACAACTTCAGATTCATAATATTCAATCCAACACAAAGAACCTCAAAGAGTGCCCCAAGATTTCTACCGGAGAAACAAGGACGAAAACGTGCATCAACCCCTATGCATAGATTACCCCAATGTCACCTCGGGAATCCGCGAGTTGAGTGCCAAAACATACATCAAGTGAATCAATAGAACACCCCATTGTCACCACGGGTATCCCACGCAAGACATACGTCAAGTGTTCTCAAATCCATAATAGTATTCAATCCGATAATAGTGAAACCTCAAAGGTAAAACTCAATTCATCACAAGAAGATAGAGGGGGAGAAACACCATATGATCTAACTATAGTAACAAAGCTCGCGGTACATCAAGATCGTGCCAAATCAAGAACACGAGAGAGAGAGAGAGAGAGAGAGAGAGAGAGAGAGATCAAACACATAGCTACTGGTACATATCCTCAGCCCCGAGGGTGAACTACTCCCTCCTCATCATGGAGACCGCTGGGATGATGAAGATGGCCACCGGTGATGATTTCCCCCTCCGGCAGGGTGCCGGAATAGGGTCCCGATTGGTTTTTGGTGGCTACAGAGGCTTGCGGCGGCGGAACTCCCGATCTAGGTTTATTTCTGGAGTTTTCTCTATTTATAGGAGTTTTTGGCGTTGGGGACAAGTCAAGGGGGTCCACGAGGCGGCGGCAAGGCAGGAGGGCGCGCGCCCCCCACCCTTGTGGTTTCCTCGGGACTCCTCTCTGGTATCTTTTCGCTCCAGTATTTTTTATATTTTGCAAAAATATTCTCCGTAAATTTTCAGCTCATTCCGAGAACTTTTATTTCTGCACAAAAAACGACACCACGGTAGTTCTGCTGAAAACAGCGTCAGTCCGGGTTAGTTCAAATAAAATCATACCAAAACCATATAAAATTATTGTAAACATGCATGAATACTTCATAAATTATAGATACGTTGGAGACGTATCAGCATCCCCAAGCTTAATTCCTGGTCGTCCTCGAGTAGGTAAATGATAAAAGAAATAATTTATGACGTGTGAATGCTAGCAAGTGCACAAGTTTTATCAATAATAATTTCAACCACTTTTTCTAGCATCATTATATATCATAACAGTAGCTCATATCATAAAACTTCTCATGATCAAGTAGCAAGCTATTCACATGTTAAAGCATAGACCATAAACTTTCTTGAAAACTAACAAACTATGTTCTCAGTCATCAAACAATTGCAATTCATCTTATTTTCAGGAAGGGTCTATGTAAGAGCTTTGATTTAGCAAATCCGACATACTCAACTATCATATAGTCTTCCATGACTGCTACCACTCAAAGCATATTTTTAGAACAAATAGCATCCATCAAACACAGAGAAAGATAGGGGCTTAGTGTTTCGCCTCCTAACTTATTTATCATATAGATAATTGTCAACAATAATAATTCATAATCAAATATATTTGAATGGTCATATATGCTTAGATCTTTCCCCATCACATGATGCTTGCCAACTAAAGAGTAGGTTGGAATGAGAAGGAATACTACTGACTCTTGCATAAAAGTAAAAGATAGGCCCTTCGCAGAGGGAAGCAGGGATTTGCAGAGGTGCCAGAGCTCGAAGCTTTTAAAACAGAGATGAACATAATTTTGAGAGGTATGCTTTCATTGTCAACATAACAACCAAGAGTTCTCACTATCTTCCATGCTAGATACATTATAGGCGGTTCCCAAACAGAATGGTAAAGTTTTTACTCCCCCTCCACCAACAATCACATTCCATGGCTGGTCCGAAACAACGGGTACCGTCCATACCAACAGCAGTCCTGGGGGAGTTTTGTTTGATATTATATTTTGATTTGACTTTGAGCACGGGACTGGGCATCCCGATTACCAGCCACTTTCTCGTGAATGACAAGTGAATCAACACTCATCATGAGAATAACCCACCTAGCATGGAAGATACTGACTGCCCCTAGTCGCTACATGAGCGATTCGGGCATACAAAACAGATTATTATTTGAAGGTTTAGAGTTTGACACATGCAAATTTACTTGGAACGGCAGGTAAATACCGCATATAGGTAGATATGGTGGACACTCATGGAAGAAACTTGGTTCAAGGATTTTGGATGCACAAGCAGTATTCCCGCTTGGTACAGAAATTTTGGCTAGCAAAAGATTCTAAATAGCAAGCACCACATGTTGGAGGATCCATAACAATATAAATTCTATACAAATATACCCAAACATAACTCATTATGTTGTCTTCCTTGTCCAACTTCAACTAATTTGATCAAGTTTGAAAATAATTAATGGGGCTCACAATCATAGAAGATGTCCAAGATAGTATATTTATATGTGAAATCTCTCTTCCTTCAATATTCTTTCATGAATTGTTCAAGTGACCAATACTATGTTTGCTAACTTTCAATAAATTTACCACCTCTACTTCTTATATGTGAAGTCATTACTCCCCATGGTATAAGCATATGAAGCATATATAATTTCAGATTTATGATATTCAATTCATTCAACCATTTACTCATAGGATATAAGTGAAGCACGAGAGTAAATGACAAACTACTCCAAAAAATATAAGTGAAGATAAATGACTAGTCGAATAATTATGTAACTATGTGAAGACTCTCTAACTTTTAAGAATTTCAGATCTTGGGATATTATTCAAACAGCAATCAAATCCTAGTAAAATAAAATGACGCTCCAAGCAAAACACATATCATGTGGTGAATAAAAATATAGCTCCAAGTAAGGTTACCGATGAACGAAGACGAAATAGGGGATGCCATCCGGGGCATCCCCAAGCTTAGGCTCTTGGTTGTCCTTGAATATTACCTTGGGGTGCCTTGGGCATCCCCAAGCTTAGGCTCTTGCCACTCCTTATTCCGTAGTCCATCAAAACTTTACCCAAAACTTGAAAACTTCACAATACAAAATTCAACAGAAAACTCGTAAGCTCCGTTAGTATAGTAAAACAAACCACCACTTTAGGTGCTGTTATGAACTCATTATAAATTCATATTTGCATTATATCTACTGTATTCCAACTTCTCTATGGTTCATACCTCCCGATACTACCCATAGATTCATCAAAATAAGAGAACAATGCATAGAAAACAGAATCTGTCAAAAACAGAACAGTCTGCGTAGATATGAATATTACTCATACTTTTGTAACTCCAACAATTCTGAAAATTAGGAAAACGTATGAAATTTGTGTATAAATCTTGTGTAAATAATTTAGAATTTTTTGTCGCTTCTGTGAATTTGCAAAATTCTGCTACTGGAAGCAAAAGTTTCTATTTTTGCACAGAATCAAGTCAACTATCATCCACACTATCCCAAAGGCTTTACTTGGCACTTTATTGAAATAAAATCTATAAAACATGATTAATACAGTAGCTTAATCATGTGAATACACAAAAATAGTAGGGGTGAATGTTGGGTTGTCTCCCAACAAGCGCTTTTCTTTAATGCCTTTTTAGCTAGGCATGATGATTTCAATGATGCTCACATAGAAGATAAGAATTGAAACACAAAGAGAGCATCGTGAAGAATATGACTAGCACATTTAAGTCTAACCCACTTCCTATGCATAGGGATTTTTTGAGCAAACAACTTATGGGAACAAGAATCAACTAGCATAGGAAGGCAAAACAAGTATAACTTCAAAATTCTCAACACATAGAGAGGAAACTTGATATTATTGCAATTCCTACAAGTATATATTCCTCCCTCATAATAATTTTCAGTAGCATCATGAATGAATTCAACAATATAACTATCACATAAAGCATTATTTTCATGATCCACAAGCATACAAATTTTACTACTCTCCACATAAGCAAATTTCTTCTCATTCGGAACAGTGGGAGTATCATATGAAACTTGAATACTATAAATTGTTTCCACATTAAAAGAGTAATGTTCAGTAAAAGGATATTCAAAATTATGACAATAATTATCACTACTTTTTATAACATAAGTATCATCACAATAATCATCATAAGTAGCAACTTTGTTCTCATCATAGTCAATTGAAACCTCTTCCGAAATAGTGGAATCATTACTAAATAAAGTCATGACCTCTCCAAATCCACTTTTATAATTATAATAAGATTCAACACCCTCCAAAATAGTGGGATAATTATCTACAGTTGACACTCTTCCAAACCCACTTTCATAAATATTGCAATCATCATAAATAGGAGGCATGCAATCATCACAGCAAATTTGCTCATCCAAAGTAGAGGGACTAAAAAGATCATCTTCATCAAACATAGCATCCCCAAGCTTGTGCCTTTGCATATCATAAGCATAATCACTCTCATCATTAATAGTATGAATAGCACCAATAGTATAGCAATTATTATTATCACAACTTTCTAAGTTGGTGCCAAAAAGATTTTCAAGATTATAAATAGTATCATTCTTTTCCCAATCATGATCATCACAATGAGTAATAGGCATAACAATAATAGGAGCAACATCATTTGGAAGGGATACCTTTTTACCTTTGCTTCTTCGTCTTTTCTTTTTCTTCTCCACTTCATGTGTGGGTTTAATCACCTTTTTGGAGCTCCTTACTGATGAGATTGGTTGAACAAAAAGCTCCTCCTCGTTACCTGATTCATCATAAGAAAAAATAGGAGGATATTGGGAAACCTCTTCCCCTTCATTAGTATTCTCTTCATCTTCTATTTGTTTTCTTGTCTTTAAGTAATTGGCAATGTAAGGATTCTCAATGCAATTTACCGCACAATACATATAATTTCCTCTAGATCAAAATCAAGAAATCTCTTAAGGTTATATTCTGGAATATCCTTAGTTATACGTTTCATTTCTTCATATCCCAGAAGCAAACTAAGTTCATTACGATGCACAAGGGAAATCAAGTCATCACAATTTTTGGACATGATTCGATCATGAAACAATTTGCATTGGAGTTTTAAATGACCACGTTCATTGCAAAGTTCATAAGGACGGCGAGAAAAATTAAATCTTTCAGCACAAATATCTAGCCTCACTTGCAACCATTTAGTTTCTAAATACTTATGCCTCTTGCAAAATCTATCTTCCCTTTTTGGTATGTAATTGCAAACTCTATGCACTCCACAAAAATTGACATGTTTATAAGAAACATTTTTATCATGACTAGTGCAATCATCATTAGTACTATGGATATTCAAAGAATTCATACTAACAACATTGCAATCATGCTCATCATTCAAAGATTTTATGCCAAACATTTTATGAACTTCTTCTTCTAACACTTGAGCACAATTTTCCTTTCCATCATTTTCACGAAAGACATTAAAAAGATGAAGCATATGAGGCAACCTCAATTCCATTTTTTTTGTAGTTTTCTTGTATAAACTAAACTAGTGATAAAACAAGAAACTAAAAGATTCGATTGCAAGATCTAAAGATATACCTTCAAGCACTAACCTCCCCGGCAACGGCGCCAGAAAAGAGCTTGATGTCTACTACGCAACCTTCTTCTTATAGACTCGTGTTGGGCCTCCAAGCGCAGAGTTTTGTAGGACAGTAGCAAATTTCCCTCAAGTGGATGACCTAAGGTTTATCAATCCGTGGGAGGCGTAGGATGAAGATGGTCTCTCTCAAACAACCCTGCAACCAAATAACAAAGAGTCTCTTGTGTCCCCAACACACCCAATACAATGGTAAATTGTATAGGTGCACTAGTTCGGCGAAGAGATGGTGATACAAGTGCAATATGGATAGTAGATATAGGTTTTTGTAATCTGAAAATATAAAAACAGCAAGGTAGCAAGTGGTAAAAGTGAGCGAAAACGGTATTGCAATGCTTGGAAACAAGGCCTAAGGTTCATACTTTCACTAGTGCAAGTTCTCTCAACAATGATAACATAATTAGATCATATGGCTATCCCTCAACGTGCGACAAAAGTCACTCCAAAGTTCCTATCACGGAGAACATAAGATGAAATTGCTTGTAGGGTATGAAACCACCTCAAAGTTATTCTTTCCGATCAATCCATTGAGCTATTCCTATAGGTGTCACAAACAGCCCTGGAGTTCGTAGTAAAATAACACCATATGACACACATCAATCAACCCTAATGTCACCTAGATACTCCAATGTCACCACAAGTATCCGTGGGTCAATTATACAATATGCATCAAACAACTTCAGATTCATAATATTCAATCCAACACAAAGAACCTCAAAGAGTGCCCCAAGATTTCTACCGGAGAAACAAGGACGAAAACGTGCATCAACCCCTATGCATAGATTACCCCAATGTTGTAACACCCCCAGTGGTTAGCTACAGTAATCACCTTTTTGATAATGCCATGTCATCATGATCAACAGTGAGTAATCATCATTAGTACCAAAACCCAACTCAAATTCCAATTCAAATGGAAATTCAAACTAAAAGTGAAAATAAAAGTTATTCAAATCCAGGAACTAAAATGTTCATCATGTTGCAAATATTCCCAAAACAATTATAAAAGTAACAGCAACATTAATTAAAATATTTAAATGACTCTATGAACCAAAAATAGTACCCAACAACATCATTTAATCCATTTATCATAATATAAAATCTATATGAAGTCCAATTGCCTCCAAACCATTTTCTGGCAGAGCTAAATATTGCACTTATTTATTTGACAAAGTTACTTATTTTACAAAACTCAATTTGGGGCTAATCTAATTGCAAAACAGAAACTGTAAAAGAAAACAGAAAAGGTAAATGAAAAAAAAGGAAAAAGGCCCAGGGCAGCTGGGCCTAAGTCAGCCGAAACGGCCCAGCCCGCCGCCTGTCTTCTCCCACCTCCTGCTCATTTCCCCCCTCGCTGTCGCTCTCCCCTGCCTCGCCCGCATGCATCGTAGCCGGCCCCCCTCCTTCTCGCGCAACAACGCGCCGCTACAGGGCGCTCTGGAAGGGATAAGGGCCCCCCTTGCCCCTGGCCTCTCCCTCGCCACTCTCCCCCCTCTCCCCACACGCTCGCGCGCCCCCCTCTCTCTGCTCGCGCACGCCCGAGCACCATCGCCAACGCGCCGCTGCTCCGCCGTGGCCATCGAGCCTCCCTCGCCTCTCTGACCTGTCCACCAGCACCGCCGACGTATTATCCTTCTTCCCCGACCTCGCGTCCGAGCCGGAGGCCACCTAATCGCCCGGATCGAGCTGGCGACCACCGTGGATCACCGGAGCTCCTCCACTCCGTCCGTCGCCTCCTCTGCGCTACTAAGCTCCCACGGGCCCTCGTGAGCCGCACGGTGAGCATCCGCGTCGTCCTTCCCCTCCTTTCTTGCTCTGCCTACCGCTCCTTTAGCCACTCCTCTTTTGCCCGAGCTCGGCGGTGCCATTGCCGGCGTGCAGCTCGAAGCACCGCCGTCTGAGCCGCCACACGATGCCCGTCGTGCTTCCGGCGCGCCCAGAAGGCCGCCCAGCCACTTAGCTCGCTCGAAAACACCCAGGAGCCGTGTTCCCGTTCGCACCCAAAAACCACCGCCGCCTCCACTCGTCGCCGGCGAAGTTACGACCACCCCCGAGTCTAACTGATCGCACCACTCGACGCGCGCCGCACTGGCCGTTTGATTGCAGCAAACCGTGTCGCAAATGAGCCACCGTACGTGAATCCTGAGCTCGTCGGAGTGCTCCGCCGCTCTCGGGCTCACCGGCGTAGTTCCGGAAGCCCCCGCTGGCGTGGCGCCAACGTGGCACCGCCTAGGCCACTGACTGGTGGGCCCAGGGGCCCCACTTTGACCAGTTGACCTGGTCAACTGTGGTGACGTGGCAGCCATAGCTACTGACAGGAGGACCCCACCGCGTAATTAAGTTAATTAAAATGATTTTATAAATAAACTTAATTAGTAACCTAAACAGACACTGACATGTGGGGCCTACTGGCTAATTAATTCTGTCAATTTAAATTAAACTGATGTTAGTCCCTCTGTCTATGACAGGTGGGACCCACATGTCGGGTTTGACTCTAGTCAGCCAGAGTTGACCGGCTGATGTCATATTGAGGTCATGCTGATGTCACCTTTCACTATTCTGGATAATTCGAATTTAATTAATTTAAATAATTCCAGAAAATACTAAATTATTTAGAAAATCATAGAATTTAAACCGTAGCTCGGATCGAAAAACTTTATACATGAAAGTTGCTCAGAACGACGAGACGAATCCAACCGTGCCATCTGTTTTCGTGTCAGGACCCTCTACGAAGGTGAACCTGCAACTTTTAGCCTGTTTCCGGTAGATGAATAGTGCTTATACACCGGTCAATAAATCCAACTTAAATCCTAAGATAACTAATATGTTTTAGACATGTCTTTAGGCAACCCTGCACTGCACGTTAGTATAGCCTGCTCTGTGTTGCATATGTTTGCCGTGTATTTATTTGTTTCCTCCCCCTCTTCTCTCTCGGTAGACCCCGGTACAGACGCAGTTCCTGAGACCGACGCAGCTCAGGAGCCCGACGCCACCGTTGACGACCTTGCCTTTGCCGCAGAGCAACCAGGCAAGCACCCCCCTTTTGAGCATGCCTATATCGCCGATTCTCTTCTCTCTTATGCTTGCATTAGAATTGCTGCTGCTACTGCTTTACCTATTCTGATGCATAGCCTGATTATTGTAACCTGCTATTGAAACCTTACCTGCTTATCCTAAACTGTTTAGTATAGGCTGGGTAGGGACCTACCAAAGACCCCACTTTGTCCCCAGTCACTACAAGAAATATGTCAACTTGCGACCATCACTATTGGTCGCTGAAAAGTCATTGTTTTTCATTTGCGACCTTTTTGTGACCAAAAACAGATGGTCAAAAGCTAACGGTCGTTAATGGAAATTAACGACCTTCTTTGTGACATGTAAAAGGTCGTTGGTTCTACGACCAAATTTTTGGTCACTAACAGCCTCCCCAGGCCATGTAGGATCCAACGTGGCAAGCTGACGTGGATAAGAATCAGCCCGGTCCATTTCGCTGCTTTAGATGGGCCGAGCCCAGTAATTCAGCCCATTTAATATATTATTTGCTGCTAATTTCTGTTAGCTACCTGGGCCTGGCCCAACAATTTGGCCTTTTTAATTTCTTTGCCTATCCCTTTTGACGGATTTTTTTTGGTCTTGTAATTTTTTGGGCCATTTCATTGCTGGGCCTCTCAAGTTTTCCCCTCAGAAATAATTGTTCAATATATCTTGGGCTGGGCCGAAATAATTGATCCAGTCCAACTTTTTTTATTATGCCATTGACATTACAACACATCACACTACAAGCTATCTTGGGCCTAGCCCAGTTCCGATACATTTTCAAAGCAACATGGAATATTATAGGAGCCCAAAATATCTTTACATGCATTCATTCTAGCAGTACATATCTTTACATCCAAGGAACCAGTAAGTGCCAAACAAAACTATTCTACAGCAAAGAAAAGAAAATGGATGACAAGACATCACAGAAGTTCCTATTGTCCTCCTCCTTCAACATTTGAAAACCTTCATCTGGCAGTAGATCAATCATGAGTGAGCAACAATACAGCAGCAAAAAAATGTTCAGACGATGCAAAAAATAACAGTCAATGCCTTCCTTCTTGGTGACAGCCCCCTCGCTCTCCTGCCAAATCCAACATCTAAATTCAGCTCTTAAACACAGACATGAATAAATCGACAGGAGAAACATACTATGCAACATGCCTCAACACAATACAGATAATAAAGTAGTACTTGTGTCAAGCTGGTCTACTTAATCATGTATAACTGAAAACACAACCATGTAAGCCGATGTGTAGTTCACATATACTAAGAAATTAACAGAATAGTTTATTCGACTAGTGCCATCAAGTTCCACCAATTCATGACAAGGAGAAGAAAGGAGCATGACACAACATATTTATGTAAGACAGTTGATTATTCAGAGAAGTTAAACTAAGTGCAGGTCACCCAAAACTGAATTTCTTGCAATCCAAACAACACAAACAGTAGGGAGATGGTTGCATAGATACAAATCCATGTGGTAGCAGCAAAATTGACCAATCTGGACCGCATCTTCTCTGTTTGGTACTAACTAAATAAAAAAACTGGACTTGTTCATACAAATCCCTCTTGAATTCCTTGACACAACCAGGATTTGCATCAAATATTCCTTAATTTAGCGGCATTAGTAAGCAGAGAAAGAGGGGGAGGGAGATGGGGATGCTACCTGCCGTGGTGGGTCGTCGTGGCCGTGCTTGATCTCGGGCAGGACCTCTTGGTCGCACTAGGGGCAGAGGAGAAGGCCTCTCATGCCCCTCCTCCTCGAGCAGAGCAGGGCCGACGGCTAGGTGCACCCCTCATCCTCATCCTCCTTTAGCAGGGCAGCATCTGTTACAATTTGTGTTAAAATCTCCTAGGAGTTCAAAGGCTGGAAACAATCGTCTAGTTAGATTGTCAAAAAAGATCAAGTAATACCAAAAAGAACAGAAACCTGGTCTTAGCAAGCATAGTACGCTTCAGCAAACATGCAAGCCAGAAAACATAAAAGATACGTACTAGACTTGGGTACACGAGATCAGTTACTGGAAAAATTACACCAGGTCAGATTATCGAATAAAGGTGCAACCAGCACCATATTCTTCTATCCAGGACCAAGTGATGTGGCGCAAGAAGACATATCTGTGCAAATACTTGACGAATACTATGATGTTTTATCCAGGACATTAGCACTGTCATACCAACTCTAGAGTGAACTGTTACAAACCCTTGCATGAAATTTCACATGCCTATAGCCTCCTTAAAATTTAGGAATCTCGAAGATTGTCCCTGAATTCAGGACTGAAGGTATCACCATATCTACCCTGTGGAGCCTTCCTACACTGAGCTACTAGTTGCAGCATTTACTGCAACCAACATGCTATGGTCCAAGTTGAGGTACAAAAGAAACCCAGAAATTAAATCGGCTAGATGTCGATTGAAACCTGCTGAGACTAGCAAGCTGCAGCCAAACTGACAAAGCGATCTCGCTATTGTGTTACTCACGATGCAGCTGTTGATAATTTAATGTCCGACAGCCCCTAACTGAACCTGAACCTGAATGGTCTTGACACCCCCTGACTGAACCTGAACGCAAGTGTAGTGCGCATGATTGGGAACGCAGTGTGGGGTTTAGGAGAGGAGGCGTACGTACATAGCAGGTCCACGGCAGCTCTTTCGACCCTTGTGGGCCGCGCTGCGGCCGGTGAGTAGGAAGGTCTTGAAGCCGAGGTCGCGAACCTTCCTGTAGAGGCGGAGGCGCCTCCCCCATCTCCACCCACCGGTCGAACTCCCGGTGGTCGAACAGCTCGAGCCTGCAATCGAACAGCAAATTAACCCTACGTGTTAATGGCAGGCTCAGTCGACGAATTGAGCATCCTGGCCCGCGATCTCGGAATGTGACAAGCGTGGGTCGCTCACCCGTATCCATGCTACGCGTAGTAGCAGAGGTTGGAGAGCAGCGTCTCGTCGACGTCAAATACCAGGTGGCGGCGGCACGGGCGTAGGCGGAGGCCTCCCGCGCGACGAGGTCGAGGTCGGAGCGGTAGGCGGGGCCGGTGAGGTATCCGTGCACGTGCGGCACGCAGTCCTATGGCACGGCGGCCCACGGCGCCAGGTTGTTGGCCTCCCCCGCCGTCCTCCAGCTCGCGCACCGCAGGTCCACGGCAGTCTCCAGGAGGAAAAAGGAAGGCGGCAGATTCCCCGTGGTTCATTTGGTTCGCCGAGCCGACGAGGGCACGCGGAGGGCGAGGGGTTCTCTGTGGACGCGGTGGGTGGCGCGCTCAGGTGGCGGGAGGACCAGGGGTGGGGCGGAGAAGAGAGTGAGGCCGGCAGCGAGGTTGGTGTGGTGACGGGAGGAAGGGGGCGGTGGACGAGGGGGACTTGGATTGGATCCGGAGAGAATGGGGGCGGCGCGGCTGGAGTGGGAGGGGCTGGCGGGGAGGGTGCGGCGTTGCGACAGAGAAGACGGCGGGGAGGAAGGGGAGGGGATCAAGAGGAGCTCGGCGGATCTAGAAGGGGAGAGGAGGAGAAGAGAGCGAGGGAAAGAAAGGAGGCGGGGGGGGGGGGGGGGGTGGATGTAAAATGACCACAGGGCAGAGCTAGGGTTTCGGGGATGGTGTGGAAGTGCTGAGGACTGCCGTTGGATCCACGATCATCCGACGGTGTTCAATGCATGATCCGCGTGAGACGTCCACGGACCAATCAGAATACAATACGACGTTATGACCATCTAAATTGGTCGAAAAATCCATTTTCTATTTTTCGAGTGCCCAAAATGAGTTTTTTTTGTAAATGACCTACCATATATTTGTTGCAAAATGGTACTAGATCATTTTTATAATATATTAGTCCATATTTAATGTATAATTGACAAAATGGTTGGTTGTCAAAAGTTTTTATACACCTCTGGTGAAAAAGACAAAATTCCGCCGTTTCAGTAGGAAGCGGGTCAAATTTGAACTGCAGCTGCCTCATGTTTGCTCTTTATTTTTTCCAAAAATAATTTCTAGGTACATAAGTATATATTTAAACAGAGAAACAACAAAAAATTTCCAAGATTCAACCACTAACTAGGAACAGTCAAGCCCGCCGTTTTGACCGCATTTTGAAACAGGCATAAAAAATTCAAAAAAAATCAAAAAATTGGAAAACCTTCGCATTGTGTCATTATATGTGACCAAGTTACCAGAAAAATAATAAAATTGTAATACGACAATTGTTTTAAAAAACTGTTCTCAGAAAGAGCTATCATGTGTGAAGATGCATGTCTTTCAAGTCAAATGATCAATCTTATGGCCACATTCATGGCATAGTTTGTTCAACTGATCTCATATTGTGCACAAGGGTGCATATTGGAATGGCAAACAATGTTGCCTAAGGAAGTTTTCATTTTCTTTGGACGAAAAATTCATTTCCTATTTTTCGAGTGCCCAAAATGAGTTTTTTTTGGTGAAGGACCTACCATATATTTGTTGCAAAATGGGAGCAGGTCATTTTTATAATATATTAGGCCATATTTAATGTACAATTGACAAAATGGTTGGTTGTCAAAAGTTTTTATACACCTCTGGTGAAAAAGACAAAATTCCGCCGTTTCAGGAGGAAGCGGATCAAATTTGAACTGCAGCTGCCTCATAGTTTGCTCTTTATTTTTTCCAAAAATCATTTCTAGTTACATAAGTATCTATTTAATCAGATAAATATCAAAAGTTTTCCGAGATTCACCCACTAGCAAGCAACGGTCATACCCGCCGTTTTGACCGCATTTTGAAACGGGCATGAAAAATTCAAAAAATTGGAAAACCTTCGCATTGTGTCATTATATGTAACCAAGTTACCAGGAAAAATAATAAACTTATAATATGGTAATTATTTAAAAATATGTTATCAGAAATGAGCTATCATGTGTGAAGATTCAAGGCTTTCAAGCCAAATGATCAATCTTATGGTAGCATTCATGGCATAGTTTGTTCAAATGATCTCATATTGTGCATAAGGGTGCATATTGGAATGGCAAACAATGTTTCCTAAGGAAGTTTTCATTTTCTTTGGACGATAAAATCATTTTCCATTTTTCGAGCGCCCAAAATGAGTTTTTTTGTGAAGAACCTACCAAATAATTGTTGCAAAATTGGACCAAATCAAATTTCTAAAATAGTAGGCCATATTTAATGTACAATTGACCAAATGGTTGCGTGTCAAAAGTTTTTATCCACCTCTCGTGAAAAAGACAAATTTCCACCGATTCAGCAGGAAGCGGGTCAAATTTGAACAGCAGCTGCCTCAGAGTTTACTATTTATTTTTCCCAAAAATCATTTTTAGGTACAAAAGTATATATTTAATCAGAGAAACACCAAAAGTTTTCCAAGATTCAACAACTAGCTAGGAACAGTCATGTCCGCCGTTTTGACCGCATTTTGAAACGGGCATGAAAAATTCATGGCATAGTTTGTTCAAATGATCTCATATAGTGCACAAAGGTGCATCTTGCAATGACGAACAATGTTTCCTAAGGAAGTTTTTATTTTCTTTGGACAAAAAATCAATTTTCCATTTTTTTAGTGCCCAAAATGAGGTTTTTTTTGTGAAGAACCTACCATATATTTGTTGCAAAATTGGACCAAATCAAATTTCTAAAATACTAGACCATATTTAATGTACAATTGACCAAATGGTTGGGTGTACAAAAATTTTGATCCACCTCTCGTGAAAAAGACAAATTTCTGCATATTCATTTTCCATTTTTCGAGTTTCAAAATTAGTTTTTTTGTGAAGAACCTAACAAATATTTGTTGTAAAAAAAAACTTCTCCATTTTTCAAGAATATTATACTACATTATATGAACAAATTTGTGTACACTAGAAACATTTTTTATAGATATTAAACGGTTTTTAGGTATATCATTAACATTTTTAATAAATATTTTGATGTCTAATATTTTGAACACATGTCTACATTTTTAAGACACATTGTACATATTTTTTATATATGTTTAACTTTTTTCAAATACATGATTAACATATTTTCAATTATTCCCAACAAAAACACATCTTTCCTACATACGTTTTGATGTCTATATTTGTTTTTACACATTGTACAATTTTGTATACATATAAAACATTGTTGATATTGATTAGAAAAATTTAAATACATGATTAACATTTTTAGAAAATCTTGTTTGTTATCTACTTTTCCATATATATATATATATATGTAAAATTTTCATATACGTACTGATGACTATTTTTGCATACACATGAAACTTTTTTTATACATATCTAATATTATTATTGATTATCATTTTTTATATGCATGAAACTTTTCAAATACACCCATTTAGTTTTTTAAACACATGATTACATTTTTTGAAATACGTATTAACATTAACATTTTTTTGAATTACACGTTTAGTTTTCTAATTGCTAAGCCATATAGCAAGATTCACGAAGGAGTTCATTATTTTCCTATTCTTATATTTTTATATTGTTTAATTGGTTTCGAGATTTTTCTATAAGGAAAACCCTTTTTAGAGTTATACAATGAAAAACCTGTTTTTTAGACAATAATGAAAACTTTTTTTTTTCAGATAACTGACCATCCTTATCAGATGGTAATAATGAAAAACTTGTTATTTTCTCATTTTCGCTGGGCCGAATATATGTTTTTTTTGACTAATATGAGGGCATCACACATTTCTTCCTGGATGGGCCGAGGCCTACATAGCACACGGATTTTTTTTTAAAAAGGAGGTGGCCTCGTTCCACCGAGGCCCAAGCCCACCTTGAGCGACACCTTAAGTACCAATGCATCCATGTTCACAACCTCATGACCATTTATATTGGTCGTAATCAGGTAGAAATAAGGTCGTCGACCACTCTTGTCTGCTTTATGACTATTTGGTGTAAGGCAATTTCAGGGTTTGAGCCTTTCCAAGTGAAATGGCCATGGATTTACGACCAATTCAACTGAGGTCACTGAGAGAAGGTCACAAGTTGACATATTTCTTGTAGTGAGTTGCCCCGCTGGATTATTAGATGACTCGATCAACGGGATCGACAGCCAGACCCCGGCACTGCACAACACCCCCCTTAGTTGTACGACACTGCAGCGTTACCATCGAGTGCCGAGGGTGATACCTCGTATAGCACTTCTGATGTTAACTCTGTAGAGTAGCTATTTGGTCATGGTCATCGAGGGTGATTCCTCCTTCTCCACTTCCGATACGACCCTGTCGCGCAACACTTCAAGTGTGGACCTCGAGGGTGATTCCTCCTAAGTTCAACTTGACGGTTACATCGAGTGGGCATCCGTCGAGGGTGATACCTCGGATTCCCCTGATGTTATGGACACACGGTTACTGTGACTTTACCCCTGAACCTTGTTAGAAACGGGTCGGCCTCGAGGGGGACCCGAGGGAGTTACTTTTACTGCAGGACTAGAGGGACAGGCGGTACCACCCAGTAGAGGTGGACCTGAGTTCCCGACAGTCTTTTGGGAGACGAGTTGACCTGGACGGTGCCCGAGTGATGAATACGAGGCATGGCCGGGCATTCTTGGCCCTTGCCGCAAGTCCTCGAGACGGGGCGACGGGGTCACATCGATCATGAGTCTCTGCTCGTTATCGCACCCCCAAGGTATTAACGATTTGGATATTTGATTCGAGTAGGCCTCTGGCCCAATAGCACTAACCATCATGCGGGAATAGTTATGGGCACTCTGCATCGTATGCATCAGCCGAAAGCTTTGTCAGACGTCCAGTTCAGCATGGCGGCACGGACGGACCGGCACCATCCTGTAGTGTTGGTGCCTGGCTTCACCGTGTGCGCAACGACCCGGAGTGCACAGGGCGATGGCCCAAGACCCCTGAGCGCTTAGGATGTAGACCGGCGGGGACCTCTCTGCTGAGCTCTAGGTAGGGCTGCAGCGTGTCGTTTGGCCGAGGCCAGGCATGACCCAGAAAAGTGTGACCGGCTGGAGTTAAGCGAGCGTGGTGGGTAAGTTGGTGCACCCCTGCAGGGAAGAACTAATCTATGCATAGCCGGATCCTCGGCAACGGACGCTCGGAGTTGTACCCCGATCGATACAACTAGAAATGGATAGTATGGCTCTGGGATTGCTTTCTCGCAGGGAGTCGAGAGAGGATCTCCGGCCGAGGTTGATACTTGGACATTATGGCTCTGGGATTGCTTTCTCGCAGGGAGTCGAGAAAGGATCTCTGGGTGAGGTTGAGACTTAATGATACTACTACTTTATACTATACTAATCTACACTCTTCTAATGCTGCAAGACCGCTGAAGATGCTAGTCTTCGATAGGACTAGGCCTTCTCTCTATTCTGGCATTTCTGCAGCCCAGTCCACATATACAGCCCCCCTTTGATAATGTTGCATATGTAGTGTAGATCCTTGCTTGCTGAGTACTTCGGATGAGTACTCACGGTTGCTTTGCTTTCTTTTTCCCCCATATCGGTTTGATGCAACCAGATGGCGGAGCCCCTGAGATAGCTGCCCCCGTCGACGATCGCTTCTACTACCCCGAGGGTGGATACTACTACGAGCTGGCCGACGACCAGGAGTAGGATCAGAGGGTCCCAGGCAGGAGGCATGCGCCTTTCGATCGTAGCTTTTGTTTTGTCCCGCCTTGTTAAAGGCTTATCTCTCTGTCTTATGTCTGTACTCAGATATCTAACGCTTCTGCTGATGCTTGTTTGGCATCAAGCTTATGTATTCGAGCCCTCGAGGCCCTGGCTTGTAATATAATGCTTGTATGCCTTTATTTTAATTTGTGTCTAGAGTTGTGTTGTGATATCTTCAAGTGAGTCCTTAGGCTTGATCATGTGCATTTGCGTGTATGATTAGTGCACGATTGAGCCGGGGGCGTCACAAATGTCACCTCGGGAATCCATGAGTTGAGTGCCAAAACATACATCAAGTGAATCAATAGAACACCCCATTGTCACCACGGGTATCCCATGCAAGACATACATCAAGTGTTCTCAAATCCATAATAGTATTCAATCCAATAATAGTGAAACCTCAAAGGTAAAACTCAATTCATCACAAGAAGGTAGAGGGGGAGAAACACCATATGATCCAACTATAGTAACAAAGCTCGCGGTACATCAAGATCGTGCCAAATCAAGAACACGAGAGAGAGAGAAAGATCAAACACATAGCTACTGGTACATACCCTTAGCCCCGAGGGTGAACTACTCCCTCCTCGTCATGGAGACCGCTGGGATGATGAAGATGGCCACCAGTGATGATTTCCCCCTCTGGCAGGGTGCCGGAACAGGGTCCCAATTGGTTTTTGGTGGCTACAGAGGCTTGCGGCGGCGGAACTCCCGATCTAGGTTTATTTCTGGAGTTTTCTCTATTTATAGGAGTTTTTGGCGTCGGGGACAAGTCAAGGGGGTCCACGAGGCGGCGGCAAGGCAGGGGGGCGCGCCCTAGGGGGAGCGCACCCCCCACCCTTGTGGTTGCCTCGGGCCTCCTATCTGGTATCTTTTCGCTCCAGTATTTTTTATATGTTGGAAAAATATTCTCCGTAAATTTTCAGCTCATTCCGACAACTTTTATTTCTGCACAAAAAATGACACCACGGTAGTTCTGCTGAAAACAGTGTCAGTCCGGGTTAGTTCAAATAAAATCATACCCAAACCATATAAAATTGTTGTAAACATGGCATGAATACTTCATAAATTATACATACGTTGGAGACGTATCATCATCCCCAAGCTTAATTCCTGCTCGTCCTCGAGTAGGTAAATGATAAAAAAAAATTATGAAGTGTGAATGCTAGCAAGTGCACAAGTTTGATCAATATTAATTTCAACCACTTTTTCTAGCATCATTATATATCATAACAGTAGCTCATATCATAAAACTTCTCATGATCAAGTAGCAAGCTATTCACATGTTAAAGCATAGACCATAAACTTTCTTGAAAACTAACAAACTATGTTCTCAGTCATTAAACAATTGTAATTCATCTTATTTTCAGGAAGGGTCTATGTAAGAGCTTTGATTTAGCAAATCCCACATACTCAACTATCATATAGTCTTCCATGATTGCTACCACTCAAAGCATATTTTTAGAACAAATAGCATCCATCGAACACAGAGAAAGATAGGGGCTTAGTGTTTCACCTCCCAACTTATTTATCATATAGATAATTGTCAACAATAATAATTCATGATCAAATATATTTGAATGGCCATATATGCTTAGATCTTTCCCCATCACATGATGCTTGCCAACTAAAGAGTAGGTTGGAATGAGAAGGAATACTACTGACTCTTGCATAAAAGTAAAAGATAGGCCCTTCACAGAGGGAAGCAGGGATTTGCAGAGGTGCCAGAGTTCGAAGCTTGTAGGGTATGAAACCACCTCAAAGTTATTCTTTCCGATCAATCCATTGAGCTATTCCTATAGGTGTCACAAACAGCCCTAGAGTTCGTAGTAAAATAACACCATATGACACACATCAATCAACCCTAATGTCACCTAGATACTCCAATGTCACCACAAGTATCCGTGGGTCAATTATACGATATGCATCAAACAACTTCAGATTCATAATATTCAATTCAACACAAAGAACCTCAAAGAGTGCCCCAAGATTTCTACCGGAGAAACAAGGATGAAAACGTGCATCAACCCCTATGCATAGATTACCCCAATGTCACCTCGGGAATCCGCGAGTTGAGTGCCAAAACATACATCAAGTGAATCAATAGAACACCCCATTGTCACCACGGGTATCCCACGCAAGACATACATCAAGTGTTCTCAAATCCATAATAGTATTCAATCCGATAATAGTGAAACCTCAAAGGTAAAACTCAATTCATCACAAGAAGATAGAGGGGGAGAAACACCATATGATCCAACTATAGTAACAAAGTTCGCGGTACATCAAGATCATGCCAAATCAAGAACACGAGAGAGAGATCAAACACATAGCTACTGGTACATACCCTCAGCCCCGAGGGTGAACTACTCCCTCCTCGTCAAGGAGACCGCCGAGATGATAAAGATGGCCACCGATGATGATTTCCCCTTCCGGCAGGGTGCCGGAACAGGGTCCCGATTGGTTTTTGGTGGCTACAGAGGCTTGCAGCGGCGGAACTGCCGATCTAGGTTTATTTCTGGAGTTTTCTCTATTTATAGGAGTTTTTGGCGTCGGGGACAAGTCAAGGGGGTCCACGAGGCGGCGGCAAGGCAAGGGGCGCGCCCTGGGGGGGCGCCCCCCACCCTTGTGGTTGCCTCGGGACTCCTCTCTGGTATCTTTTCGCTCCAGTATTTTTATATTTTCCAAAAATAATCTCCGTAAATTTTCAGCTCATTCCGAGAACTTTTATTTCTGCACAAAAAACGACACCATGGTAGTTCTGCTGAAAACAGCGTCAGTCCGGGTTAGTTCAAATAAAATCATACCAAAACCATATAAAATTGTTGTAAACATGGCATGAATACTTCATAAATTATAGATACGTTGGAGACGTATCAGAGGGCAGTGTGCCCTAGCCCGTGGTTGGTGATGGGCGACTTCAACATGATCCTACGTGCGTGTGAAAAGAATAACAACATCATCAACATGTCCATGATGGCCAAATTTAGGAGCTTTGTCGACGATCATGAACTAAAGGAGTTATATATGCATGGTCGGCGTAACACCCCATGTAATTAACCATAGTGATCACCCGTAGTTAATGCCATGTCAGCAAGTTTAACAGTGCCTAGTCATCATTTGCATCATATTGCATTTCAAACTTCAATTAAATTCAAAGTGGAAAATAAAAGTTGTTCAAAACAGAAACTAAAATGTTCATTAAATAACAAATAATTCAGAGACAATTCTAAAATTGTAACCAACATTTAATAAACTAATTAAGTGACTCTAACAGCAACAAAACAGAAGTATTTAATCCATTTATAATTTAATAAAATCAAAATGAAATGATATGAACTCAAAACCTTTTTATAACAGTGCTAGATTTTTCACTGTAATTATTGGGCTAAGTCTTGTATTTTACAAAACTATATTTGGGACCACACAATTAGCAAAGCATAAAAACAAAAGAAAAACAGAAAGCAAAAACAGAGGAAAAGAAAAGGGGCCTTGCTACTGTGCACTTTAGCTCGACACAGCAGTGCAGGCCTGGCCCACCCCGCACCTCCTTCAACCTCGTGCTCACCTCGTCGCGCTATCGCCCGCACCGCGCCCGCGCGCGCTGGCCCCCTTCTCTCCCGCTGCTCGACAGCGCACACCTGCGCCCGCCTGGTGGATAAGGGCGAGCCCCGCGACCCTCTGGCGCCCCCCCTCGCTCATTCGCCCCGCGCGCCTCTCCCTCTCTGTCCCCCCCAGATCCCGAACGACACCGCCGACATGGCTCCGACGTAGCCCCGGCCACCGTCTCCTGTTCGCCCCGCCGACGCGTCCTACAGCTCCGCCTCGTTCGTCTGCTTCGACTGTGCCTCGTCATCGAGCTCGGGAACGACCGCACGCTTGGGATCGACCTCGCCTCTCCTTCTCGGTCGCCGGCGCCCGCCGTCGTCTCTGTCGACCTCTGCTGCTCCTAAGCTCACACGGGCCTTTCTTGGCCGCTCGGTGAGCTCCTCCCTCCCTCCATTACTTCTTTCCGCGGCCGCATTTGTCCCTAGCCCGCTCGCCGCCATTGCCGTGCCTCTGCCTCCGCCGGCGTGCTCGTGGCCGTGCCATCGCTGCCCGTCGAGCTCAAGCGAGCTCGGGATCATGCTCAGCATGTCCGTGCGGACCCGTTGCACCCCTCCCCGTGCTCTGTCAAGCCCCGTAGCGTCGTCGCCTTGCTCGTGCCCGATACGCGCCGCCGCGTAGCTCATCGCCGGCGCCGTTCCGGCGACCATTGGGCCCCGTGTCGCTGCCCATTTTGCTCGCCGCAACCCATAGAGCCTCCCTAGCGCCTTGCCTCGCCCGTTTGCTCGCCGTAGCAACTGACCTGAACACCACCCGAAGCACCTCGCCGCCGGCGAGCTTGTAGCGCTCAGCTCCGGCCACCGCAGCCCCTCGCACCGCCGCCATTCGACGCGCGACACCGAGCCGCGTCGAACGCACCCAGCCACGGCCCCGGGAACGCCCTGTGCGCGAAATCCGAGCTCCTCCCGACGCACGCCACCGCGTTTGGCTCGCCGGAGCCAACTCCGGCGCGTCTCCGGCCGGCGCTAACGTGGCCTGACGTGTGGGACCCCCTGTGTCGCTGACGGGTGGGTCCCATTGACCTGTTGACCCAGTCAACTGCTGACTGGCTGGCCCTGTGTCTATGACATGTGGGTCCCGCATAAATAAACGAATTAAAATAAGTAAGTAAACAGTTAATTAATTAGTTTAAATACTAATCACTCACTGACCAGTAGGCCCCACCCACTAATTAACCTAATTAGTTTAATCTAACTCTGTTTAATCAGCTGAGTCACTGACAAGTGGGTCCCACTGGACCCACTGGTCAGGTTTGACTCTGGTCAACCAGAGTTGACTGCTGACATCGTCATCACGTCATGCTGATGTCACCCTTTACTGTTTTGGATAATGCAAATTTAAATAAATAATTAAATTCCAGAAATGTTTAAATCTTTAGAAAATCATATAAAATAAACCGTAGCTCCGATCGAAAAACTTTATACATGAAAGTTGCTCAGAACGACAAGATGAATCCGAATACGCCCTTCGTTTTGCTGTCAGATGCCCATAACTACTTGAACATGGAACTTTTAGACTGATTTCGATAAATGAATAGTGCTCAACTTTAATAAAATACATCCAAACAAATTCCTAATTTAAC
Source organism: Thinopyrum elongatum (assembly GCA_011799875.1). Lineage (NCBI taxonomy): Eukaryota > Viridiplantae > Streptophyta > Magnoliopsida > Poales > Poaceae > Thinopyrum > Thinopyrum elongatum. Next base: position 497,550,961 of record CM022303.1, read on the forward strand.
TAAATCATCTGGTTAGGCAGTAGAACACCTCTGCATATCATTTAGTCATGTCATGCTTATTGTTTGCATTTTTGCCGTGAGTTTATTGTTTCTTTCCCCTCCTTCTCTCTCGATAGACGTCGAGACCGACGCCGACGCAGCTCAGGAGACCGACTACACCGTTGATGACCTTGCCCATGCCGCTGAGCAACCAGGCAAGCACCCCCCTGTGAGCATGCCTATATCGCCTATTCTCTTCTTTATTGTGCTTGCATTATAATTGCTACTACTACTGTTTTACCTATTCTGATGCATAGCCGGTTTATTGTAATCTGCTATTGATACCTTACCTGCTTAGTATAGGTTGGATAGAGACCCCAGTGACCCCACTTGTCCCAGTTGCCCCGCTGGATCTTCGGAAGACTCGACGACCAGGCCCCAGCACCGCACATCACATCCCCTTTATCCGTACGACACTGCAGCGTTACTATCGAGTGCCGAGGGTGATACCTCGTTTAACACTTCTGATGTTAATTCTATAGAGTAGCTATTCGGTCGTGATCATCGAGGGTGATTCCTCCTTCATCACTTCCGATAATGACGCTATCGTGCGGCACCTCAAGTGTGAACCCATCGAGGGTGATTCCTCCGAGTTCACCTTGACGGATACATCGAGTAGGAATCCAATGAGGGTGATACCTCGGATTCCCCTGATGTTATGGACACACGGATACTTGGACTTTACTACTGTTACTTGGAAAGGCGGGTCGACCCTGAGGGGTACCCGCGAGTGATGTGGAGACGGGTTGACCTGGAGGGTGCCCGAGATATGAATACGAGGCGTGGCCGGGCATTCTTAGCCCTTGCCGCAAGTCCTCGAGACGGGGGAACGGGGTCACATCGATCATGAGTCTCTGCTCATTACCGCATGCTACCAACACACTAACGGTTTGGATATTTGATCCGAGTGGGCCTCTGGCCCGATAGCACTAACCATCGCGTGGGAATAGTTATGGGCACTCTGCGTCGTCTGCATCAGCCGAAGCTTAATGGACGTCAGCGACTGAGCGGCGCACGCCGAGTTCGACCGCGTAACACAACCGCCTTGATAGTGTGGGTTGCCAGGTCTGCTCTCGGTGGCCCCGCAACGTGTAGGAGTTCTCGGGGCGATGGCCCAAGACCCTTGGGCGCATAGGTTTAGTCCGGCGTGCTGACCTCTCTGTTAAGCCTAGGTCGGGTTGCGGCGTATCATTTGGCCGAGGCCGGGCATGACCCAGAAAAGTGTGTCCAGCCGGAGTTAATCAAGCGTGGTGGGTAAGTTGGTGCACCCCTGCAGGGAAGAACTAATCTATGCATAGTTGGATCCTCGGTAACGGACGCTCGGAGTTGTATCCCGATTGATACAACTAGAACTGGATACTTGAGATGAGACATGGATACTAGGGCTCTGAGATTGCTTTCTCGCAGGGAGTCGAGAAAGGATCTCTGGCCGAGGTTGATACTTACTGCTACTACTTTATACTGTACTAACCTACACTCTTCTAATGCTGCAAGACCGCTGAAGATGCTAGTCTTCGATATGACTAGGCCTTCTCTCTATTCTGGCATTTCTGCAGCCCAATCCACATATACAACCTTCCTTTGATAATGTTGCATATGTAGTATAGATCCTGGCTTGCTGAGTACTTCGGATGAGTACACACGATTGCTTTGCTTTCTTTTTCTCCCCATATCCGTTTGATGCAAGCAGATGATAGAGCCCCTGAGACCGCTGCCCCCGCCGACGACTACCACTACTACCCCGAGGGTGGCTACTACTACGAGCTGGCCGACGACCAGGAGTAGGTTCGGAGGGTCCCAGGCAGGAGGCCTGTGCCTTTCGATCGTAGTTTTTTCTTTTGCCCCGCCTTTTTAAAGGCTTATTCTGTCTTTCTTTTTATATCTGTACTCAGATATCTGATGCTTCCGCTGGCACTTGTATGCGAGCTTATGTATTCGAGCCCTCGAGGCCCCTGGCTTGTAATATAAAGCTTGTATGACTTTATTTATGTTTTAGAGTTGTGTTGTGATATCTTCAAGTGAGTCCTTAGGCTTGATCGTGTGCATTTGCGTGTATGGATAGTGCACGATTAAGCCGGGGGCGTCACAAGTTGGTATCAGAGCCGACTGCCTGTAGGAAGCCCCCTTCCAATTCCTTGGTCGAAGTTGAGTCTAGTCGTCCAAAACTGTTTTACTAACTTGGCTGTGTGGCTTACGGGCCCACGTCGCCAACTGGGTGGTATTAGAATCTTTTATTCCTCATCTATACTCTAGGACTCTGATCTCTCTTCTATTCGGGTTAAATGAATTTACTAACGCCGACACTTAGGATCTCGTAAATCTCGTCTACCCGGAGAGCTGGATGTCTGTGCTTACTTCCTTACCATTGACCTGATTAGTCTGATAATCATTTTCCTTTCCATTGGTTTGTTTAACCTTTTCTTTCCAAGTTTTCATATACTTCGCACACCGTCGTTTGACACTTTTGGGATCTCCCGGCCAAATGTGTCGTGTTTAGCATCGACATTTTGAGCTCTTCCGAGATGTTAATTGAATTCATGGTGAGCAATGCCATCCTTGACTCTCGCCGATCTGTGTTATCATCGTCAATCTCTTTGACTACCTGCCCACGCATTGCTGTTAACCCGGAACGAGTTCAGGCTATTCTTGACTGGACTCCCCCGAAGAATGTTAAGCAAGTCAGGAGTTTTCTCGGACTCGCTAGTTATTGCCGTCGGTTTGTTGAGAACTTTTCCAAGATTGCAAAGCCACTGACTGACCTGCTCCACAAAGGTGTTAAATTTGAGTGGACAGAAAAGTGTCAAGAAAGCTTTCAGACGCTAAAAGATAAGTTGACATCTGCCCCAGTGCTAGCACCCTCGGATACTCGCAAGGACTTCGTGATATACTGTGATGCATCTCGTCAAGGATTAGGCTGTGTCCTAATGCAAGAGCGCAAAGTGATTGCTTATGGCTCTCGACAATTGCGTCCTCATGAAGAAAATTATCCAGTGCATGATCTCGAACTTTCTACGGTTATTTATGCCTTGAAGCTATGGTGACATTACCTTCTCGGTAACCGTTGCGAGATATACACGGATCATCAGAGTTTGAAGTATCTATATACTCAACCCGATCTGAACCTTCGTCAACAATGATGGCTCGAGACAATTGCCGATTATGATATGAATATCTCATACACCCCTGGCGAGGCTAATATAATGGCCGATGCTTTGAGTCGCAAGGCTTATTGCAGCAACCTTATGGTTCAGGAAGCACAACCTATGCTTTATGAAGAGCTTCGCAAGTTGAACCTCCATATTGTTCCACAGGGTTATCTCAATACCTTGGTTGTTGAACCAGATTTAGAACACAGCACTAAGATTATGCAAAGGTATGACTCTGAAGTTGAAAGGATTAAGCGATACCTCGAAAAAGGAAAGCCGTCAGAATTCCATCTTGATAATGATGGGGTCCTATTCTTCCAACGCCGTCTCTTTGTACCCAAATTCAAATATGAGAGAGAGTACGTTATGAAAGAAGCTCATGACACTCCTCTGTCAATTCATCCTGGTAGCACAAAGATGTACCGTGACATTTGTCAGAGATACTGGTGGCCTAATATGAAGCGAGACATTGCTCGTTATGTTTCTGAGTGTGACGTTTGCCGCCGCATTAAAGCAGAACATCAAAGGCCTGCTGGAACTCTGCAACCCCTTGATATTCCTGAATGGAAATGGGACAAGGTCCAAATGGATTTCATTACTGGTTTTCCTAGATCTCAGAAGGGTCATGATGCTATCTTTGTCGTCATTGACCGATTCTCAAAGGTTGCTCACTTTCTGCCAGTTAATGAGACAATCACTGCTAGTCAGTTAGCAGACTTGTATGTTTCCCGAATTGTGTCACTCCACGGTGTTCCGTTGGAGATCAGTTCGGGTCGTGGCAGCCTCTTTACCTCCAGATTCTGGGAAAGTTTCCAAGAAGCTATGGGAACTCATCTGTCCTTCAGCACCGCTTTTCACCCTCAGTCTCAGGGTCAAGTCGAACGAGTTAATCAAGTGCTCGAAGATATGCTTCGAGCTTGTGTCATCTCCTTCGGTAAGAAGTGTTAGGAATCTCTCCAGTATGCCGAATTCTCTTACAACAATAGCTACCAAGCTAGTCTGAAGATGGCACCGTTTGAAGTTCTATACGGACGTAAGTGTCGAACCCCTCTGAATTGGTCAGAAACTGGGGAACGATCACTCGTCGGACCAGACCTTATCCAACTGGCTGAAGAAAAAGTCTGCATTGTCCGGGAACATCTGAAAACTGCTCAGTCTCGTCAGAAGAGCAACTATGACTGAAAGCACCAGGTAATGGTCTACCAGCCTGGCGAGCAAGCTTACCTTCGCGTCACTCCATTGAAAGGCACTCATCGGTTCAGAATCAAGGGCAAGTTAGCTCCTCGCTACATTGGCCCGTTCCGTATTCTTGCCCGCCGAGGAGAAGTGGCATATCAGTTGCAATTGCCGCCAAATCTTTCTCAGGTGCATGATGTCTTTCATGTGTCCCAACTTCGTCGCTGCTTCAAGGATCCTATTCGAGCTGTGGATCATGAGATGCTTGGATTGCGGGAAGATCTGTCTTATCCAGAATATCCCATCCGCATTCTTGATCAAGCTAAACGTCGAACTCGTCAGAAGTCAATCAAATTCCTAAAAGTTCAGTGGTCGAATCATTCTGAAGATGAAGCCACTTGGGAACGCGAGGATCATCTTCGCGAAGAATACCCCGCTTTCTTTCAGTCTTCCTCTTAATTCTCGGGACGAGAATTCTTGTTAGATGAGGAGAATTGTAACACCCCACGTAATTAACCATAGTGATCACCCTTAGTTAATGCCATGTCAGCAAGTTTAACAGTGCCTAGTCATCATTTGCATCATATTGCATTTTGAACTCCTAGTTCAAACTTCAATTAAATTCAAAGTGGAAAATAAAAGTTGTTCAAAACAGAAACTAAAATGTTCATTAAATAATAAATAATTCATAGACAATTCTAAAATTGTAACCAACATTTAATAAACTAATTAAGTGACTCTAACAGCAACAAAACAAAAGTATTTAATCCATTTATAATTAAATAAAATCAAAATGAAATGATATGAACTCAAAACCTTTTTATAACAATGCTAGATATTTCACTGTAATTATTGGGCTAAGTCTTGTATTTTACAAAACTATATTTGGGACCACACAATTAGCAAAGCATAAAAACAAAAGAAAAACAGAAAGCAAAAACAGAGGAAAAGAAAAGGGGCCTTGCTACTGTGCACTTTAGCCTGACGCAGCAGTGCAGGACCGGCCCACCCCGCACCTCCTTCAACCTCCTGCTCACCTCATCGGGCTATCGCCCGCACCACGCCCGCTGGCCCCCCCTCTCCTGCTGCTCGACAGCGCACGCCCGCGCCCACCTGGTGGATAAGGGCGAGCCCCGCGACCCTCTGGCGCCCCCCTCGCTCATTCGCCCCGCGCGCCTCTCCCTCTCTGCCCCCCAGATCCCGAACGCCACCGCCGACATGGCTCCGACGTAGCCGCGACCACCGTCTCCCGTTCGCCCCGCCGACGCGTCCTACAGCTCCGCCTCGTTCGTCTGCTTCGACTGCGCCTCGTCATCGAGCTCGGGAACGACCGCACGCTCGGGATCGACCTCGCCTCTCCTTCTCGGTCACCGGCGCCCGTCGTCGTCTCCGTCGACCTCTCCTGCTCCTAAGCTCACACGGGCCTTTCTTGGCCGCTCGGTGAGCTCCTCCCTCCCTCCATTACTTCTTTCCGCGGCCTCATTTGTCCCTAGCCCGCTCGCCGCCATTGCCATGCCTCTGCCTCCGCCGGCGTGCTCGTGGCCGTGCCATCGCTGCCCGTCGAGCTCAAGCGAGCTCGGGATCGTGCTCAGCACGTCCGTGCGGACCCGTTGCACCCCTCCCCGTGCTCTGTCAAGCCCCGTAGCGCCGTCGCCTCGCTCGTGCCCGATACGCGCCGCCGCGTAGCTCATCGCCGGCGCCGTTCCGACGACCATTGGGCCCCGTGTCGCTGCCCATTTTGCTCGCCGCTGCCCATAGAGCCTCCCTAGCGCCTTGCCTCGCCCGTTTGCTCGCCGTAGCAACTGACCTGAACACCACCCGAAGCACCTCGCCACCGGCGAGCTCATAGCGCTCAGCTCCGGCCACCGCAGCCCCTCGCACCGCCGCCATTCGACGCGCGACACCGAGCCGCGTCGAACGCACCCAGCCACGGCCCCGGGAACGCCCTGTGCGCGAAATCCGAGCTCCTCCCAACGCACGCCGCCACGTTTGGCTCGCCGGAGCCAACTCCGGTGCGTCTCCGGCCGGCGCTGACGTGGCCTAACGTGTGGGACCCCCTGTGTCGCTGACGGGTGGGTCCCGTTGACCTGTTGACCCAGTCAACTGCTGACTGGGCTGGCCCTGTGTCTATGACATGTGGGTCCCGCATAAATAAGCGAATTAAAATAAATAAGTAAACAGTTAATTAATTAGTTTAAATACTAATCACTCACTGACCAGTAGGCACCACCCACTAATTAACCTAATTAGTTTAATCTAACTCTGTTTAATTAGCTGAGTCACTGACAAGTGGGTCCCACTGGACCCACTGGTCAGGTCTGACTCTGGTCAACCAGAGTTGACTGCTGACATCATCATCACGTCATGCTGACATCACCCTTTACTGTTTTGGATAATGCGAATTTAAATAAATAATTAAATTCCAGACATGTTTAAATCTTTAGAAAATCATATAAAATAAACCGTAGCTCCGATCGAAAAACTTTATACATGAAAGTTGCTCAGAACGACGAGATGAATCCGAATACGCCCTTCATTTTGCTGTCAGATGCCCCTAAATACCTGAACATGGAACTTTTAGACTGATTTCGATTTATGAATAGTGCTTAACTTTTATAAAATAAATCCAAACAAATTCCTAATTTAACTAAATCATCTGGTTAGGCAGTAGAACACCTCTGCATATCATTTAGGCATGTCATGCTTATTGTTTGCATTTTTGCCGTGAGTTTATTATTTCTTTCCCCTCCTTCTCTCTCGATAGACGCCGAGACCGACGCCGACGCAGCTCAGGAGACCGACTACACCGTTGACGACCTTGCCCATGCCGCAGAGCAACCAGGCAAGCACCCCCCCCGTGAGCATGCCTATATCGCCTATTCTCTTCTTTCTTGTGCTTGCATTAGAATTGCTACTGCTACTGTTTTACCTATTCTGATGCATAGCCTGTTTATTGTAATCTGCTATTGATACCTTACCTGCTTATCCTAAACTGCTTAGTATAGGCTGGATAGAGACCCCAGTGACCCCACTTGTCCCAGTTGCCCCGCTGGATCTTCGGAAGACTCGACGACCAGGCCCCAGCACCGCACATCACATCCCCTTTATCCGTACGACACTGCAGCGTTACTATCGAGTGCCGAGGGTGATACCTCGTTTAGCACTTCTGATGTTAACTCTGTAGAGTAGCTATTCGGTCGTGATCATCGACGGTGATTCCTCCTTCATCACTTCCGATAACGACACTGTCGTGCGGCACCTCAAGTGTGAACCCATCGAGGGTGATTCCTTCGAGTTCACCTTGACGGATACATCGAGTAGGAATCCAATGAGGGTGATACCTCGGATTCCCCTGATGTTATGGACACACGGATACTTGGACTTTACTACTGTTACTTGGAAAGGCGGGTCGACCCTGAGGGGTACCCGCGAGTGATGTGGAGACGGGTTGACCTGGAGGGTGCCCGAGATATGAATACGAGGCGTGGCCGGGCATTCTTAGCCCTTGCCGCAAGTCCTCGAGACGGGACGACGGGGTCACATCGATCGTGAGTCTCTGCTCGTTACCGCATGCTACCAACCTACTAACGGTTTGGATATTTGATCCGAGTGGGCCTCTGGCCCGATAGCACTAACCATCGCGTGGGAATAGTTATGGGCACTCTGTGTCGTATGCATCAGCCGAAGCTTAATGGACGTCAGCGACTGAGCGGCGCACACCGAGTTGGACCGCGTAACGCAACCGCCTTGATAGTGTGGGTTTCTAGGTCTGCCCTCGGTGGCCCCGCAATGTGCAGGAGTTCACGAGGCGATGGCCCAAGACCCCTGGGCGCATAGGTTTAGTCCGGCGTGCTGACCTCTCTGTTAAGCCTAGGTCGGGTTGCGGCGTATCGTTTGGCCGAGGCCGGGCATGACCCAGAAAAGTGTGTCCGGCCGGAGTTAATCGAGCGTGGTGGGTAAGTTGGTGCACCCCTGCAGGGAAGAACTAATCTATGCATAGCCGGATCCTCGGTAACGGACGCTCGGAGTTGTATCCCGATCGATACAACTAGAACTGGATACTTGAGATGAGACATGGATACTAGGGCTCTGAGATTGCTTTTTCGCAGGGAGTCGAGAAAGGATCTCTGGCCGAGGTTGATACTTACTGCTACTACTTTATACTGTACTAACCTACACTCTTCTAATGCTGCAAGACCGCTGAAGATGCTAGTCTTCGATAGGACTAGTCCTTCTCTCTATTCTGGCATTTCTGCAGCCCAGTCCACATATACAGCCTTCCTTTGATAATGTTGCATATGTAGTGTAGATCCTTTCTTGCTGAGTACTTCGGATGAGTACTCACGGTTGCTTTGTTTTCTTTTTCTCCCCATATCCGTTTGATGCAACCAGATGACGGAGCCCCTGAGACCGCTGCCCCCGCCGACGACTACCACTACTACCCCGAGGGTGGCTATTACTACGAGCTGGCCGATGACTAGGAGTAGGTTCGGAGGGTCCCAGGTGTGACGCCCCCGGCTTAATCGTGCACTAACCATACAAGCAAATGCACACGATCAAGCCTAAGGACTCACTTGAAGATATCACAACACAACTCTAAAACATAAGTAAAATCATACAAGCTTTATATTACAAGCCAGGGCCTCGAGGGCTCGAATACATAGCTCGATGGTATACAAGCGTCAGCGGAAGCATCAGATATCTTAGTACAGATATAAAAGAAAGACAGAGAAGCCTTAAGAAGGCGGGGCAAAACAAAAGCGACGATCGAAAGGCGCAGGCCTCCTGCCTAGGACCCTCCGAACCTACTCCAGGTCGTCAGCCATCTCGAAGTAATAGCCATCCTCGGGGTAGTAGTAGTAGTCAACGGCGGGAGCAACTGTCTCAGGGGCTCCGTCATCTGGTCACGACAAACTGACATGGGGAGAAAAAGAAAGCAAAGCAACCGTGAGTACTCCGAAGTACTCAGCAAGCAAGGATCTACACTACATATGCAACATTATCAAAGGGAGGCTGTATATGTGGACTGGGCTGCAGAAATGCCAGAATAGAGAGGAAGGTTTAGTCCTATCGAAGACTAGCATCTTCAGCATCTTTAATCATCTTCAACGATCTTGCAGCATTAGAAGAGTCCAGTATAGCATAATGTAAAGTAGTAGTAGTATCAAGTAACAGTCTCGCCCAGAGATCCTTCCTCGTCTCCCTGCGAGAAAGCGATATCGGAGCCATCATATCCAGTTATCATCTCAAGTTCTAGTTGTATCGATCGGGATACAACTCCGAGTGTCCTTTACCATAGGACCGGCTATCGATAGATGTGTTCTTTCCTGTAGGGGTGCACCAACTTACCCACCACGCTCGCTTAACTCCGGCCGGACACACTTTCCTGGGTCATGCCCGGCCTCGGCCAAACAACACACCGCAACCCTACCTATAGCTCAGCAGAGAGGTCCACACCGGTCTACCTCCTAAGCGCAAGGGGGTCTTGGGCCATCGCCCCTCGCCCTCCGGGTCGTTGCGCACACGCGAATCCAGGTACCACCCCTCGGATGGCGCCGGCCCAGCCGTGCTGCGATGCTGAACTGGACGTCTGACAAAGCTTTCGGCTGATGCTACGATGCAGAGTGCCCATAACTCTCCCCACGTGATGGTTAGTGCTATCCGACCATAGGCCGGCTCGGATCAAATATCCAAATCGTTAGAGGTCTAGGGGCTTGCGGTAACGAGCAGAGACTCACAATCGATGTGGCCCTGTTGCCCCGTCTCGAGGACTTGCTGCAAGGGCTAAGAATGCCCGGCCGCGCCTCGTAAAATAACTCACGGGTAACTATCCATCATTCGTGGGTACCCCTCAGGGTCGACCCGCCTTACCAAGTAGCAGTATCATCAGTTATGTAAGGCATCCATGTGGCTACCATATCAAGGGGGAATCCGAGGCATCACCCTCGTTGGACCCCACCTGATGTAATACCAAGGTGGACGTAGGAGGCATCACCCTCGAGGTCCACACTTGAGGTGTTGCACGACTTCGTCGTTATCGGGGGTGGTGTAGGAGGAATCACCCTCGCTGACCACGACCGAATAACTAACCTACAAGGTTATCATCAGAAGTGCTGACGAGGTATCACCCTCGGCACTCGATAGTAACCCAGTAGTGTCGAGCAACTAAGGGGGAAGTGAGGTGCGGTGCCGAGTCCTGGTCTTCGATCCCGTTGATCGGGTCTTCTGATACTCCAGCGGGGCAGTCGGGATAAGTGGGGGTCACTGATGGGGCTCTACCCAGTCTATTCTAAACAGTTTAGGATGAACAGGAAGGTATCAACAGCATGTTACAATAAACAGGCTATGCAGCAGAATAGGAGCAATCATTTACAATAGCAAAATCTAATGCAAGCATGAGAAAATAGAATGGGCGATATCGGGATGCTCAAAGGGGGGAACTTGCCTGGTTGCTCGGCGGCAAAGGCAGAATCGTAGGTAATGTAGCCAATCACCGGAGCTGCGTCGATCTCGGAGGCTACGCCGGTACCGGGCTCTATCGAGAGAGAAGAGGGGGAGAAAACAGATAAATATAAGGTAGACAAAGCAACACAGAGCTTGCTAGGCTAACGTGCGGTGCAGGGTTGCCTAAAGCATGTCTAAGTCATATTAGTTATTTAGGGTTAAAGCTGGATTTATTAACCGGTGGTTATGTACTATTCATCTACCGAAAACAGGCTAAAAGGTACGGGTTCACCTCCGTAGAGGGTCCCGACACGGAAATAGACTGCACGGTTAGCTTCGTCTCGTCGTTCTGATCAACTTTCATGTAGAAAGTTTTTCGATCCGAGCTACGGTTTATTTTCTACGATTTTCCGAAGTTTATTTGAATTTCCGGAATTAAATTTAATTCGAAAATCATTTAATAGAAAATGCTACGGGTACCCACTTATGCACCCAGCAGAGTGCTGGTGTGGCTAACAGTGGGCCCCAGTTGACTGCCCAATCAGCAGTCAACTGGGGGCTTGACTAGTCAAAGGGGGCCCACTGGACCCACCAGTCAGTGACTGGACTGGTCCAGTCAGCTGGTTGACCGGTCAACTGGGTCCAGTGGGACCCAGTGGTCAGCCTCTGTTAATTTAACAGGGTTTTAAATTAACCTAATCAGCTAATCAGCGAGGTGGGGCCCAAATGTCAGTGAGAGTTAACAGTTTAGTTAATTAACCCTAACACTAATCGCTACAGTACACGGGCCCACTGTCAGTGACTATTAGGGCAGGGGGGTTAGTACCGCTGGGCGACACGTGTCCCCACCGGAGTTTAAACTCCGGCGCGCGCCGGCGCCACTCCGGTGAGCACCAGAGAGGGCGGCGACGCTCGGGATCCGCCGTCCGGCGTCCATTCGGTGCGCGGATGGGCGGGATCGAACGCGGGCAGAGCCGCGCTCCGATCTGCGGTGGTCTCGCGGCTGTAGGAGCCCTACATCGACGACGGCGAGCTCGGGGAGTTCGTCGGAGTTCGGCCTTCTCGCGAACGGCGGCTACACGGCACGGCAGGCGACGGGGACTAACGCGCTGGGACCGGCGACGGGGACTAACGCGCTGGGACCGCACGGACGCGCAGAGCACATCCACGCACTCGGTCAGCCATGACAGAGACCACCTTGATGGCGGCGAGCTCATCAGCGGAGCTTCCGTTCGAACGGCGATGGCAACTACGGCTACGACGGCGGGAAGGCGTGGGGGAGAGAGGGGAAAGGCACGCTTGCTCACCGGGAGGGCACACGGAGGCCCGGCGGAAGATTAGGAGCAACAGAGCAGCATCACTGGCCGGAGATGCGCCGGTGATCGGAAATTGAGGAAGAGCTCGTGGAGCTCGCGGTGATGGCTCCCGACGCCAACGGATGGGCGCGGTCGACGGAGAAGACCGCGGCGGTGCTCTACGTCATGTCAGCGGGGCTCGAGGTGGTCGGGTTGCACGGAATCAAAGCGACGACGTCGACGGCAGAGACGGGCGGCGACGCGGTGAAGAAAACGACGAGGGGAGGAGGGGAACGGGGAGGAGTGGGGGCTAGGGTTCGGGGAGAGGGAGAGGGGCTCGGGGCTCATCTTAACCTAGCCGAGGACGGCGCGGATGGGCGACGCTCGGCAACCGTCGGCGTGTCGGCGCGGGCGCGCGACAGCGCGCGGGAGGTATGGGCTGGGCGGGACCCTGTTGCCGCAGGCTTAAGTGCACAGTAGCACCAGGCCTTTTTTCTATTTTCTCCTTTTCTGCTCTGTTTTCTGTTTTCTTTTCTATTAGCAAAAATGTTAGGCCACTCATTGATTTTTGTAGACTATGTGACCTAGACCAAATATTATATTGCATTATTCTCAAACACCAAAAATTAGTTTGGGCCAAATATGATTTAATTTGGATTTTTATTAAATGAAATGGGTTTAAAAGGGGGCTGTTTGCCACTGTTTGAAGTTGTTAGAGTCACTCAACTAATTTAGCTAATGTTGATCTTATTTCTATAATTGCTTTAGGAATATTTGCAACAGTAGGAACATTTTAGTTCCTGGATTTGAACAACTTTTAAATTTCAATTTAAGTTTGAGTTGAAATTTGAATTGGATTTTGAAATGGATTATGACTCTAATGATGATCAAGCACTGTTGAACATGATGACTTGGCATTATCAGAAGGCAATCACTGTAGCCATTACATAGGGATGTTACACCAGGCAGGAGGCCTGCGCCTTTCGATCGTAGTGTTTCTTTTGCCCCGCCTTTTTAAAGGCTTATTATGTCTTTCTTTTTATATCTGTACTCAGATATCTGATGCTTCTGTTGACGCTTGTATGCGAGCCCTCGAGGCCCCTGGCTTGTAATATAATGCTTGTATGACTTTATTTATGTTTTAGAGTTGTGTTGTGATATCTTCAAGTGAGTCCTTTGGCTTGATCGTGTGCATTTGCGTGTATGGATAGTGCACGATTAAGCCGGGGACGTCACAGTCGGGTGTATACTTGGTCAAATGAGAGGGATGCCCCCACTCTCACTAAGATTGATTGCATGTTGGTCTGAGTCGAATGGGAGCTGGCACATGCAGATCATTTGCTTCAAGCCATTACCTCGGGAGTCTCAGATCATGCTCCGTTGCACCTCTCGACTAGCGTGCAATATTCACCCAAGAAGAGGTTTAGGTTTGAGCTTTACTGTAGAAAACTGGAAGGCTTTGAAGATGCGATAAGGGAGGCTTGGGTGTGTGACGAGGGCATTGTCGACCCATTTTAAGAGGCTTGATACCTTGTTCAGAAACACGGCGGAATACTTGCAGGCATGGGGGCAGCGTCGTACTAGGAGTATAAAGGTTTTGATGGCATTGGCAAACTGGGTCATTTTTAGATTCGACCAAGTGCAGGAGGTCAGGCTGCTATCAACTTCGGAACTTTGGTTATGAATATCACTTAAGATGGCCCTCCTTGGCCTAGCGTCGATGGAAAGAATCATAGACTGGCAACGGTCTAGGATCAGATGGCTGAGAGAGGGAGATGCCAACACCAAGTTGTTCCAAGCCGTGGTTAACGACAACCACACACTTTTTTTATATCCCTAGCATTGTGCACAGCTTCGACATCATAACCGATAAACTTAGAAAGGAGGAGGTGTTTGTGGTTGTGTATGACCGATTGCTAGGCACGAAGCATGGTCGTGAGCACCTGATCGATCTTGAATTTCTTGGTTTGGAAGCTTTGGATCACTCTGATTTGGAGGACATCTTTACGGAGGAGGAATTTTGGTAGGTTATCAAAGAAACCCCTCCTGATCAGGCTCCCGGACTGGATGGCTTCATTGGCGCATTCTACCACAAAGCTTGGAATGTGATCAAACCAGATATTATGGCTGCTTTGCTCAAGCTATATGTCGGTGACAGCAGGGGCTTTGGCAAACTAAACAAGGCGCATATAGTGCTCATTCCAAAGAAGGTGGATGCTACAAAAGTGGTTGATTTCATACCAATTAGCTTACCCCACAACTTTCCAAACTATCCACCAAGGCCTTGGCGATGCGTGCGCGAAAGAGGATGCAAGAGATTGTCAGCATAAACTAGTCAGCATTCATAAAGGGTCGGAACATTCACGACAACTATCTATTCGTCAGACAGGTGGCACGCAAAATTAACGAAAGGAAGGAGCAGGGCCTAACTTGACATCTCTTGGCGTTTGACCCCTTATCTTGGCCCTTCTTGTTCAAGGTCGTGAGAGCCAAAGGGTTTGGCCGTAGATGGCTTACTAGGGTGGCCGCAATTTTTTCCACTGCTAGCACCAAAGTGATCATCAACGGAGTCCCTAGTCACGCCATTTATCACGACAAAGGACTCAGGCAGGGGGATCGGATCTCCCACCTACTCTTTGTGACTGCTACGGATGCACTCACGACACTGTTCTCCAAAGCGTCCGAACAAGGGGTGATCAGTGAAATCCGTGGCGTCTCTCCCACACAAAGATTGTCCTTATATGCTGATGATGTGGCAATGTTTCTCAAACCTACAGTGCTGGACTTAACCTTTCTCAAAGAAGCGATGGGATTATTTGGTGAAGCTTCTGGCCTGAAGATAAATTACAGAAAAACGGCGGCGGTCCTCATTAGAGGGACCGAGGAGGATAGGCAGAGGGTTGTTGACATATTGCAATGCGAGCTGGGAAACTTCCCATGCAGATACCTTGGCATCCAACTGGCGATCAAAGCCCTGACACGAGTGGATTGACAACCACTACTTGATCCGGTTAGGAAATTCATCCCGACGTGGCAACGTGGTCTCATTCAACATTCTGGTCGTCTAATTCTGGTCAAGTCGGTGATCACGGCAAGGCCAATCCATCAACTGATGGTTCTCAACGCCCCGGAGTGGGTTTTTGAAGAAATCGATAAGTGGATGCGTTTTTCTTTTTCTTTTGGGCAGTCAAGGATAAGGCAAACGGAGGGCAATGCCTTGTCGCTTAGGACACGGTATGCCGTCCCACTCGATTCGGCGGGCTTGGTGTCAAGGACATCCGATTGCAAGCGCTCGCCTTGCGAGTTAGATGTGAATGGTTGAGTCGAGTGGACCAAGCAAAGCCTTGGCAAGGATTGCCGATGATTGAGGACAAGGAAGCCAGCATGGTATTCAACAGCATGGTCAAGATAGTAGTAGGCAATGGCGAGAAGGATTTTTTTGGAAGGATCGGATTCACTGTGGGAGAAATCGCGTCGCTGATCATTGAGCTAGTTCAATCCCGAGCGAGGAACAGGAGAACGGTACGACAGACCCTTGATGACAATGCTTGGGTACATGACATGCAGGGGATATCTCCTTCATGGCACACATGCAAGTGGCGCACCTTTGCCAGGCCATGGCTACAGTACCAATGAATGTTGGAGAAACAAACAAATTCGTATGGCCAGCGGATGCTTCCGGTTGCTACTATGCTAAATCGGCATACAATCGCTGGTGCATGGGAAGGTTGGGCAAATTATTCTACAACGAAGGTCTTGTTACAGAAAATTTCCAGAGATCTTTTCACGATAGAAGGTTGAGAGAACAAGGGTGAAACACGAGAGGAATGGGGACGAGTCGTCCCAGATATTTCTAAAACAATAGGGTGCGCTGTATGTGAGGCACACATGGATGTGTGACAACCAATGGAGGCGGTCGACGCGAGCGATGAAAATCCGCCGGGTGATTTGGAATGTTTCCCAAATTTTATTGCTCCTTATTCATTTTTTTATTGTTTCACGTCACATGTACCGATTTTAAGGTGCATTAAATCGCAACATGTAAGGATTAAGGATTAAGAGAAAAATCACCAATGTACGTAAAAATTCATCATCATTTATTGGTCACACATACTACCTCCGTCCTGGTTTATTAGTCCCCTTTATAATTTGTGCTAAATTTTGACGAAAGATTTAACTGACAAAATGTTGGTGCATGTCAACAAAAAATATATCGTTGTATCCATATTTGAACATAGTTTACAATGATATAATTTTATGACATGCATAAACATTTTGTTAGTTAAATTTATATATTAAAATTTGGCATAGAATACAATGGAGACCAATAAACCAGGACGAAGGTAGTACATGCATTGATAAACACAAATTTTTAAAGAAAACAAGCGCATTAATTGAGTATATATTTGTAAACTATAAAAATTATCCACCACTCATCATTTGTTGTTTTGCGAGATTTTTGAATTGAGACCTGTAAGGCCCTCCACTATGTAGGCCAAAGCCAATGCCAAATTCACTTTTTGAACATTTGGCACCGGTGCCCTACGTAGGCCAGCCGATGCCAAATAGAAATTTCAGGGCATCAATTCCTCTACTTGCTCCGACGCCATATTTCGTTGAGGCAATAAACTAAGCAACCACTGTACTTTTGCATGCGAGGCACCACCGGCGAGACACTGCATTGAGCTGATATATTACTAGTTTATACGTAGGTGGGCCAGAGGTGGATGGATGCCAAATCCTTCACGTTGTGGTGCTGGTGCTAAACTTTTTTCATTTGGCATCGAAGTGTATGTGGCAAACTTTTTAAATTTCTGGCACCGAACACATAGTGGAGGGCCTAAACCCGTATAAACCGGAAGGAAGGGAGTAGGTTTTTTCTCTGGCCGATCTGCCAACACAGGCGGACGAACCGGAGCAGCTTTCACTGCTTTTCTACTTCTCTCACCGGTTGGGTTTGGGCTCTGTGCGATTGCTCCGCTCGCACGCCCTCGTCGACGGCCTGCGTGGCCCCCCGTCGCGATTCTGCTCGCAGCACCACATGGCCCTGAACACATACCTGAGCGAGGGGCCGGATCACGCGTTGTGGCTCAAGGCGGTGGTCATATTCGCCAGCGAGCAATTCGAGAGTACCTCGTGGGCTGATTCTTCACCACGCGCCTCCCCGCCTGCTCCTGCATCGACATGCGACGTCTGTCATGGTAGCTGACCCCCAATGAGGAAGAGTTGATGATGAACTATAAGGCTGCTTCCTCTTCTGTTCTAGAACCCGGAATTGTCGCGTAGGAGCTCCTGGAGGATTCCCAGCGCAGCCAAGGACCGCTACAACCAGCAGGTAGGTGCCATTTAAATTTATGTGAATTTCCTCTTCGCTGTCATTTTGCTATGAATTCCGGCAGATTCTGGTGCTGCTTGCGTTTACCTTGGCCCATGGAGAATTTGAGGCACTAACCTTCATTTTGTTCGCATCTCACACTCTAGTTGCATGTTGCCCGTAAGGTGTTTGTTCAAATAGCATGCTTGTGTGATGCAGCGAGTTATGCACAACGGCGTTTAATCAAGGAACCAAAACGAAGTAGGGGTTAGTTAGCGACATGGCATTGCTGTACTTAACCTACAATGTTTAGGAATTAGTTATCGCCATGGCACTCTTGTACCCAACTTGTTGTCCAGCTTAGAGTCACGGTTACCACCATCGTATCAATACAGTTACCAAGTTGTCTAGATTAGACTATCATCATGACATGGAATCAGTGATACCATCATGGCATCGACGTAGTTACCTATCTTCTTCCTCTGTAAAGAAATATAAGAGCGTTTAGAACTTTTAGGTCACTAGAGGGAGTATACTTTTACGATTATCACCATAACATCAATATAGTTACCCTCTGGCGGCAGGTGGTGGTGGTAGCACGAGCCGGCTCCCAGGATGGCGGCGGCGGGGCGCCTCGTCGAGCTTAGGCTCCCTTGCCTGCCCACCCGTTCGCCGGCGGCGTCTTGCGCCAGCGCGTTTCTGATGGCTGCCTGCTACGCTGCCCCTGCCCGCCCACCCTGCTACCGGCCATTGCAAGCTCCTGCCACCGGCGAGCTGCGTCCGCCTCCCCCCCCCCCTCTCCGCATCAGATCTGGGATCCTGGCGAGGCATGTCCTGTCGTCGGCTTCTCCTTTATTGCTGGCGCTAGACCCGGGGTTGGGGGTGTTGTGCTCCTCCGCTGGTCTCGGGCTGCCCTTGCGGCGCCGCGACGGCACTCTTCTCCTCCGAGTTGTGGCCTTGACTTCAAAATGATGGATTTTTGGCGTGCTTCAGCGGTGCCTGCTGGCGTTTTGCAAGCGCTCATGCCCTTGTGATGGACCGCTTGCTGGTGTAGCTCCGGACCTGGCGACCCTCGACTTGCGTTTTCCGGTGTCCTTAGGTTGCCGGTGTCTCTTCCGACACGACGCTGGCCCCGGTGCTCTGGAGGCTGCGTCTCCTCAGGCCTCTATACCAGCCCCGGCGACCCGGATCGCGTCTCCTCCAGTTACCGGCTTGTTGACATCGCCTGTCGCCGTCGCATCCCCTCTATCAGCCCCTTTCGCCTCGCCGACCCTCCAACCCCCCAACCCCGGCCACCTTGTTGCCTCGACCCTCATAATGTCCAAGGTTCGTGTTTTCGGCGCGGCTCCCCTTCTGGTGGTGGTGGCTTTTCGACCTACATGTGACTTCTGACTCCCGAGTACTAGTCTGATGGCTTTGGAATTGCTCAGGCATAGGCCAAAGAGAAATCCTTGCTTGGCTTGCCGGTGCTGCGGTGACATTGGCGAGTGCCGTCCCCTGCCTGGAGGCGTTGCCACGATATTGGCGCTGCGCTTCACTCGGTGGAGGTAGGTTGTTGTCCCCATGGACGCTTCTATGGTGGCGATGAAGATGTTGTGATGGGATCGGCGAGGCTTCTACTGGAGATGTAGTCGGCGAGATAGGGGATGTTGGTGATTGGGAGGCGATGGGTCGCTTCGAGGTAGAACTCGACCATCTCGATGTAGTACTCCGGTGCAAGAGGGGCACATGCGCTGGAGACTGGTGCCGCCATGGTGCCATCCCCATCCATGTGGTCCAGATGGAGTAGCCCTTTCGTTCTTCATGGTGGCGGTGGTTATGACCATGGTATTGATATAGTTGCTCATCTACCCTGCTACAGTTATCATCATGGTAGTTTTGTAGTTATCAAGTTCTCCCGATTGCTACCATCAAGGAAACGTGTACATACCTGACAATTCAGGTTATAGTGGCTACCATGGCACTTATATAGTTACCCAATTGTTCATACTACAATTACCATCATAGCACCAGTGCAGTTACCCGCAATCAAAGTTACAATTATCAACATGGCAATTTTATGTAGTTGCATGATGCCCATGTTATAGTTACGGGTATCTCGCGACACCATCACCCGGGCATGAGCTCACCTCGCTCTCTTCTACTGAGGCCCTGCTACCGCTTGTACTCTACCGCTTGTAGTTACATAATTTGCCTCAAGATAGGAACGTAGAAAAAAACATGTGGTTTTCTCAATAAAGAGAATACATTAACACCAGGAAGATCCCAGTTACACTACAAGTTCTAACTAGAATTTTGGTGAACCTATGGCAAAGATACATTGCATTGTGCGGCTTCCATTGTTCACAAACCATTGCCATATAATGTTGAAATTCCATTCGAAAGACATGCATATTAGTTGTCTAGTGAATTGCAGCAACAAAGCTTGCAACACCTCCTGTTTTGGTATTATGATGAATACTGATCACAATGAAGCGAGGGCCATCAAGCATTTAAAAGGACCCACCTTCACTCAATAGGTGCGTGCGATACTTGTCTCTGATCGCCAGTAGCTCTCTCGTAGCATCCCCAATCTGCATGCGATCAGTTGGCAGTTCCTTCGAGCATAATATCCCAATGTGCAGCACTGAAGTGATGCATGCAGCTCTCATGGTTGTCCCTTCCTCCAGTCAAGATAATAAACACAGATCGACCAGGTTGCTGGCTTGGTCTCTCCGTGCTATCTCGACGTAACTATGTAGGTTTAGATCTTGCAGAAACTCACCATCAGTTGGCCTTTTGCCAGTGAACAACTCTAACAGCAGTATTCCATAGCTATAGGTATCGCCATAGACTGAGACTTCATTTGCTTGGCCGTACTCTGGAAAAGAAATGTAAGTGAATCAGTTTCGAATGAGAAATTGATACATCAAAGATGAACATCGGTGATTAATGGCAAACCTGGAGCAGCATATCCAATTGTTCCCCTTCTTGTAGCCCAACCACTTGATATTTCTGGGAGGCTAGTATCATCCTGCTGCAAGAACCTTGCGAGTCCAAAGTCACCCACATGGGCAACCATGTCATTATCGAGGAGAATATTGCTTGGCTTAAGATCACAATGAACTATTGGCACTGGCTTATTGTGGTGAAGGTATTCAAGTGCTGAAGCTACATCAATGGCAATGTCTATCCTTTGGGTAAGACTGAGCACGCCATGGATCCCATCTTCCAGGAGACGGCTGTGTAGCCATTGATCAAGATCTCCATTCGGCATGAACTCAAATATGAGAGCTTTGAAGTCTAGACCCCTGAAATCAATACTTGAGCAGACGGTCAATATCTTCACAAGGTTTCGGGGTCTGATGCATCTTAAAGTCTCACATTCCGCAACAAAGCTTTGAAATGCCCCTCGCTGCTCGAGGTTGAGCACCTTCACAGCGACAATCACTTCCTGATCTCCATCCATCATTGTTCCTTTGTACACGGACCCAAAGCTTCCTGCACCTAAGAGGTTCTCAGAAGCAAAACCACTTGTTGCTCTCACTAATTCAGCATAGGTAACCCTCATATGCTGTCCACTATGGAATGATTCCGTCGTGCAAATAGTGCAAATAGTACTAAGATGATGCAAAGAACTGCGCTACCTACTGAGATCAACACGACAATCTTGTGAGACCACTTCTTGGATGTATGAAGCAGTGATGCAAGTTAAATTGGGGGATACCTCCACATAGGCCATAGTTCCCTTCGATCAGAGCTGCACTTGCATTCAGAAATAATCCACATTTCGGAACTTCACCCTCAAAATTGTTGAATGATATGTTCAGGGTAGCGAGCCCCTGCATGTCCCCAAGGAAGACTGGGATGTCCCCGGACAAGTTGTTTCTTGAAACATCAAGAACTAGAAGGCCTTTCATCTGTGACATTGATGCTGGAATTGTGCCCTGAAATAGGTTTCCTTCCATACTGAGATACTGCAAACCTCCACACTGAACTAGAGAGGCAGGAACTAAGCCAGTTATCATGTTGTCAGACACATCCAGAGATTCAAGATGCACTAGGTTACTAACTTCCGGAGGAATTGTCCCAGTTAACTTATTGCCTTGAAGCTCCATGAAATCAGACAGTGTCAACATGAGGAAAATCTCTTTTGGTATTGGACCAACAACCTGATTGAATGCTAGGTTCAGTTTCTCCAGAGGGCAGCTTCTAAGGCTGGATGGTATGTGGCCAGTAAGCATATTTTTGCCAAGTATGAGTATATTTAATGCTGTGAGATTTCCAAGCATTGGTGGAATTGGTCCAGATAAGTTATTTTTTGACAAGTATAGCTGAGCCAGGATCCCAAGATTGCCAATCGATTCAGGAATTTTTCCATGTAGGAAATTACCATCCACCTTCAAGTATTGCAAGTTGACAAGGTTTCCAATTCCTTCTGGTATATTTCCCTGTAGCATGTTTCTTGCCACTTCGAGAAGTCTTAAGTTTGTGGAAAGATTTGCCACTGAATTTGGTAGCCGCCCTTCTAGTTTGTTATTGCCTAGAGCTAGGTACTGCAGCATACTACAGTTTGTCAAGCTAGAAATGAAGTCCCAATCGGCATCATTACTTGCCTCTAGTTGACCGGATGAGAGAAGCAGTAACGATAAGCTCCTCATGGTAGCTCCAAGACATTTTGGTATTACTCCGGAAAGAAAGTTGTCACCCAATTGAAGTATTTCAAGCATTGAAGCATTGCACAAAGACTCTGGGATGGACCCATGAAATTGATTACTGTCTAAGCTAAGTTTCTGGAGTTGTGGAAACTTATTACCCAAGCCATCTGAAATGGGTCCACTGAGGTTGTTGTATTGCAAGACAAAATTTTAGAGGGATGAAAGATTATAGACAGAAGGTGGTATAGAACCCTCGAGATGATTCCAGTTCAGATAAAAGTTAACGAGAGAACCGAGTTTTCCAAGAGTGCGAGGGATTGAGCCTGTAAGACTATTAGATGTGAGAGAAACGGTGGTGAGGAGATTCAGATTTCCTAAAGATTCAGGGATGCTACCAGTTAGGCCATTTGACTGGACATCTAGGGTTAGTAAGTTTGAGAGGTTCCCTAGGGAAGGTGGGATCGGCTCTGAGAGCTGGTTGCTCGACAGGTACAGAAGAAGCCGCAATTTCTGGAGGCCTCCAAGA
This sequence comes from Thinopyrum elongatum, assembly GCA_011799875.1. Lineage (NCBI taxonomy): Eukaryota > Viridiplantae > Streptophyta > Magnoliopsida > Poales > Poaceae > Thinopyrum > Thinopyrum elongatum. The sequence goes on from CM022303.1 coordinate 497,573,538, forward strand.
GAGGCAGGAATAGAACCTGACAGACCATTGAAATTAAGATATAAATCGATCAAGTTTCTATGATTTCCAATCTCCGTTGGTATTTCTCCTACTAGCATGTTTACTCTCAGATGAAGATACTTCAGCGCTTTCAGGTTTCCAATCTCCACGGGAATACTTCCTGTAAGGTTGTTGTACCCAAGAGTCAGTATCTCAAGATTATGCAGGGATGCCAATTCCCGAGGCACCGAGCATCTATGCACGTTGTGTCTCAGATCAATAACTCGAAGTAGAACACAAGTGGCCAGTGTCGGCGGGATCTCCCCACCGATGGAGTTCCTGCTGAGATTCAGATACTCAAGTTGTACAAGATGTCCAACCTCTGATGGTATGGTACCATAAAAGTGGTTCTTTTGGAGGCCAAAAATGCCTGAGGTAAGTTAAATTACCTACGGAAGAGGCAATGGCGCCAAGAAGGTTGAGCCCACCAAGCTCCAGTGCTACGACATGGCTGCGGCGGCGGCCACGCGTGCCACAGGCCACTCCGCGCCATTGGCACATATGGATCGACTGGTTTCCCCATGAATTCAGTGCTTGGAATGGATCTCCTTTAATCAGGGACCTCAATGACATGAGCGCTTGGTGGTCAGTGGCGCTTGTCGTGGCAGTTTCAGCAGTGGCTGGCATGCACGGCATTGGCCGAACACGGGAGACAAAGGGAGGCAAACATCAAAAGCTGCATGACTATCATGATCGACATGTTTAGGCGACGCAAATAAAAGCTTGGTGTGCAGACTAGAAGCTCGGTGTGCTTATATAGTGATTCTTTCTCTTTGTGGGGAATTTAGATAGTGATTCGAGGCAAGTTGCATAGAGCCGTCGGTTTCATGCTTGCCATTTTCAGTCCCATATGACCGCGGACTGCACAGTGATCAACTAATGCTGCGTCTGCGACAAGTCTACGCACAGTCTGGCTGGCCAAATGTCCTGTTCAAAACTTCCCTAATGAGCACTACGTCTGTGATCCACTACAGCGATGCTCTATGGGCATGCCGATGAAAAAATGGCCTGAAGCCGGACTACATATCCGTAAGATTACCTTGCCCTTCCCGTGTCCCCCACGGCACTGGTCACTTTGTCGAGAGATTCGTTATCCACTGGTGCGTTGAAAGCATAAATTGCACCGATGGTGGCACTGACGGGAGGTTCGTTATCCACTAGTGTGTTGAAGGTAGAAATTGCGCCGATGATGCCAGTTCAGTCAGTGTCAGTCAGTGGAAGTGGGAAGAATAAAATGCACAATTACTACAGAAAGTTGTTGCAAAGGTGAAAGTTGAGTTTCACATATCAACTTAGAAATCTCACAATAGGTGTGGCCTTAACCAAGGGGAATCCTATTCCCCGCGTACCGCGGGCAATAGAGAGCAAACGCGCAACCCTAGGACACGAGCGCCCTGCGATATATGGGCCGACCCATTCCGGGTTATGAATTATCATTTTTTTGAAATTCGTGAACATTTGTTGAAATTTGGAATATTTTGAAAACTTGTGAACTTTTTTTGAATTCTGAACATTTTTTATTTTTTCAACATTTTTAAATTCAGAACTTTTTTGAAATCCTGAACATTTTCTTTAAAGCAGAAAAATTAAAAATTAAAAATAAATAAAGGAAGGAAGGAAGAAAAAAAGGAGGGGTCGCCGTAATGGGAGCAACTAGTTCGTGAGCACCCCTTACGGGGTGGGGGTGTCGCAGTGGACACCGCAGGAGCACCCCAATGCGACATCTGATGCGCCAATTATTGCCATGTGCCACGGGCTTGATGCATCGGCGGGAACAATTTTTTAATGTGTTTTTTGGTGTTTTCAGAGGTTGTTTCTTAGGGTACATAAATAATTTTTTATTCTTTTTGTTTTCTCTCGTGAAGCGCATTTTTTTTCACATTGTGCTTCTTCGTGCTTCCCAAAAGTTGAAATATAATTATGCTTCACCATGAAGGACATGTGTGCTTTTTGAAAAAAAAATTGAAAAACATAGTTGTGCTTCACTAAGAAGCACAGTAGCGTGAGACACATCTATGTTTCCCAAAAAGGGAAAAGCACAGTTGTGCTTCACGGTGAAGTTCACCGAAAAGTGAAAAAACTCAAAATATTCTTTGTTTTATCTGTTTTTGTTTTTTTCCCTTTTTTTTAGAATTTTTTCTTGACCAACATATTAACGTGGGATATAGTTTCGAAGATCTCGACACGAAAAACGCAATGATAAAAACAATTCATGATTTGAACGAATGGTTTAAGAGATAAAATGTTTTTTAAAAACATATATCTATGAAAAAACACAAAGCTCTTATGTTGTGGTAAGTGACACACTTATCACTGTCAGTAAAGTGATGGGAACGTCTCCTTTCACCGAATGTACATCGAACGCACATCGTCGGAAGGTTTTATATAAATTCAGAAAATGCGAGCATTGGTGTTAAGTCTACAACTTAAACCTGGGCCAGGATACGTCCACTTCGCTCTTCGTATTATCTTTTTTTTAGTTGTATTATCGTTTTCTTAGATGTTCTTCGTATTATGGTTGATGTCAGAAGTGAACGTGCCCCCCAAAAAAGGTGAACTAAAACCAGAGGTATACTTTTCTCACCGGTTGGGTTTGGGGACCTCTGTGCGATTGCTCCGCTTGCACGCCCTCGTCGCGCGGGCCGGCGTAGCCGCAGCTCTCCGCATGCGCCGCCCCTCGTCGCGATTCTGCTCGCAGCACAACATGGCCCTGGGATCCGGTGTTACTCGGTCTTCGTCCTATGTCATGCTCTGCCGCCTCACCGTTCTAGAAGCCGAAAGTGTCGTGTAGGAGCTCCTGGAGGATTCCCAGCGCAGCCAAGGACCGCTACTAGAAGGACAACCGGCAGGTAGGTGCCATTTAATTTTGTGTGAATTTCCTCTTCGTTGTCATTTTGGTGGGAATTCAGGCAGATTCTGGTGCTGCTTGCGTTTATCTCCGGCCCTTGGGCGAATTTGAGGCACTAATCTTCATTTTGTTCGCATCTCACACTCTAGTTGCATGTTGCCCGTAAGGTGTTTGTTGAAATGGCATGCTTGTGTGATGCAGCAAGTTAGGCACAACAGCTTTGAATCAAGCAGCCAAAACGAAGTAGGGATTAGTTATCGCCATGGCATTGCTGTACTTAACCAACAACGTTTAGGAATTAGTTATCGCCATGGTACTCTTTGTACTTAACTTGTTGTCCAGCTTAGAGTCACAGTGACCACCATCGTATCAGTATAGTTACCAAGCTGTCTAGATGAAATTGTCATCATGACATGGAATTAGTTACCAAGTCCAATTTACAGATACCATCATGGCATCGTAGTTACCTATCTATCTTATTTATGATTATGACCGTAACATCAATAATTGCCCATTAGTCTGATACAGTCATCATCATGGCTTCGATGTAGTTATCCGACTGTTTAGATTATGCAGTTTCGAAAACTAACTTACAAACATTTTGTTTTATGGGTTTCGACCGAATGCTTCGCAATCCGTCGAATGGCAATCGCTCGATTGAAATCAACCGAGACAAGAAAACCGTTAGCTTCTTCTCGCACCCCCGAGAAAAACTAATCAATTTGACCCTATGCGTGTCTTTCTTTATCTTTATCGATCGGGAGTAGTGATTTTTTCCCCTATATGCCTCTCCTGCATGTGTATTCATTAACAGGAAGACATACAACGCCAAAGAAGGTACAACCCATACTGAAAAATGATTTCGCCCCACTTTATATACCCACTTTATATATAAAGCAAACCGCCACAGTCACATAGTACCACAAATAAGTCCACATCACACACACACACACGGAGGTAGCACAAACATAAATAGGTCCCAAGGGTACTGCTGAGGGCACGACTCAACAAGCCCTAAAAAGAAAACACCGCAACAGGCAGTACCCAAGAGCACGGCCCCAAGGCACTGCGCATACAACACTGTAGAGGTACGACTCGATAGAAAAAAAGACTAAAACGACCAAGGATCATCAACTCAAAAATCGACGATCCACGAGTAGAAGACAACCGAAACCAACCTAAACTAGTGCAAAAGATACAACAAGGCATGGAAGCGATAACCTCCACTTCAAAACCTGAAACCAGCTGCTACGACACGACCCAAAGCCAACTAGCATGACAACAACCACGACTGAAGTACATACACCGCAGGGACATCAACGTCAAGCCTTGAGCCAAACCTAGTGCACGAGTATAGGTGCATCATCTATGAGCGATGAGGCCACCTGCCCAATGTCGCCAAACTTGAATCGACCCAAGCGAAAGAAGAGGGGCCATGAAGGTGGGCGGACACAAACTAGGGGGAGCCAAAGGACGCACACAAGCACCGAAGACGAAGCCAACTACGACTTGGGGGAGCTGGAGACACATCCCTGAGCAGCGAGCCAAACCGCCAATGATGCCCAATACCACAACAACCAGCGACGAACGCAACGTCGACCAAAACCACCCATCGACCGAAGATGAGCTGACGGGAAGTGAATGTGACTGATCCGATGAGCAACCACTAGATCTAGCCGATGGCGTCCGAGAAGCACGGGATCCACAACCAGGACGACCTCAGATGCAGGCGCCACAACTGTTCAGAATGACCACGATGGTGTTGCAACCACTCACCTCAAGAGCAACACCTGCGAACCAGCGAACCCCACCGCAACGGTGAGGGAGAGAGGTGTGGGGTTATGGATCTAGAGCCGAGCGGTGGTCGGAGTTTCAAGAGACGCCCAAATCTGGCTTCAGCCCACAAACGGACAGGGAGGGTCGCAACTAAGTCAGCAGAGGGACCTCCTGTGATGGCGGCCTGACCAAGCAGGGGAGCCACTGCATGCACCCAAACGCCGCCGGCACCTGCTCAACGCCTGCTGACGGAACAACAATCGTGGAAGGCGACCAAATGACGACCATGAACCAAAGAAAATGGCAACCATGACCAGAAAAAAAACAACAATGAGAGATGGCCCCGCTGTTGTCCGCCGCACGGGCTTCGCACGGCGGTGTTCACCGGTGGTGGTGAGGGAGGGTTGCCTGGGGAAAAGTGGCGGCACTAGGGTTTTCGGGATCAGGAGAGGAGTCGAGGAGGAACAGTTCAAATCATGCTATGATTATCAACTTAACAATTCTGTAGTTACCCGTGTGTCTGTGCTACAGTTACCGTCTTACCGACATGACAATTATGTAGTTACCCAATTACATATGCTACAGTTACCAACCTGACAATAATATAGTTACCCAACATCCAATAACACACACATTGTTGGTTTGATAACTACATAGTATAATTATGCATCATCTAAGTTAATAGTTACCAACATTTAAATTATGTAGTTACCTGGCTACCCATGTTATAGTTATCACCACGACACAGATGTAATTACCCACATGTGTAGTTCGTAGTCACCACCATAGTGATAATGTAGTAACATGGTTGATTGGGTAAGATTTAGTTTTGGAATCACATAACTTCTTGTGAGTAGTTCGTAACTCCCGACTAACACATCCTAGTGAAATCTTAGTTTTAAAGTTGATAACCATTCTCGAACTGTTTGATAACTCACACATTAATGGCTTGGTAGCTTCCAAGCTAAAAAAGAGTTGTCGAGAAAACCCAACTGAGATAACTTTGATGTGATTACAATGTGTGGGACTTGTAATCCAAAAAAGTTACAACTTGTGAGCAATATAGTAGCTCTTATAGTACGGATGACAACTTCTATGCTAGAAAAAGATGTTGAAATGTTGCAAAAGTGTTCTAGTTTTCATGCTGGATAACTATTTTGTGAACAACTCGGTAACTTACGTATTGCAGCTTGTTAACTTTTAGTCCGAAAAAAGGTCGTTGAAACATATCAGTAAGGGATCTACTTTTGAAGATCTCTTCATGACAAATTTAATGATGAATAGAGATGGCGAATCAGACAGTTTGAGCTAAAAAAGTATTTTGACTTCTCAAAATAGTAAATAATCTTAGTGACATTGACATTGTTGTCTTTACTTGCATGCGTGCTTCCTTCATGAAGAGAGGAGAGGGAGAAGCACCGTGCTTATGTTAGATGTGTTAGGTACTTCCCTAAATATATATATCACACCCCAACTTTTAATATAGACCGTTAAAATTTATAATCAAAGCATTAGATATTGTAGCCTATGTGAAGAAGCGAGGTGGCTCATTTGCCTTTTGTTTTAATAATATAATAGTAGTTATGAGTTTTTATCTAATGAATAGGAGCCATATACAATTTGATAAATTGTTTTATCTTAATTTTAAAATATGAAAACAACTTGTTTTTATCTTAATTTTAAAATGCGAAAACAACTTGGCGAACAAAACTATGGCGGGAAAATGATTAGGATGACTGAAATCAAACACACTGGAAACCATCTTGTGCCCAATTGAACTCTTCCATCACAGGTTGATAGGCCCTTGAAATAACAATGTTCAAGAAAGTATTTTTAAGTGCACGCTTTAGCGCTGAGCTATGGCGGAATGCCTCGCTTTGGCCTAGGCAAAGCATTAGGTGGCCAATAAGGTACTCCGGTGAGAAATTGGTCGTCTCTAGTGACAAATTGGCCTTCTCCGCCGCGAAATCAACAACTGCGATGAGAAATAGTTCTTCTCCAGCGAGGAATCGACAATCCTGGTGAGGAATAGGCCTTCTCCGAAGAGGTGACGGCGCCATGGAAAAGATCAAAAGAAGGTTGCGGCTGCCTGCAGCAGAGAAGTATGCAAGCAAAACTCTAGTACTTAGTTGGGCCAAGATGGGCCTTTTAAAGGCGGGCCTTAATTTTCTTCTAGATTTGCCATGTTTTCTTTCTTAAGGTGGACTTTTTTAAGACGGATCGTGATTTGCACATAATGCTTAAGCATGCTAAGCACCGAGCGAGTGCCTATCGCTTCACTTACGCTTCGCGCTTTCTTGAAAATTTTGAAATAATGCTATGGTTAAAGAGTGGATTTTCTATCCTGCAATGTAACTACACCTTCTATCTAGGCCATCCAACTTCGCATCAAGATCCGTGTTGCCATGTTTTCGATTTCTTTGATGCAACAGAAATTTGTCAAACTATTAATTTTATGCATGGCCACAACTTTCCCATGGTTAGATTGTTGTGCGATATCTGTCCAAAATGTGTACCCTGCTCCTCTTCGTGAAATTCTCCACCTGCATCGGTCATCCGGATCAGAGCAGAAAACATCACATATAGGTCCTTCAGGCGGGACCTATAACTCTTTTTTTTTTGAGAAACACAGTGCAACACACACACACACACACATATCCTCCATCTCAGCCACAAGCACCTCGTAGTCAACAGGTCCGTCATACCACTGAAAGAATAGCGTCATACCACTGATAGAAAGCCGTGCCAAGTCTAGGACTTGAACCTGGGTGGGTTGATTCCACCACAAAAAATATAACCATCCGAGCTATGCTTAGTTCGCCCTGCAACCATTTATTTTAGAGCAAAGAAGAAAAATTAGTCAGGAGTTGACCAAATTGCAGAATACAGCACACGATATTCTGCACCTGACCAGTCTCCTCATCAACTCGAGCACGTAGTGCATGTAAACTTATGCATAAATCTCCAAGCTTTTTTTTAAGGTATAAATCTCCAATTAGCTGATGATCATTACAAGTATTGTCAGCACATAATTTATTTTATTGATATATAGTTGAAATGCGTGTGATCTGATGAGGTTGGAGCGTCTGCCTAGTGATACAACAGATTGGGCATTTTGAAAGTAGAATTTCCGATACTTAAAATCCAGCTACAGTGTCAAAATTCCACAACAAATTCCAAGTCTCCTTTTAATGATAACACAATATTCTTACTTCTCCAGTAACTACAACAAATTTGCCTCAAGATAGGAACTGAGAGAAAATACATGATGTGGTTTTTCGATAAAGAGAATACACTAACATATAGAAGATCCCAGTTACAAGGTCTCACTACAATTTTGGTGACCCGATGACTAGATACATTGCATTGTGCTTCTCCCATTGTTCACAAACAATTACTATATCATCTTGAAATTCCTTTCAAAAGATAGGCATATTACTTGGCTAGTAAACTGCAGCAACAAAGCTTGCACCACCTTCTGTTTTGTTGTACTATGATAAATACTGATCACAATGAAGCAAGGGCCATCAAGCATTTAGATGGACCCATCTTCACTCAATGTGTGTGCGATACTTGTCTCTGATCGCCAGTAGCTCTCTCGTAGCATCCCCAATCTGCATGCGATCAGTTGGCAGTTCCTTTGAACATAATATCCCAATTTGCAGAACTGAAGTGATGCATGCAGCTCTCATGGTTGTCCCTTCCTCCAGTGAAGATAATAAGCACAGATCGACCAGGTTGGCGGCTTGGTCTCTCAGTGCTACCTCGACGTAACTATGTAGGTTTAGATCTTGCAGAAACTCACCATCAGTTGGCCTTTTACCAGTGAACAACTCTAACAGCAGTATTCCGTAGCTATAGGTATCACCATAGACCGAGACTTCATTTCCTTGACCGTACTCTGGAAAAGGATTGTATGTGAAATTAGTTTCGTATGAGAAATTGGTACATAAAAGATGAATAACAGTGGTTAATGGCAAACCTGGGGCAGCATATCCAATTGTTCCCCTTCTTGTAGCCCAACCACTTGATATCTCTGGGAGGCTAGTATCATCCTGCTGCAAGAACCTTGCAAGTCCAAAGTCACCCACATGGGCAACCATGTCATTATCGAGGAGAATATTGCTTGGCTTAAGATCACAATGAACTATTTACACTGGCTTATTGTGGTGAAGGTATTCGAGTGCTGAAGCTACATCAATGGCAATGTCTATCCTTTGGGTAAGACCGAGCACGCCATGGCTCCCATCTCCCAGGAGACGGCTGTGTTGCCATTGATCAAGATCTCCATTCGGCATGAACTCAAATACGAGAGCTTTGAAGTCTAGACCCCTGGAATCAATACTTGAGCAGACCGTCAATATCTTCACAAGGTTTCGATGTCTGATGCATCTTAAAGTCTCACATTCCGCAACAAAGCTTTGAGATGCCCCTCGCTGCTGGAGGTTGAGCACCTTTACAGCGACAATCACTTCCTGATCTCCATTCATCATTGTTCCTTTGTACACGGAACCGAAGCTTCCTGTGCCTAAGAGGTTCTCAGAAGCAAAACCACTTGTTGCTCTCACTAATTCAGCATAGGTAACCCTCATATGTTGTGCACTATGGAGCGATGGAACCCTTCTAATCTTTGTAAACTTGCTTCTCAATTTCCGTTGCGCAAATAGTGCAAATAGTACTATGATAATGCAAAGAACTGCACTGCTTACTGAGATCAACACCACAATCTTGTGAGACCACTTCTTGGATGTATGATTTGAGCAGGGATGCAAGTTGAATTGGGGGATACCTCCACATAATCCATAGTTCCCTTCGATCAGAGCTGCACTTGCATTCAGAAATAATCCACGTTTTGGAACTTCACCTTCAAAATTGTTGAATGATATGTTCAGGGTAGCAAGCCCCTGCATGTCCCCAAGGAAGACTGGGATGTCCCCGGACAAGTTGTTTCTTGAAACATCAAGAACTAGAAGGCCTTTCATCTGTGACATTGATGCTGGAATTGTGCCCTGAAGTAGGTTTCCTTCCACACTGAGATACTGCAAACTTCCACACTGAGCTAGAGAGGCAGGAACTAAGCCAGTTATCCTGTTGTCAGACACATTGAGAGATCCAAGATGCACTAGATTACTAACTTCTGGAGGAATTGTCCCAGTTAACTTATTGCCTTGAAGCTCCACGGAAACAGATAGTGTCGATATGAGGAAAATCTCTTTTGGTATTGGACCAACAAGCTGATTGAATGCTAGGCTCAATGTCTCCAGAGGACAGCTTCCAAGGTTGGATGGTATGGGCCCAGTAAGCATATTTTGGCTGAGGTCAAGTGTAATTAATGCTGTGAGATTTCCAAGCATTGGTGGAATTGGTCCAGATAAACCGTTGTTTGACAAGTATAATTCAACCAGGATCCTAAGATTGCCAATCGATTCATGAATTTTTCCATCTAGGAAATTACCATCCACCTGCAAGTGTTGCAAGTTGACAAGGTTTCCAATTCCTTCAGGTATATTTCCCCATAGCATGTTGCCTGACACGCTGAAATATCTCAAGTTTGTGGAAAGGTTTGCCATTGAATTTGGTAGCACCCCTTGTAGTTTGTTATGGCCAAGAGCTAGGTACTGTAGCATACTACAGTTTGTCAAGCTAGAAATGAAATCCCAATCGGCATCATTCCTTGCCTCTAGCTGGTTATATGAGAGAAGCAGTGCTGATAAGCTCTTCATGGTAGCTCCAAGACATTTTGGTATTACTCCGGAAAAGAAGTTCTCGCTCAGTTGTACTATTTCAAGCATTGAAGCATTGCACAAAGACTCTGGGATGGACCCATGAAACCTATTATTGTCTATGCTAAGGTTCTGGAGTTGTGGAAACTTATTACCCAAGTGATCTGAAATGGGTCCACTGAGGTTGTTGTATTGGACACAAAAAATTTGGAGGGATGAGAGATTATAGACAGAAGGTGGTATAGAACCCTCGAGTTGATTCTCGTTGAGATAAAACTCAATGAGAGAACTGAGTTTTCCAAGAGTGCGAGGGATTGAGCCTGTAAGACTATTAGATGTGAGAGAAAGGACGTTGAGCAGGTTCAGATTTCCTAATGATTCAGGGATGCTACCAGTTAGGCCATTTATTTGGACATCTAGAATTAGTAGAGATGAGAGGTTTCCTAGGGAAGGTGGAATCGGCCCTGAGAATCGGTTTGGCCCTAGATACAGAATCTGTAATTTTTGGAGGCCACCAAGAAAGGCAGGAACAGGATCTGACAGACGATTGAAGCTAAGAATAACTTGGTCAAGTTTCTAAGATTTGCAATCTCTGTTGGTATTTCTCCTACTAGCATGTTTGACGCCAGATGAAGACGGGTCAGGCCTTTCAGGTTTCCAATCTCCACAGGGATACTTCCTGTAAGGTTGTTGTACCCAAGAGCCAATACCTCAAGATTATGCAAGGATGCCAACTCCCGGGGCACCAAGCCTTTATGCATGTTGTGCCTCATATCAATAACTCGAAGCTGAACACAAGTGGCCAGTGTCGGCGGGATCTCCCCGTCGATGGAGTTCCTGCTAAGGTTCAGATACTCGAGTTGTACGAGATGTCCAACCTCTGATGGTATGACACCGTAAAAGCTGTTCTCTTGAAGGGCAAAATGCCTGAGGTAAGTTAGATTACCTATGGAAGAGGCAATGGTGCCAACAAGGTTGAGCCCGTGAAGATCCAGTGCCACGACGCGGCCACGCGTGCCGCAGGCCACTCCGCGCCATTAGCATATAGGGATCGAGTGGTTTCCCCATGAATTCAGTGCTTGGAATGGATCTCCTTTAATCAGAGACCTGAATGACATGAGCGCTTGGTGGTCAGTGCTGCTTGTTGTGGCAGTTTCAGCAGTGGACAAGGTGGCTACATGCATGGCATTGGCCAAACACGGGAGACAAAGGGAGGCAAACATGAAAAACTGCATGACTACCATGGTCGACATGTCTAGGCGACGCAAACTAGAAGCTTGTTCTGCTTAAATAGTGATTCTTTCTTTTTCGTTTTTTTTTTGGCGAGGAATTTAGATAGTGATTCGAGGTAAGTTGCTTAGAGCCGTCGGTCGGTTTCAAATTTGGCATTTTCAGTGAGAAAGATCCTGGATATTTTTCCGAAGCGAAAGATCAATATGACGCCGGTGCTGGGGCCGCGACCAAAGGAAAGAAGACCATATCATAGTGCTGGAAGTGCAGTACTAATGACCATATGACCGCGGGCTGCACAGTGATCCACTGCTGCTACGTCTGCGGCAAGTCTACGCACAGTTTGGCTGGCCAAATGTCCTGCTCAAAAACTCCCCTAAGCCCACGGCAATGCAGCGAAAAGATTGCATGACGCCAGACTCGTTTGCTGACAGTGACACTAAACACACAGGGGAACCAAAGCATTCTTGTTTAAATATGAAGGAATCTCAAAGCACACCTAAACTATCAGGGAGGAGCACTCCTCTCTTTTCAATAGAAGCAACGAGTTGCTGTGAAAAGATGACGAATGATGGGTTGAGCGATTGCTCAGCAACTTCTCAACAGCCTCCAGTTTCTACTACTTCGCGTGGAAGGAGATCAAATTTTCCTCGTGAGGATGCGCACAGTGTCAGACAAGCAAAGTGTCAGATCGAGGACGAGAAAGTCCGTCAACACATCCGATAAGCAAGTTGGCCCAGTAGCAATTTTCCAATAGTACAAGCGACTAGTTGCTGGAACGATGGGTCGAGCAATTGCCCTGCAACTTCTGAACCACACCCCTAGACAGTGGCGGAGGACGAGAAAAATTTAAGGTGGGGCGAACCCTAAAGGCTAAAAAATGATTTGATGCAATATCAAAATAGCATGTACACAGGAATAATACACTCTAATAATTTTAGGTGATTCTAAACTGAATCATTAAATTCAGTGGAATTTTCACACAAAAATAAATAAATTCAATGGAAAAAACATATCTAAATAGAAAAATGGCCTGAAAAAATATGGACTAGATTGCCAAAGCTATTTTCTGAAAAAGTATCATAAATTTGATAAATTCTCGACACGAAAATGTACTCCCTCCATTTCTAAATATAAGACTTTTTAGAGATTCCTATATGGACTACATATGGAGCAAAATGAGTGAATCTACACTCTAAAATATATCTATATACATCCGTATGTAGTCCATATATATACATCCATATGTAGTCCATATAGGAATCTCTAAAAAGACTTATACTCCCCCGTCTCAAAATAAGTGACTCAACTTTGTACTAGTTTTAGTACAAAATTATTACAAAGTCGAGTCACTTATTTTGAGACGAAGGGAGTATTTCAGAAAGGAGGGAGTAGAAATTTATAGCTCTCTGTGTGTATACGTTTTTTTTTCTGAGTGGGACTCCGTGTGTATACGTGGTATACTGGTGCGTGCGCTGGATCAATTGGGATTGACCTGATCGCTTTGGCAGTTCCGCTTAGGGAACGATGCCTGGCAGCAGGAACTAATGGGCCTAAACAACGTGGACCGAAGCTGAGCGACCAGGCCCTCTCCTTTTTCTTCTTTTTCCCTTTTTCTAGCGACCTGACCCCACGCACAGAGAATCAGCCAGCCACTCAGCGTATGCGCACATGTATAAATCTTTCTGCCAAAAATCAAGGTAGGGCGGGCGCCCTGCCTCGCCCTACCGGGAGCTCCGCCTGTGCCCCTAGACCTTAGTGGGTTGAGATTCTGATGGAGGTAATTGAGCAGCTTGGACAGTTTTAGCCTTCAAATTTTAGCCTTCAAATTGGAGGTTCCGGACGGCGCGTTCTGATGATTAGCCTCCCCTGCTCAGTGAAGGGGTTGAGGTTGGTCAGCATAGCCTTAGGGCATCTCCAACGCCGACCAACAAACCTCCTGCAACGGTCTAGAGCGCGCTGTCCGATCTGTGGAAGCCATCCAATGTGGGCCTGTATCGGTCCGGACGCGATTTCTCCCGCAAACCGGAGACAAAAGTGGAGGAGGTTTGCGGGAGTCTGACCGATCCCAAGCCCGCTTCTGACCGCCCTGGCTCATCAAAACCCCTCCCCCTCCCACGTGTTTTCGGTTAGCGCCACTCCAGAGCGTCAACGCCTGCATTCATGTCCGGCAAGAGCGGACGCGACCGCTCATTGGCGCCGGACTGAAGTGGCGCGCCGCCCGCGCCGCTTCCCGGTGCAGGCGACTGCCGCACGTTCAAACGACACGACGGCCGTTCGTCTGCCGCCCGCATTGATGGCACGCGGTTGACGAGGCGTCTCCTCCGGCTCCACCCGTTCGTCCCTTTGCCGCCCACCGGTGCTATATAAACTGATGCTCCGGCCATAGCAACAGTCATCCATCTCCGCACCACTCCCCGCCATGGATCCCTTCGCCGCCAAAGCTCTCTGGGACGGGCTGACGTCGGAGCAGAAGAAGGCCATGGCCACCATTGCTACCGACTGGCAGGCCGGCAGGCAGTCGGAGGATGTGCAAATGGAGGACGCCTCCGACGACGAGCCAGCGCCACCCTCCTCTTCCACCGCGGCACCCTCCTCCTCCTTTCCACCCTCACCATTATATGGGCATGGTACGGGAGGAGCGGGAGGAGCAGTTCCGGGAGGCGTAGGCCGATGCCAACTACAACCACAACCTCCTCCAGGAGCATCTGCAGGCGGAAGAGCAGGATGCCACTGGTAGGGCGGTCGCGCCGCACGCGGACCTGGCGGAGCATGAGGCACTGCTCGATTCCTACCGCTCTGCTCGCGAGATCCGTCTCGCCCGCTCGCGGTACCGGCAGCGGGTGGCCGAGGTGGTGGCCGTCGGCAAGGAGTGCGATGACGAGGCGGGCGAGGCGTTATTCGGCGACACCGGCGACGAGGAGGCCGCGCCTCGGCGCCACGACCACGACCACGAAGAAGCCGGCACGTCCGCGGGCGCCGCCGACAGCGAGGAAGAGTAGTGCATGTTAGGTCGTCGCCGCTTGTGTCCTAGGAAGGCCACCGCTCCTCTCCTCCCATTGACGCCAAGCTTGCACTACTAGGGAAAACACTAGCAGTAGCGCGGGTTTTGGTATAGCAGTAGCGCGGGTGGGCGCGCTACTAGTAAGGCGCTACAACTAAACTTTAGCAGTAGCACAGTTCACTCACGCGCTACTGCTACATGGGAAAACACTAGCAATAGCGCTGGGTTTTGGTATAGTAGTAGCGTGGGTGGGCGCGCTACTAGTAAGGCGCTACAGCTAAACTTTAGCATTAGCGCGGTTCACTCACGCGCTACTGCTAACTTAGGTAGCAGTAGCGCTGTCCCTACCCAGCGCTACTGATAGTTACTAGTAATGCACTACATACCCGCGCTACTACTACTCGTTTGTATTCCATTTCTCTATTATTTTATAGTGTATTTATATACCGTTATACAAGTTTTGATACAATAGCAATTTAGAGATTGTTATATCATTATGATCATGATAAATTATTATATCAGTGAGTGAAAGAAACGTGGATTAGATTCAAATGGAAGCAACATGGTGCAGATCCAAAGTAAACATGGATTAGATTCAAGTGAAGGCAACATGGTGCAGATCCAAAGTAGTACTAATTCAAACTTGGTAGTAGATTAGTAGTACTTTGGATCTGCACCATGTTGCCCCCACTTGAATCTAATCCACGTTTCTTTCACCCACTGATATAATAATTCATCATGATCATAATGATATAACAACTCAGCATCATCATCATAATAATAACTCATCATCATTATCATAATAATAAGTCATACTCATCATCATCATAGTCATCTAATAACTCATCATTCTAGCACATCACTCATCATAATAACAACTCCTCGTCATCATAGTCATAACCAGCACTAGTTAATTGTTCTTAGCACATGATCATAAGTACTAGCTAAGGACATGCTACCCTCTCTAAGAAAAAATAGCATAAAACATGATAGCCCCTGACTCTCCATTATGGAGAATGGAGATCAACCTGTCTCCAATTCATGGGCTTCGCACCATGTTGCCTCCAAGTACCTCCCTGCGATCATTCATAACTTTTTTTCATCCTTTGATTGTGAGGTCTTCATCTCTTCGAGAAATCGTGTATGGACAGCGGAGAACTGTAGGCAGACTTGGCCGTAAGCTAATGATATCAATGTGACCTTTCATATGCATCAGATGAGGCACACAATCCTTTGGGATTTTCTATTGAAGAACATAATAATGATGTAGTTAGCAATGTAGTTTAGCTTTAGAAGGATGTATGCAAAAGATGCACTGGTGTCATAATAGTAAAAAAATCTTATCATGCCATTTCCATGGATGTTACAGTAGTTCGAAACGTGGACTAGTGACACGTATTGACCATAATAGGAGGAGTTTCATAATTGTTGTTGAAAGTCTCAACATCAATAATAAATGAGATAAGATGATTTTTCTCCTCGTAAGTTAGTTCAAAGCCATCAGTGTAGTAGGTTTTGTCTACTACCTTCCGTACATTTTTTGAAGAATGAAAACAAGCTGTCAATGGAAATAAGCCGTCAATGATTTTTAAATAAACAATATAAATTACTCAACAAATTTATTTGACAAACTCACAAAGAGGTAGAATTAGAAGCGTGTCCACATCCACCCAAATGTCGACATTATCTTCAATTTCATCTTGGGGCCGAAAATCGAAGATTATTTTTATATCCTCCTTAAATTCATAGGCCTTGCATAGTCCTCTCCAAGTTGAGCAACCAAAATGTGAGCTATTTGGTGCATTAAATAGCTTAACCCAAAAATTGAAACCATGCTTCGTCCTAAGGTGAGCTCTCTTCATCTCTGTACTCTCTCTATCTTTGAAACCGAGCTTTTTCAAGACATACGGTCTTGCATGACATGGGATGAATTATTCGAATTGTAAAAAATGGAAATTACATGTTGAAGCCAAAAATCACAAGTCATGCTTAATTACGGAAAATTTCTTGTCGTTGTTACGTATCGTAAAAAGTCGAAAGTCTCCTTCAGCACAATGGTGAAGCACCTACCGTTTTGCAGATGAGGCATCTTGTCGCACATACCCCGGTCGTCTTCGCAGTAGTCGCACTCAGGGATCCTATCGTCGTCAGACATTTTCTGTGTTCATATAAGTCAAAGATTAAAAATCAACGACAAATAACAAGAACTCAACACACAGATCATTAATTATTATTCATCACGGGTTGACTTTCGGTCTGTCGAGTCTTTCCTTGAAAACTCTCATCTCACGTGGTGTATATAGTGGGCACTCCCTCTCTAACATTTGCGATCGTCGGTGATGGTCGCTCCTCCGTTCATTCGAAAGTGCATTACACCAAGATGTCTAGCACCTTCGAATGAAGAAGAAGCGACCCACACGACAACAGTCGGGATTCTTCTTCTCTTATATTTCGACAGTATATGGTGGACTCTCCCTCACAGATATTTCGACCGCTGGTGATGGTCGCTTCCCCTCCTCCTCTCGTGCATCACCAACGTATATCACGAGAAGAAGGAAAGGAAGCGACCCCCACGACAACAGTCGGCATTCTTCTTCTCTCATATTCCGACGGCACATGGTGGACTCTCTCAAAGTTACACAAGGAGACCCGATGGAATGACAGTCAACCCGTTACATATATCGAGTAATGACATAAAAAATTACCTATGGGTTGCCGGAGTGTCATTTAATTCCTGTTTCGGCAAATCACGAGCACTTGATATTTCCTACTTTATAGCACAAGTCATGCTGAAATCCACGGAAAATTCCGGCATGACCTTTGCTAAAACAGGACATATCGAACGCCTGAAATTTGCCGAAACGGAAATTAATCAACATTCCGGCAAAACATAGACCACTCGGAGATGTTCCCTGTAAAATGCATCCATTTTGTCAGATTTTTTCAAAATCAATAATGATTTTGAAACATAGGCCACTCCGTGCCATTGGCACATAGGGGTCGACTGGTTTCCCCATGAATCCAGTGCTTGGAATGGATCTTCTTTAATCAGTGACCTCAATGACATGAGCGCTTGGTGGTCAGTGGCGCTTGTTGTGGCAGTTTCAGCAATGGACAAGGTGACTGCATGCACGGCGTAGGCCGAACACGGGAGAGAAAGGAAGGCAAACATCAAAAACTGCATGACTATCATGATCGACATGTTTAGGCGACGCATACAGAGGCTGGTTTTCGGACTAGCTAGAAGCTTGTTGTGCTTATATAGTGATTCTTTCCTTTTCGTTTCTTCTTTTGCAGGGAGGCAAGTTGCATGGACCCGTCGGTTTCATGTGTAGGAATTTTTTGGTGTCTTCCAAAACACTATATACTACATTTATTTGGTTGTTGAATAAAATCATACAGAATCAGTGTATGAATGATTGGTACAAATATTTGCAATTGAACTTGAGGAAATTTACCTAAGGAAGCTGGGTACAAACTATCTGGAATATAGTCTATATATACTGAAATTATTCGCCTACGCACAGTATAAGTTTGGAATTGGCTAGGCTATTTACAGTTCAGCTCTGTAGATTGATATAAGCCTACACTTTAAAATAGGAACCAAACTATTTAAACGTGGCATATATCTCACATGTATGCGCTTAGGAATAAGAAGGAATTTGACTCGAAAAATAATCGGTTATGATCGTGGTTGGTTAATTCGATTAGGAGTCTAATTGAATTTTATCTGGATACAGATTTGAACATTCAAGAATATGAGTATAAATATGTCCCTACCCTCTAGCCTCAAATACGCATTGTGAGCTGCACCACGGACTTGGCGAAGGAATTAGAGGGTAGACAAATATACTCGTGCTATGTTATATTCTCAACATTGGCATGAGAGCATATTGCAAAGAGTTTTGACGGCCGTAACAATATCTCTTTATTTGAGATAGGAAAAATGACGTCATACTCCGAAAATGCATAGGAGCTCTCAGGTGCTACGCCCCCCCTATATTCAAAAATAATTTAGTAATTTAAAAAAAGTCAAAAAATCCCGGAACTTTTTATGGAATCAAACATGACCAAGTATTGCACTCGTATAAAAATATTAAATAGGAAATGACTTTTATTGTATCCGGGGTCAAAGATTTTCCAAAAAATGCTAGATACAAGTACTATTCATGCTATATTGTCGTCATAAATTTGTTTTTTTTTGCCCTGAAGTCAACGAGAATTATTCCTTGGCTAAACTTTTTATATGAGTACAATACCTAGTCATATTTGGTTCAAAAATATATCCAGGTTTTTCTTGACTTTTTTTTGAATTATTAAATTATTTTTAAATATAGGGGGTGGAGCACCCGAGTGCTTCTAATCCGCTTCCGTCATACTCTTGCTATTTTCCTGGAAACAAACTTCCGTTGGGTACTCCTAGTCCTCCCAATCCGGAACCAAGCCACGGAATCAATCGATCTCGCGACGCCCAACCTCGCCGCCTCCTACGACTTCTCGTCACGGCCGCCGCCTCGCCGTCCTCGCCACGGCCGCCGTCTTGCCGTCTCGCCGTCCCCGTCGCGGCCGCTGCATCGCCGTCAACCAGCCAGGACCTCTGACTTGCTGGGATCGCTGCTGCTCCAAGTCTGCCTCGAGTAGTCACCAAGCCACACGAGCTGCCGTTGGATACTCGGAATCTGCAGGTCACAACCTTATTTGTTCCTGCTGCTGTAGCGAGAAAATGGTTCGGCTAGCACTTCGGAAGGGTAGTATCGATGTAATAACGACCAACTCCTACTCCTCGTTTCCGCGAAGCTGCTCGACAGCTGCTCCAGAAAATTGCACTGCGCCGTTCTGTTTCTCCAGAAGCTGGCTTCTAGGAGCCGTCGTGTTCGGCCAGCTTCTCGAGAAGCGCGGAGGCGGAGGACTTCCGAACGGGCCCTAAGAACAACAAAAAGGCTAGAGTGTTTATGCTTGGATCTGTTAGGAAACGTTGCATGAAAAAAAAATCTACGCACACGCAAGATCTATCCATGGAGATGCATAGTAATGAAAGTGAAGAGTGTATCTATGTACCCTCGTAGACCGTAAGCGGAAGCATTTGACAACGCGGTTGATGTAGTCGAACTTCTTCGCGTTCCAACCGATCGAGCACCGAACGTACGGCACCTCCGCGCCTCCGCGTGTGGACCCTACGGGTTCGAGAACTATGTAGACATGACCGAGACACCTCTCCGGTCAATAACCAATAGCGGAACCTGGATGCCCATATTGGCTCCTACATATTTTACGAATATCTTTATCGCTCGAACCGTTATGACAACATACGTAATTCCCTTTGTCCATCGATATGTTACTTGCCCGATATTCGATCGTCGGTATCTTCATACCTAGTTCAATCTCGTTACCGGCAAGTCTCTTTACTCGTTCCGTAATACATCACCTCGTAACTAACTCCTTAGTCATTTGCTTGCAAGCTTATGATGTGTATTACCGAGATGGTTCAGAGATACCTCTTCGATACTCGGAGTGACAAATTCTAATCTCGATCTATGCCAACTCAACAAACACCTTCGGAGATACTCATAGAGCATCTTTATGATCACCCAGTTACGTTGTGACGTTTGATAGCACACAAGGTATTCCTCCGGTATCCGAGAGTTGCATAATCTCATAGTCGAAGGAATATGTATTTGTCATCAAGAAAACAATAGCAATAAACTGAACGATCAATATGCTAAGCTAACGGATTGGTCTTGTCCATCACATCATTCTCCTAATGATGTGATCCCGTTATCAAATGACAGCACATGTCTATGGTTAGGAAACCTTAACCATCTTTGATCAATGAGCTAGTCTAGTAGAGGCTTACTAGGGACACGATATTTGTTTATGTATTCACACATGTATTTAAGTTTCCGATCAATACAATTCTAGCATGAATAATAAACCTTTATCATGAATAAGGAAATATAAAATAACAAATTTATTATTGCCTCTAGGGCACATGTCCTTCAGTCTCCCACTTGCACTAGAGTCAATAATCTAGTTCACATCGCCATGTGATTAACACCCATAGTTCACATCGCCATGTGACTAACACCCAAAGAGTTTACTAGAGTCAATAATCTAGTTCACATCGCCATGTGATTAACACCCAAAGAGTACTAAGGTATGATCATGTTTTGCTTATGAGAGAGGTTTAGTCAACGGGTCTGCCACATTCAGATCCGTATGTATTTTGCAAGTTTCTATGTCTACAATGCTCTGCATGGAGCTACTCTAGCTAATTGCTCCCACTTTCAATATGCATCCAGATTGAGACTCAGAGTCATCTGAATCAGTGTTAAAGCTTGCATCGATGTAACCCTTTACGACGAATTCTTTATCACCTCCATAACCGAGAAATGTTTCCTTAGTCCTCTTAGGTAACTAAGGATAATTTTGACCGCTGTCCAGTGATCTACTCCTGGATCACTATTGTACCCCCTTGCCAAACTCATGGTAAGGTACACAATAGGTCTGGTGCACAGTATGGCATACTTTATAGAACGTATGGCTGAGGCATAGGGAATGACTTTCATTCTCTCTCTATCTTCTGCCGTGGTCGGGCTTTAAGTCTTACTCAACTTCACACCTTACAATACAGGCTAGAACTCCTTCTTTGGCTGATCCATTTTGAACTTCTTCAAAACTTTTGTCAAGGTATGTGCTTTGTGAAAGTCATATTAAGCGTCTCAATCTATCCCTATAGATCTTGATGCCCAATATATAAACAGTTTCACCGAGGTCTTTCATTGAAAAATTCTTATTCATGTATCCTTTTATGCTATCCAGAAATTCTATATCATTTCCAATCAACAATATGTCATCCACATATAATATCAGAAATGCTACAGAGCTCCCACTCACTTTCTTGTAAATATAGGCTTTACCGTAAGTCTGTATAAAACCATATGCTTTGATCACCTCATCAAAGCGTACATTCCAACTCCGAGATGCTTGCACCAGTCCATAGATGGATCGTTGGAGCTTGCACACTTTGTTAGCATATTTAGGATTGACAAAACCTTCTGGTTGCATCATATACAACTCTTCTTTAAGAAATCCATTAAGGAATGCAGTTTTGACATCCATTTGCCAGATTTCTTAATCATAAAATGCGGCAATTGCTAACATGATTTGGACAGACTTAAGCATCGCTACGGGTGAGAAAGTCTCATCGTAGTCAACTCCTTGAACTTGCCAAAACCTTTCGCGACAAGTCGAGCTTTGTAGATAGTAACATTACCATCAGCGTCAGACTTCTTTTTGAAGATCCATTTATTTTCTATGGCTTTTTGATCATCGGGAAAGTCCACCAAAGTCCACACTTTGTTCTCATACATGGATCCTATCTCAGATTTCATGGCCTCAAGCCATTTATCGGAATCTGGGCTCATCATAGCTTCTTCATAGTTCGTAGGTTCACCTTGGTCTAGTAACATGACTTCCAGGACAGGATTACCGTACCACTCTGGTGCGGATCGTGTTCTGGTCGACCTACGAGGTTCAGTAGTAACTTGATCTGAAGTTTCATGATCATTATCATTTGCTTCCTCTCTAGTTGGTGTAGGCATCACGGTAACTGTTTTCTGTGTTGTGCTACTTTCCAATTCGAGAGAAGGTACAATTACCTCATCAAGTTCTACTTTCCTCACATTCACTTCTTTCGAGAGAAACTCCTTCTCTAGAAAGGTTCCATTCTTGGCAACAAAGATCTTGCCTTCGGATCTGTGGTAGAAGGTGTACCCAATTGTTTCCTTAGGGTATCCTATGAAGACGCACTTCTCTGATTTGGGTTCGAGCTTATCAGGCTGAAGCCTTTTGACATAAGTGTCGCAACCCCAAACTTTAAGAAACTACATCTTAGGTTTCTTGCCAAACCACAGTTCATACGGCGTCGTCTCAACGGATTTAGATGGTGCCCTATTTAACGTGAATGCGGCTGTCTCTAATGCATAACCCCAAAACGATAGTGGAAAATCGGTAAGAGACATCATAGAACGCACTATATATAATAAAGTACGGTTACGACGTTCGGACACACCATTACGCTGTGGTGTTCCAGGTGGCGTGAGTTGTGAAACAATTCCACATTGTTTTAAATGAAGTCCAAACTCGTAACTCAAATATTCGCCTCCGTGATTAGATCGTAGAAACTTTATTTTCTTGTTACGATGATTCTCCACTTCACTCTAAAATTCTTTGAACTTTTCAAATGTTTCAGACTTGTGTTTCATCAAGTAGATATACCCATGCCTACTCAAATCATCTGTGAAGGTCAGAAAATAACGATACCCGTCGCGTGCTTCAACACTCATCGGACCGTATACATCGGTATGTAATATTTCCAATAAGTCATTAGCTCGCTCCATTGTTCCGGAGAATGGAGTTTTAGTCATCTTGCCCATGAGGCATGGTTCACAAGTATCTAATGATTCCAAAAATCCATACACATGGAGTTTCTTCATGCGCTTTACACCAATATGACCTAAACGGCAGTGCCACAAGTATGTTGCACTATCATTATCAACTTTGCATCTTTTTGGCATCAATATTATGAATATGTGTATTACTACGATCGAGATTCAATAAACCATTCACATCGGGTGTATGACCATAGAAGGTTTTATTCATGTAAACAGAACAACAATTATTCTCTGACTTAAATGAATAATTGTATTGCAATAAACATGATCCAATCATATTCATGCTCAACGCAAACACCAAATAACATTTATTTAGGTTTAACACTAATCCTGAAGGTAGAGGTAGTGTGCGATGGTGATCGTATCAACCTTGGAATCATTTCCAACACATATCGTCACCTCGCACTTAACTAGTCTCTGTTTATTCTGCAACTCCTGTTTTGAGTTACTAATCTTTAGCAACTGAACCGGTATCGAATACCCAGGGGCTACAACGAACACTAGTAAGGTACACATCAATAACATGTATATCAAATATACTTTTGTTTACTTTGCCATCCTTCTTATCCGCCAAGTATCTGGGGCAGTTCCACTTCTAGTGACCATTTCCTTTGCAGTAGAAGCACTCAGTTTCAGGCTTGGGTCCAGCTTTGGACTTTTTCACGGGAGTGGCAACTTGCTTGTCATTCTTCTTGAAGTTCCCTTTCTTTCCCTTCCCCTTTTTCTTGAAACTAGTGGTCTTATTTAACCATCAACACTTGATGCTCTTTCTTGATTTCTACCTTCGCCGATTTTAGCATCGCGAAGAGCTCGGAAATCATTTTCGTCATCCCTTGCATATTATAGTTCATCACGAAGTTCTAGTAGCTTGGTGATAGTGACTAGAGAACTCTGTGAATCACTATCTTATCTGGAAGAATAACTCCCACTTGATTCAAGCGATTGTAGTACCCAGACATTCTGAGCACATGCTCACTGGCTAAGCTATTCTCCTCCATTTTGTTGGCAAAGTACTTGTCAGAGGTCTCATACCTCTCGACATGGGCATGAGTCTGAAATACCAATCTTAGCTCTTGGAACATCTCATATGCCCCGTGGCGTTCAAAACGTTTTTGAAGTCCCGGTTCTAAGCCGTAAAGCATGGTGCACTAAACTATTAAGTAGCCATCATATCGAGCTTGCCAAACGTTCATAACGTCTGCATCTGCTCCTACAATAGGTCTGTCACCTAGCGGTGCATTAAGGACATAACTCTTCTGTGCAGCAATGAGGATATTCCTCAGATCACGGACCCAGTCCGCATCATTACTACTATCATCTTTCAACTTAGTTTTCTCTAGGAACATATGAAAATATAGGGGAGCTATATCGCGAGCTGTTGATCTACAACATAGATATGCAAAACTATTAAGACTAGGTTTATGATAAATTAAGTTCAATTAATCAAATTACTAATGAACTCCCACTTAAATAAACATCCCTCAAGTTATCTAAGTGATACGTGATCCAAATCAACTAACCCATGTCCGATCATCACGTGAGATGGGGTAGTCATCAATGGTGAACATCTCTATGTTGATCATATCTACTATATGACTCACGTTCGACCTTTCAGTCTCCAGTGTTCCGAGACCATGACTGTACATGCTAGGCTCATCAAGTTTAACCCAAGTATTCTGCATGTGCAAAACTGTCTTACACCCGTTGTATGTGAACGTAGAGTCTATCACACCCGATCATCACGTGGTGCTTCGAAACGACGAACTTTGGCAATGGTGCATACTCGGGGAGAACACTTTTATCTTGAAATTTAGTGAAGGGATCATCTTATAATGCTACCGCCGTTCTAAGCAAAATAAGATGCATAAAGGATAAACATCACATGCAATCAAAATATGTGACATGATATGGCCATCATCATCTTGTGCTTTTGATCTCCATCTCCAAAGCATAGTCATGATCTCCATCATCACCGGCTCGACACCTTGATCTCCATCGTTGCGTTGGGGTCATCTCGCCAACTATTGCTTCTACAACTATCGATAACGCATAGAGATAAAGTAAAGCAATTACATGGCGCTTGCATTTCATACAATAAAGAGACAACCCTAAGGCTCCTGCCTTTTGTTGATATTACAAAACATGATCATCTCATACATCAACATATATCATATCACGTCTTGACCATATCACATCACAACATGCCCTGCAAAAACAAGTTAGACGTCCTCTACTTTGTTGTTGCAAGTTTTACGTGGCTGCTACGGGCTTCTAGCAAGAACCGTTCTTACCTACGCAAAAACCACAATGGTGTTTCATCAAGTTTGCTGTTTTAACCTTCTTCAAGGATTAGTCGTAGTCAAATTCGATTCAACTAAAGTAGGAGAAACAGACACCCGCCAGCCGCCTTTATGCAAAACTAGTTGCATGTCTGTCGGTGGAACTGGTCTCATGTGCGTGGACATGTAAGGTTGGTCCAGGCCGCTTCATCCCACAATACCGCCTAATCAAAATAAGATGTTGGTGGTAAGCAGTATGACTATCACCGCCCACAACTCTTTGTGTTCTACTCGTGCATATCATCTACGCATAGACCTGGCTCGGATGCCACTGTTGGGAAACGTTGCATGGAAAATAAAAAAATTCTACGCACACGCAAGATCTATCCATGGAGATGCATAGCAACGAGAGGGGAGAGTGTGTCTACGTACCCTCGTAGACCGTAAGCAGAAGCATTTGACAACGCGGTTGATGTAGTCGAACTTATTCGCGTTCCAACCGATCGAGCACCGAACGTACGGCACCTCCGCGTTCAGCACACGTTCAGCTGGATGACGTCCTCCGCCTTCTTAATCCAGCAAGACGGCGAGGTAGTGGATGGGTTCCGGCAGCACGACGGCATGGTGACGGTGATGGTGAACCTATCTCCACAGGGCTTCGCCTAAGCACTACGAAAATATGACCGGGGATGTAATCGGTGGAGGGAGGCGCCGCACACGGCTAAGACAATGTTGTGTTGTGCTAGGTGCCCCCTCCCTCATATATATAGGTGGGAGGGAGGGGGGAGAGGCCAAAGGGTGCCCCAAGTAGGTCCGAATCCTACTTGGGCTTGCCCTAGGCCGCCCCCCTTTCCTTCTTTTGGCGCCAAGGGGAAGGAAGGGGAAGGTGGCGCCCCCCTCTTTCCTTTCTCCCACAAGGTGGGGAAAGGCAGGAGGAGGTGGCGCCACCCCCCTTTCCTTCTTCTAGGGCCAGCGGCCAGGGAGAGGGCGCGCCAGCCCCTCTGTGGGCTGGTGTGTGCCTCTCCTTGGCCCATTAGGCCCATAGACCTCCCGGGGCCTCCCGGAACCCCTTCCGGTGATCCGATGACTACCCGGTGCACTCCGAAAATATTCCGGTGTCCGAATACCATCGTCCTATACATATCAATCTTTACCTCTCGACCATTTTGAGACTCCTTGTTATGTCCGTGATCTCATTCGGGACTCCGAACAACATTCGGTCACCAAATCATATAACTCATATAACACTATATCGTCAAGGAACGTTAAGCGTGCGGACCCTACAGGTTCGAGAACTATGTAGACATGACCGAGACACCTCTCCGGTCAATAACCAATAGCGGAACCTGCATGCCCATATTGGCTCCTACATATTCTACGAAGATCTTTATCGGTCGAACCGTTATGACAACATACGTAATTCCCTTTGTCCATCGGTATGTTACTTGCCCGAGATTCGATCGTCGGTATCTTCATACCTAGTTCAATCTCGTTACCGGCAAGTCTCTTTACTCGTTCCGTAATACATCACCTCGTAACTAACTCCTTAGTCATTTGCTTGCAAGCTTATTATGTGTATTACCGAGATGGCCCAGAGATACCTCTCCGATACTCGGAGTGACAAATCCTAATCTCGATCTATGCCAACTCAACAAACACCTTCGGAGATACCTGTAGAGCATCTTTATGATCACCCGGTTACGTTGTGATGTTTGATAGCACACAAGGTATTCCTCCGGTATCCGGGAGTTGCATAATCTCATAGTCGAAGGAATATGTATTTGACATGAAGAAAGCAATAGCAATAAACTGACCGATCAATATGCTAAGCTAACGGATGGGTCTTGTCCATCACATCATTCTTCTAATGATGTGATCCCGTTATCAAATGACAACACATGTCTATGGTTAGGAAACCTTAACCATATTTGATCAACGAGCTAGTCTAGTAGAGGCTTACTAGGGACACGGTATTTGTTTATGTATTCACACATGTATTTAAGTTTCCGATCAATACAATTCTAGCATGAATAATAAACCTTTATCATGAATAAGGAAATGTAAAATAACAACTTTATTATTGCCTCTAGGGCATATTTCCTTCAGGATCAATGTCTGATTCTCTAGCCGGAGAGTATGAACCAGAGGAATCAGCTCACAAAATAATGAGATTGGAGAAGGACTTTGGGGAAGTTTCACTTATCAAAGTTCTCAGCTTAGTGAATCAATTTTTGACCGCGAAGATGACAAAAACAACTACTATTAGTGCACATATGAATAAATTATGTGTGTTAGTAGAGGAACTAAAGAATGCAGGTTACCCTTTCCCTGAAGAAGTTCAAGTCATGGTTGCACTTACACTACTGCAGGATACTGCTAACGTGACACTACAATCAGAGACCCTTCGACGAAACTATGTGCAATGCATTAATCGCAAACGATGATGTAAAAAAACCATCAAAAAAGATGCAAAACGTTTGCGATGACGGATACATCAAACACGGTTCAGATTGTAGTTGCGTGTGCGATGGGTGGCATACGGTTCAGTTCAATGAACTGTTTGCGATGAGGCGGAACAACAGAAACGGGCTGCCAGATGAAGGTGTGTGCGATATACGGCATACAGTTCACTCCGATGAACTATTTGTGATTATGCAACACAAAAGACACGGTCAGCCAGATCAAGGTGTGTGCGATATATGGCATACGGTTCACTCAGATGAACTGTTTTCGATTAGGCAACGCAACAGAAACGGTTCAACTGAATAAGATGTGTGTGATATGCGGCAAACAGGTTCCTAATCAGAAATGTGTGCGAAGACCCATAATAACATAGACAATTTCTGCTAATAAGCCGTGTGTGTTGTGGGCAAACGCTTGCTAGTATACAATTGTCAGCGATTGATGAATTCATCATCGACGGGTTTCCTACTATGGTCTGTGTGCGTTGTCATTGCATACAGAACAACAATATATGTACTTATAAGGACTTGATTCCATAACCAAATTGAACATCCAATTACATAGGTGGCTAGTACACATATGACCTTTGCACACAGCAAAGTATGTTCCAAAATGCCTAGAAAACTCAAATAATGTATAGAAAAGCAAAACGAATGCTGGATAATTTCATATTTTTAGAATGACACTCCTATAGTTGCATGTTGCCTCTGAAAATAAATCAAGGCGAGAAGAGACAGCGTATGTCGTTTCGCACACATATAGGTGACAAGTTCCCTCTCGGAACCATGAGGCTTCTTGAGAGAAGCTCCGGTTTATAAGATGTTTATACCAAAATTTGTCCCAAATTGGACTGTTTTTTTTACCACAGCATCTTGGTGCCATGTCATAACACCATGCCATGTTTCATGATTTTGAGGCGAGTTTTGGATTTACAACAATTTTAAAACCAGGTTTCTCAATGTTTACTGTCAAGTCGGCACCGCCCTGGATATGCTTTTTTCCTCGTGGGTCCCAAATGTCAGAATCCAAATCTGTCACTACCATGCAGCTTTTATTATTAAGAATTACATCCTATTTGGTGTGCTAGCTGAAAATAAGTTTGGTGGGTGCTGGCAGGTGCTAAGAACTTGCGGGTTCTGTAATGAACAAAGATCAAAGCCCGGTATGAAAGAAAATATGGGTCAAAGCCGAGTTGAAAAGGGCAAAAATATCTAACTCCAGCTTACAAAAGGTACAAAAGCACGAGGATTAATTGTTCATCAGGTTTACACATAACCTAGATTGAACAGGGTAATAACATCTAACTCAACCAAAGGTTTCGGCAGTCACAATCAAATGGATCGGTCCGATCCATAAAATTAAGATCCCGGTACAAAAGATCTACTGGTCCATGATGACGACAAGTTGTTGTAAATAGAAGCCGAGCACGATCAGAAGCCCTTTGGTCCACCTGAAACTTCTTTTTATGCTGTTCAACATATAGTTCCGTGAGAAATTTCTTGTTGAAAAACTTAATCCTCACGGACAATAGTGCCCTCGCATTCCTCATGAAGAATGTGACAAAGCTAGTGTTTACATGGTTGGATGCATATCCTTCCACTGTTATTGTCTTCAAACGAATGTCATGAGATCTGAGAAAATCCTTGTGCTTCCTCTGCCATCAATTGGTTAGACCTTTTTCTCGAAGTCCTAGTACCTAAATAGACATGAAGATTGAAAACAGTTAATGTCTAAAATAGAGTATGTTGAAGGGGCGACAGCTGAACGGTTAATTCTAGTACATTATATATGGGCTTTCAATGTGTGTGAAATCATCACCTTTATATACAAATTCTCCAGACATGGAAAGCATCGCAGCAAGCCAATAGTGGTGTTCAGATCAAGACACCCAGTGGCGGAGCTAGCGTATGAGAACAGGGTGGTCCGCACGCAAATTTTTTCTTGATAAAAAATATGACATGTGAAAATTCTAACTAATTACCAATATTGTATAGAAATAGATCAATATGGTCTTACAAAGACACTAAAATTCTCAAGTAAGTCTAAGTTTTGCATAAAGAAGCCTACATAGTACATATTACATAGATCATACATAGTACATAGATATTATTCAACAATTCTGCGGTAAAAAATTATTTTCTATCAATAAAGCTATTTGGGGCAGATGATGTGCAAAATTATGCATTTGTTTGATTGATCTACTGGATAGCATAGCACCGCAAAAAGAAATACTAAATAAAAAATTGGATATTTAGTACCTTAAATCGGGTTGACTTGCTTAGTTGTTGCCGTTGGAATGGGGAAGTGGGGCACTGGCCGGTCGCCGACGGGCTTTGCACGGGCGTCAGGCAGCTGGAGAAGCAGGGGCGCCACCGCGCAGCGCAGGGCAGGGACGGGACCGCGGGAAGGAGAGGCGGGATCCTCCTCGGTGGCCGGGATCCGGCCGGCGAGGGCGGCGAGACGGCTATGGCGAGGGAGTCCGGAGTCGGGACGAGGCGGCTTGAAGGCTGGTTGTGCTTGATGCAACAAACTCGATGACGAGGGCGTGTGGTTGCTGCGTTCGTTCTGGGTCAACAGGCAAGTGTTATTGGGTAATTTTTTCCCTGGCCCATTTACAGATCCATAGATTCATAGGCTTATCAGAAATCCCAGGGTGGGCCGCGGCCCACCCTGTCCACCCTGTAGCTCCGCCCCTGAAGACACCCTATATAAATATATAAGGTCTTGACAGAATCCAGCACCCCTGATACGCCATCTATAGACAAGCTCTTCATTCAGCATAGAACATAATATTAGCACCGAAAGTGTACTCCAAGATGATATTTAACTTATGCGCACAAATGAAAAATGCAGATTACAAAAGTGTACATGGATAACATACAGTGCCTGAATAAGTGTGGCGCCAACCACCAACTTGTAACCATCAAACGGATCAGGAAATACACTCAAGGTCTCTAGTTTAGGCGCAGAGACCATAGTTATTTGCGAAGGTTTATAACAACAATCAAGGAGCAACATTTGAAGTGAAGGGGCATCTTCGATGATGAGCTCCTGTCCTTCAAAATGAATTCCAATGCTTACAAGGTGAGGCGACTTTATTTTGAGACAAGGGTTATGGATTCCTTTTCCAAAAACAAGCACCAAACGCTCCAGTGTAGGGCAGCTGGAGTGGATGATGCTGTGCAGTGAGGCCACCGACAGATCAACCAACACAAGCGCAAGTTTTTTCAGCAGTGGGAGTCGAAGCATTTGTATCAGATTGTCTGCTGGATGGCATCGGGTCAAGGTGGCGGTGTGGAGAGAGGAGGAAAACCATGAGATGGGCATCGGTGGTGAAGGCACAAATGCAACTCTTGGTGGTAACCTATCGATGTAGTAATGGTAGAACTCAAGCTGCTGGAGTTTATCGAATTGATGGGATCTCAGCCAGGCGGCCACCGTGCAGGGTATGTCCAGCAGGTAACATGCCGGGATGCAGATACATTTAACGGAGCCCTGGTGGGAGGAGATGATGGCTCCAGGGAGTTCAGAATCATCATCGACAGATAGCTGACGATAGTCGAGATTAAGAGGCACGACGCGCCATTGAGTGCGCCACCGAGATGCGAGGACTTGTGTGCGGCAGCCATCCTTGGTGGGGAGAAGGGAGATGATCTCCCCAAGGATGGCGTCCGGGAGATCGCTGATGTGGTCCGCCGGAGATTCTACTGGTTCCTCATGTCCAAGGGGCGTGGCCGCTTCTAGCCGCGCAGCCGGGTCCAAGATCTACATCCGGCGATGGCGCTGGCCGGAGCCTCATCTGTGTACATACCAATCTGAAAGAAAAAAATTGGCAGAAACATACATGTAGGACATTCAAAATCAATTCTCAAGATCTGGAAGAAAAAGAGGCACAAACGTATATGTAGGACATTCAAAATCAATTCTCAAGATCTGGGCATGAATTATTAGCACGCATGCTAACCCTAGTCGGATTATTAGCAAAAATCATTTGTACAGAACAAATAATTAATCACTAACCCTATACGGATACCATTCAAACAATCCAAACACTACGTTGCATCTAACGGATCTTAAGTACTCTGATTTCATGGATGATAGAACATACCATAGGATTTTGTATTCCAAAAAAATTAGAGAGGGGGGTGTGGATTAACCAGAGAAAACGATGATAAGTTTTATATACCGCACAAATGGTTATATATGACTAACCGGTTTTTCGTTCTGAGTCGCATTCGTTTGCGGAGTGCTGTTGACCTCCGCTCCGGCTGGGGGTGGGGGGGGCACGACGGCGGCCGACCGAAGTCAAGGTCGCGCTGCTGCCCGCGGCGGGGTTGGGGCGGATGGGACCTCAGTGCGGAGGGCGACGTGCAACTGGCGGTGCCCAGCTTCACGCGGTTTGCGGGGGGCTGTCACCGCCCCGGCGTCGCCAACTCCCCTCCGATGGTGCGCTTCGGGCGGCAGTCCTCATACACGCTCGTCCAGAGTGGCTGCGGGAACGTTGGTGACCCACTATGGACCGGGGGTGCGGTGGCCGTTGGGCCTATTAGGGGAGGTGGTGCTGTGGCAGCTCAGTGCGCAGTTAATATGGACCAGATGGGGGGAGCGAGAAGGGCGGTGGTCAAAGGCTTCGGGTCTCGCGCTCCCGGTGTTGTCGACTGTGTGGGCGGACTTCTGGCCAGTTCCTGGATTGGGACCATCATTCACACAGCTACTGGGTCGCATTCCTCCCGTAATGCACACACCTGCGGATTCACGCCGGTCGCGGTCTGCCTGCGGCGGGACGGACTGCTGCATGTCCTGTTCAAATCACGCCTGTCGCATGCCACACCGGGGCCGTGGCTGCACGTATATATATTTTGTGTTTTTTGATGATTCATTCTGCCGATTTATGGCTTAACCGAAGCATGCACGCGCTAACGCACACGGTCCGAATAACTAAGCCGTAGGTGGGGGGGATGGTTGGTGGGGGGTAGATGATGTGTTGTGGGCCAGGTAAATCCAGGGACCTCCTTTTGTAAGAAGAGCATCAAAACGTGTCCTCAATGTGCGGAAAAACACAATCTCACAGGTCTAGGGGTGGTTGGTTGGTTCGTGCAGTTGGGTGGGGTTTGGGGGTGAGTATTTGCTCCTCACCAGGGGGTCGTGTAAGAAGGCGGTGAGGGGTGAAGTTAGTCTGGTATTAGGTTGTTGGGGGAGGTTGTTGGTTGGGTGTAGAGGGTGAGAAATATGGGGGGTTGGTGTGTTGTTTGGTCTACCTGAAAGGAATGTGTTGTGTCCCAGACAGGTATAATATTAGTGTGTGGGGAGTGACGAAAGTGTAAAATCAAGGGCGCAAAGATGTTCAAATCTCTTGCATGGGGAAACATCACAGAGAACCAATATTTGGAAGCCATTTTAGGCACATGTACTCAAATTGAGGGTTGCACAATTAAAGTCCTAGGAAATCAATCACAATGGAGAAAAACGGTCGAATGATCTCTAATTGTTTTGTCATTTTTAACACAACACGCCGTTGGTCACAGTTTCACTGCCGAAAAAGGTTGACATGCTCAGATGGCTGTGGTGGGGCAGGAGGTGTGTGTAGTGGTGGGGGGGGGGGTCTGGCAGTAGTACACTACGAGTCGTGAGCCTCCGTTTGGGATTATTGATCATTTTGTGAGCATATATGCCCACCTCAAAGTCGTGAATTGGTTATTAAAAGCATTACCAACCCTTTCATACCTACATGTTCGGTTGCCACATGCAAAGCAATCGTGGTCCTCATCGGACACACATCCCTCGTGCGGTTATCATGACTTGCCCATTCGTTAGTTCCGAAAGGGTTTCAGTTTCACGACAACGAGAGGCATTTGCCAAAGGTGGATTCATCTTGGCTGTGTGTTACGGTGTGACATGTGAGATTTCATATCAAAGTTTAGGCCACGTGCGTACCTGAGTCCCCTCCCCCCGGCTTGAAGTGAGGGGGCTACGCATCGTGGTGTATTGCGTTTCTCGTTTACGAAGCAAAGGTGCCCTCCAAATTTGTGCATTGGGTATTCACCACTACATACACACGGCACATGCACGTGGTGGTTATTCCTTGACACTCACTCGCGTGTTGACTCTCTCTGTGGGCCCGCGGGTCGTCGTGGATCAGTTGAACGGACGAACGAGAGAGAGTAATTTGACCAACACGGTGAATGGGGGGGTTGGTCGTGGTTTTTTGGTGTGGGGGGTTTGTTTTATGTATATGGGGGTGGCACGTATAGAGTATGTATTATATGTCCAAGGGGGGGGGGCAACATGAATATCTCTATATATATGCATACCGCATAACCCTCGCTCCATGTGGGGACTTCCGGTTCCCAAGCAAGGGTGCACATCAAATGTTGTGCATGGTATTTCAAACATCAAGTCAATGACCATGCAGGTGGGGTTGCCTATAGGAACTCACTCGCTTGTGGCACTTTCATCCGTGGGCCGCGGACACGGTTCGGGTGGCTGGTCTTTGTGGTGATATGGGTGGTCTGCGGTGCGTAATGTGGGCGGTCTTGGGCATGTGGGCAAGCGGTGGGTTGACCCAATGAGAGAGAAGTTATGTGACCATCAAGGAATGACTTTTTTGGTTTGTGCTATATAGTAGAAGTACATATTACCACGCGTCGTGAATGGGGGCGTATGTATAAGCACATATATTCAAAACCACGCAGCATGTAATAACCTCGCTCTCTATTGGACTTTTCGGTGTTTCGAGGTATATTTATATATATATATTGTTGTGGCCACATCACAGTTGGTGATTGCAGAGTCAAACATCACATCAAACACTCCTGTGCCCATGCAGACGGTGGTACGTAGTCCTTTAGGATGCCCCCTGGGAAAGTGGGTGTTTGGGGGGGGGGGGGCGCGGGTGCACGTACCTGGGTGTGTGTGTGTTCGCTTCTGTGGGCCACGATTTCTAGGTCGGTAAGCTGACACACACTCTCCATTATGGCTGGGGGCACTTTGGACCTGTTGTCGAGACGGAGGAGGGTGAGGGGGGGTGTGTGGGGTGACTTTTTGAGAACGGAGGATTAATTCTTTTAGGACTGTTTTTTTTTTTTTTTTTTTTTTTTTTTTTTTTTTTTTTTTTGGGGGGGTGTGGTGTTTTGGTCGGGGGTTTGGGGGGGGTGGTTTTTTTTTTTTTTTTTTTTTTTTTTTTTTTTTTTTTTTTTTTTTTTTTTTTTTTTTTTTTTTTTTTTTTTTTTTTTTTTTTTTTTTTTTTTTTTTTTTTTATTTTTTTTTTTTTTTTTTTTTTTTTTTTTTTTTTTTTTGTTTATTTTTTTATTTTTTTTTTTTTTTTATTTTTTTTGTTTTTTTTTTTTTTGTTTTTTTTGTTTTTTCTTCTTCGGTTCTACCCCCTTTTAAAACTAGGTGTAATGGTACATGTCGAAGAAGGGGTGGGACCTAGCATATAATACTATTTTGATAGTAGCGAGAGAGATTGTGGGCACAGGTAGACCTCGGACCTGTGTGGGGACGTTTACACGGTTTATTGAGGCGAAATGCCACATCACAGGGTTGTTCATTGGTATTTAAAACATCACAACCACACACCCTCTCCATAATATGTTTTGGCACACATGCAAGCGATGGTTTGGTTGTCCCTGGCACTCACTCACGCGGGTTATCATGCGATGCTTCATCTAATCGGCCCGCTTGGTCCATCCACTTTCACCGACACGGAGAGGTTAATTAATTGTGGTACTTAGGAGGGAATTGATTTGGTGGTTGTTTTGTCTCAACGATATAGGTCATGATGTGAGAATTACATATATAAAAATAGCCCTTTGTACACATGAATCCATCCCGCTGGATCGAAGGGGGGGGCGAGCACAGAGGGGGGGGCGACAACTCATGAACCTCTTGCTTCTGTGTGGGGACTCTGCGATTTTCAACGCAACACCACATCTGTTGTGTATTGTGTTTCAACACATAGCATGCATCACACACACACTCCATAAATATGTTCAGGACACACGCATGCAAATGGTTGTCTGTGGACATATTCTCACTCGCTTGGTTATGGGCGGCAAGCCTATATTATTCATGGCCCGCGGGACGTCCAGCAATTTTGACCAACGACGAGAAGGTTACCAGGTGGATTCTTCTTCTTTGGTTTCGAATTACCATCTTAGTAGGTCGATATTCAGCATTCAGGCCTAATTAGTTTGAGCGCATGCTACTTCATCATGACCCCTCCCTGCCCCTCGCTCAGTGGGGGATTTTAACGGTTTCCAAAACCATTGTGTCCCACAGGTTCGATAATTGTTGTGGCTCATTGGTTATTCAACCACCACACACGGCTGCCTGTGAGTGCGGTGTGTGTTTGGTCCAGGGGATACAGTACGGTTAGGGTCACATGCACAAGTGGGTTTGTCTTTAGACAGTTAACTCCCTCGCGAGGTTATTTCAAAAATCATTTAAACATAACAATAATTAAATCCTAAACCTATCGGGATACCTTCAAACAATCAATACCTACGTGCATCTACGGATCTTAATACTCTGTTCATGGACTGGATAACATAACCATAGTTTTGTATTCACAAAAATTAAGAGAGGGGGGAGTAACCAAGA
Organism: Thinopyrum elongatum; assembly: GCA_011799875.1. NCBI lineage: Eukaryota > Viridiplantae > Streptophyta > Magnoliopsida > Poales > Poaceae > Thinopyrum > Thinopyrum elongatum. The sequence continues at coordinate 497,609,954 of CM022303.1, forward strand.
AAACAGAATGATAGTTTACCGCACAAATGGGTCTATAAATGACTAACCGGTTTTTCGTCGGAGTCGTCAGTCCGTGCCAGGAGTTGCTGTGAAACATTTAAAGACTAACAATTGTGGGATTGCCATGCTATTATTGGGTGGTGGGCAATATGGTTTGTGTGGGGGTGTTGGTGCGTTGGGAGTTTGTGGCTGTGGTGTCTGAGGTGACAATGTTGTTCTCTCTCTGTAGCTGTCGCGCGGGGGGGGGGGGGGTTTTGTGTTTGCGGGGCTGGGAGTCATGCCAGATTGCAGAGAAGCTGCGACGGATTCGTCGAAGTCCGTGTTGGTCTGGTAGTGTGTTGCGTCTTGTGGTGTGGCAGTGATGTGTCGGTGCGGCGGTGAATTGTCCATTCTCCTCTCATCAGTTGTCCCCTGTGGGGCAAGTGGAGTGCTATCATGTTCCGGGCGTGAGCGGTCGTAGTCTTCGGGGGGTGCTGTAGTATTCTGCAGTAATACCGAGGCCCTGATATGTTAATAAATAATGTAGATATTGTACAGAACAATAATTAATCACTACCCTCTACGGAGTACGCGATTCAAACAATCATGCTGGCACGGGGGCGTACGTGCATCTACAGCTGGGATCTTTAAGTTCTCTATTTATGGAGCTGATATACGATTGGTGGACTCATAGTTTATTTATTCCCAAAAAAATTAGTGAGGGGGGAGTAACCAAGAAAACAGATTTATGTTTTACCGCACAAATTGGGTATATAATGAACTAAAAACCAACCGATTTTTCGTCGGATCGCAGTCGTTGCCTGGAGTAAGACGTGCACGGATTATTAGCAAAAATCATTTGTTACAGAACCAATAATTATCACACCCTATACGGATACATTCACCAAACAATCAATACACTAGTAACGTGCATCTAACGGATCTTAATTAACTACTCTGATTTATGGACTGAGAGAACATAACCTAGGATTTGTATTCCAAAAAAATTAGAGAGGGGGGTATTTGGTAACCATAGAAACAGATGATAGTTACCCGCACAAATGGGTATAATAAAATACTAACCGTTTTCGTCGGAGTCGGTGTGCGGGGTGGGTAGGTCGTTGCGCGGAGTTGCTGTTGACCTCCGGCTCCCGCGGGCTGGGGGGGGCACGACGCGGCCGGGGGGACGAGTCCCAGGTCGTGGCTGCTCCCCGCGCGAGACCTCATCGGCGGCGACGAGTCAACCTGGGTTCCTGGGGCCCTAAGAGGGCTGCAGTGGGGTGGGTTTGGTGTGGGAGGGGGGGGTTTCACGGTCGGTGGTCACGCTTGTGGGCGCGGGGAGAAAAATTGAGGGGGGGGGTGGGGTGCGGGGGGGGGGGGGGGGTGCCTTCACCACCCGGGGGCTTCGCCACTGCGCCGGTCCGATGGGGGGTGGTGGGTTGCGCGGGGTGTTGCAGCCGGCATCCTGCATGACACTCCAGAGTCGCAGACGTTGGTGCCATTATGGAACCGGGGGGTGTTTGGGGTGGGTTCAGGGTTGTGCCGCCTGGATGGTTGTGGATTTATGGCTTTGGTTGGCAGCTCAAGACGCGCCATTGGAAGATGGACGCAGTGGGAGCGAGACGGCTGTTGGTCGACATGTGGGGTGGGGCTTTCGGTTTCGCGCTCCCGGTGGGTAGGTGACGACTTTGACCTGGTTTGGCGGAGCGTTGGGTTCGGCATTCCTAACCATCATTCACAACACAGCTACTTGGTACTTACCGCATTCCTCCCGTCAATTCATCACACCCTGCATGCACGCTCCCTGTCTGCCTGCGCGGCGCACATGGCTCGGTCTGTCGACTGCGGGTTCGTTTGGTCGTGCTTGTGCTTTGGGGTCGACCCATACAAAAACGCACGAAGCTCCGCATGGCCATGAACGGGGCCGCGTGCCTGCACGTAGTCACTGAGGGGTTTTTTTTGGGTTTTTTGATTGATTCTGGGTCTGTCCTGCTTCATTACTTGCTTCCGCGAAGCCATGGCACGTGCTATGGGGATAGGAACGCACACGTCCGAATAAATATCCGTATGAAGGGTTATTGGGTTGCCAGTTTATTAACATCTGCGCTGGTTTAAGAAGCTTCTATCACAACGTGTCTCAAATGGGGACGGGAGAAAAAATACAATATCGAGCGATTCTACTGTTGTCCATATATGACCCCACACTTTTCTGTGGTGTTCAATATTTCAACTAAGTTTTGGTGGATTACTAAATTGGGGGTTTTTTCTTAAAAGATCGTGGTCTTCTATTCTCGGTGGGGGGGGGGGTGAATTTTTCAAATCTCTTGCATGGTAAACGATTCACCCAGAGACACACATATGATTTTGTAATCCATTTAGTGGTCACATGTGTCTCAAATTGATTTTGGGATGTCAGGGCCATTAAATTCGCTAGGGAAATCTGGGAGATCCGTGGGTAGTTGTGTAGGGAAGACGGCTGAGCGGCGAATGATCGTCTGATTTTTTTTTTTTTCAATTTTAACACAACACTCCTTGGGTGGGTTTGTCACATGTTATGCGGTGGGTGTTGTCTTCGGAAAAAGGTTTTGACATGCCTGCAGGAGGTGCTGTGGGTGGTGGCCGGTTGTGGTATGTGGTGGGGGGGGGTGCTGGAGTGCTTAGTGGGTGATGTTTTTCCTGGTTGTCTGAGGGGGGGGGGTGCGATGTCTGTGGTGGTCGAGGGGTCGTGGTGCCGCTGGTGGTTTTGGGGGGGGTGTTAGTGGGTGAGTAGGGGGAGAAACTACTGTCAATGTTTGGGGAGACAAATCTGAAGGTCCTTGAGATGCGCCATCAAAGTCGTAATTGGGTTATTTAAAGCAGGACACAACCCGTTGGTCGGGGATAACGTGTCAAGACCAAGATGTGGGGGTCGGCCACATGCAGCATCGGTGGTCTCTCTCGGACACTGGGAGTGGGGGGGGCCCGTCGTGCGGTTATCAATGACGTGCCCATTCGTTAGTCCGCAAAGGTTTTCAGTTGCCACCGACACCGAGAGGGCATTTGACCAAAGGTGGATTCATCTTGGCTGTGGTGTTCGTGTGTGGTGGTGGTTTTATTGCAGGGTGAGATTCCATATCAAAGTTAAGGCACGTGCGTGGGAGCGGGGGGGACATGAGTCCCTCCGGCACCGGCTTGAAGTGAGTGGGCTATCGCCTGGGGCGTGGTGGTATGCGTTTCCGGTTTACGAAGCCATGTGCCACGGTGGGTCAAAGTTGGCATTGGTATTCAAACCTCACATTAGGGACACACGGCACATGCACTGGTGGTTATCCTATGACACTCACTCGGTGCGTGGGGGGTGTGAACTCTCTCTGTTGGCCCCCGCGAGGTCGTCGGTGATCATTTGAACTGTACAACGAGAAGAAGGTTAAAAGTTTGAGACCAACAAGATGATTCTTTTTTTGTTTTGGTGTATGTATATGCCGGTAGGAGGTATGGTTGGTGGGGGTTATATGTCAGCGGAGCTGGGGCAGGCATTGATACGCGTCATAATGGGATGTGTTGGGTCATACGTGGCATAGGTGGGGGGAGGGGTGGGGACGCGGGGGGGGGGGGGGGTCGGGGGGGTCTGCGCTGGATGTTGGGGGACTGTTTCCGTTCCCTGGTGGGGGAGCGAGTTGCCATCATAAAGTTGGTGCATTGGGTATTCAAACAATCAGAGCAAACTCACGCAATACCATGCATGTGGTGGGTTCCCTAGTAGCGGGGATAGCGGGTCGACTGGGTGGTGGGGGGTCGCGGGTTGGCACTTTCATCTGTGGGCCGCAGGTTGTCCTCCCATCACTTTGACCCAACAGAGATAATTTAATTGCCA